>JH432192.1:207813-438764 GCA_000239455.1 Strigamia maritima
TAATAATAATTTATTATTTATTAATTTTTTTAATTTTTTAAATTTTTTAAAATTCGGTTTTGAGATCCGGTGTAAATCCGGTGTTCGGAATTTTCAGATGAAATAGCCGGTTTCGACCGGTATTCGGAATTTAAATAAATTCAAAATTCGGTGAAATTCGGCATCCGGAATCTGGTGATTTTTGGATCCGGTGCATCCCTAGTAGAAAAGCAGCAGTGTTTATAAATTGCCTTCCTTAGCTGGCATCCATTTTTAAATTCTACTTTTCTGTCATTTTTTTGCCACTTTTCAGTCCACATACTTTTCTGCACTCAAAATTTCTGCAGCAGAAAATTTTCTGCCGGAATTTCTGCCAAGTGGGAACTAAGCATGAACCTATTTTTTTGTTTCTCGCGCAGATTCTTTGTAAAAATTAACAATGACAAGCATGATTTCAAGCATGAACCGAGTAGTCTATGGCAACTCACAAGAGACACTTGGAAATCCCAAGTTACATAAAGCTTGGCTCCTAAATCTCAATGATATGCATCAAGATAAGACAAGAGTCACTATGAATAACCAAAATCAGTGTTAGCTGATCTGCTTTCTAAAGCTGCCGATCGTTGAAGCGAGTGGATCTTCAAAATAATCGATAATTCCAGTGTATAATCAAAACTAATCGATAATTTGAGTGTGGTTCCTTTGCCAATTATTCATATCACACATTTAATTGATTAAATAGTCATATAATTACTAAAACTATTAAATTCTATAATAGAATTAATCAAGTAAATACAATCGTTCTATATAATTACTATAAAAAAATAAAAATTAAATTAATATGACAATCTTTATTTTTATTTCTAAAAAATAAAATCTTCTTGCATTGATATTTCGTTTATATTTCATATTTTTGCTAGTTCAAAAATTAAAGATGATATCACCGTGCTATCTGATCTCATATTTAATATAAAATACAACTACGTAGCATTTTCACTTTCTCGATATTAAATATTTAAAAATAAAATAAATAAAGCTTCTTACAGAATTTCGATGTAAAAGATTTAAAGTAAAAAAAAAAAACACGAAAGTTTCACCAGAAAAATAAACAAAAAACAAATGGTTTTATTGACTGAAATAGAGTTGTTTTGACTCTCCCTGAAATACTGTGTTTTCTTTCGTTTAATACCAACCACAATGTTTATCCCTCTGTTCGATGCATCTAGAGCAGCAGACCGCTTTCCTTTCCAACAGACAAGCATTATCCTTCCCCTTACTTTTCACCCCATAGCACCACTCATTATTATAATTAGCCCCACTTTCGTTTAAATATTAAAATCCTCGCAACAAAATTTGATAAATGCGAAGCTATATATCTTGATTATTTGCATGAAGTCTCAGCTGGATAATTCTAGCACTAAAAAGCCGTAAATAGTGGGTGTTCATATGGAGTCCATAACATGTGTCGAGTTTCCCAAAGGTCAAAATGTTCCGTCAGTGGCTACGAATGGGTGAAAAATGAGCAACGACGGTTGTAATAATTCGTCCAAGTGAAACTAACTTTGCTCAAATGACCTCTTAGGTGTCCAAAGCTACTCCCGAACCTGTAACCAACATCTCCAACTCGAATTAATCCAAGAGATTTAGTTCGACCAACGTGCGCTTGTAATGTTGACCAAACCGACGATATAGGCTCTTCACACCGATTGGCCGCTCTTCAAGCTTTGCAATGAGCAGTTACCCAGCTTAAAGTTGTTTGGCCTCGCGTAAATGCATGTCAAACCAACATAATTTACTTGGTTGCAGCTACTAATCCAAATCCTTCAACAAATCCTTCCAAACATATTTGAATTTGGACAAGTTGAACAAGGCAGAGCAGGATTTATCTGATTCATATTTAATTTAAATCTAAACTCCAATGTAAATAGATGAAGAAAAAAAATTATTTTATGCATAATGTATTGGTAGAAGAAAAACTTCAAACAAGCACCGAAAAATATCGAAAGTTAAGCTTGTATAAAAGAAGTGCGACGTGATTGATCGCCACGTTATACTTGAAAAGTTCCTATTCATTTCGACCAGTCATCCATAGCATCAATATATCCTCCATTGATTGCTTCTTGCTTTCCTCCTCGATAAACGAGAAAGAAGAAAGTACGGGTGCCCACACTTGGTAATCATTATCGAGTGGCTTGTTGCATTTTTTATTTCTTTCTTCAGATAGTTCTTGGTGACACGTCTGATTGATCGCCATATTACAGTTGCTACTCTTCACAGAATCACCTATGCAAACTGGGGCAAGACAGGAACTAGGAGCATCATGTCTGATGCACCATCTGGTAAGATTCACATGAGACTGATTCTTGTTCTGTTATATGCCAACGTGCACTTTTAATGTTTACTTTTGGTTAGTGTACACTTAAGATAAACAAATGCGCCGCTGTACTAGCTTTAAGAACATCGAAAAAAAAATGGAAATTTGAAATTTAATTTTAAAATAAAATATTTATTTAGTAATTTACTTAATATAAAATAAAGATGTTAGTGTTGACTTGAAAAGATATCACCAAATAACGTGTTGACGAAAAAAAAAGTTTTCCCTGTTATTTCCTGTCTGTCGTTCACTCTTTTCCATCATAAATTGATTTTTTAAGTACAGCAGAGAGTAAAAGTGAATGACATTTTCAACAAATCGTTTAAAACTTTCCAAACCGCAGTTTAGACAATGTTGACAACATTGGAAAATATTGGGCCTCATCCTTTGTCATCATCTTCCCTTTTGTGTGTGAATCGCCCTTCCAAGTTTTAATCGAATTCGCACTCTCTGATTCATTATCAGCTTCTAGTCTCACGAAGAAGCCCTGCACGTAACCCGCTTGTCATGTGTCTGGCGAAATAAAAAGAAATCCGAATTGTACTAAAGCGCATTACTCAGGTTTCTTTTTCTTTTTCTCCATTCTTTCTTTCATTTCAGTTTTTTTTTTTGCTGTTTCTTTTTAAAACTTTTATTCTGTTAAATGCCACAGTTAAGTCTCAAAAGAAGCGCATTAAAGAAATTCTCTATTTATACCGTAAATCTTTTTACTTGGTTAACTCACTAATTAATTTGCTGTGTAATAGGATTTAAAATTTCCTTCTTTTTTGCACAAAATGTTGGAATCTCTTTTCACAGTTAATTATTAGTAACATTTAGCAAACTTGGACACTTGTCAAAATGGAATTTTCGTCTTCTGATTTGCTTCTCACGTGTAACAAATTGGCTTACTAAGTTTGTCATTAATCATTAGTAACAGCTGTGAAATTTGCTAAATCCGCTCCTTTTTCACTTTGAATCTCATACATACGTGAACAGTCGGAGAATCTTTTAAGCAGGTTTTCTCTCCCTTCACTAAAACCGAAACTAATTTTAATTAATGTGCAATTAGTTCTCACTTGCCAAGGATATATCATTCTTTCAAGATGTATAGGCTTAATCGGTTTAAAGTGTTTAAAGCCTTCATTACCAATTTAGTGCCAATTAATTCAAATTTGCCTTCATTGAAGCATTCATTTTGTCAAGTTCTATAAAAATAGTAATTTCTCATAACTCACAAGTATTGTCTCCAAAAAAAAATACCACTAGCACCTACTTGAAAACCGGGATATATGAATTATTTATGAAAAGAAATGAATTATTTACGACTAGGTAATGATTTTAAACTCAGTCTTGTAACTTCACAATTCACTTAATTAAATATTTATTTCTTTCATTGAAAAATAACCTTTAATTATTTTGAAAAATAAACGCAATTAATTTTGTGTGTGTACTGTAATCCTTTTTTATCATTTAACAGTTGTTCTTATCAGAAGGAATGAAAGCCTTTTTTTAATGGACACCGAGTCATGTTGAGACGACGAGAAGGCGCACATAAGTATCGTTAACATGTTAGTTCTTACGATATACGTGAAACATCTTTTTTTTCTCTACTGCATGACACTTAAGAACGACAAACTTATTACGAAATGTTGCCAAAAAAAAATTGTGTTACAAATGGAGTTGTAATATTTTTAGTGCACAACCTATTACATTTCCAGCGAGTAGGGTTTGTCATTTTCATCCTACTTCAAACGACATACAATTTTATTGGCGTTGCGATAATGACATGAAAAATAAAAATAAAAATCGCACTCCTGCAAAATACAAAAAAAAAACAACAAATAAATAAAAATATAAAAACGATAAAAAGTTTATTGTGTGGATTAATTGAAAGTCAAAAATCTTTGTCGGTTCAATAAATCACGTTTGCAGGTTGAAAAGCCAAGAAATTAAAGATTTAAAATTTATTTTTTTCTTACTGTACTTTCTTTTATTCCTCTCTTTTATTTGGATTTCTTCCAAAGAAGAAGAAATATTTTTTAATCTTCCTAATCTAATTTTAATTTTTCTCGTAAGCCAACTTTAAAGGAATATTTTTTTTTTCAACGCAAAACAAACATAAAACATGATTTTTGGGTTTCTAAAAAAATCTAATAAAAGTAAAACCAAATGATGGTTTTTGGCGATAACGTAATTAGATAATGTTATGCATTATGGCAAAATATCCCATATTAAGTCGTAAAACAATTTCGGTCTAAGTAAGGCAAAAAAAAACACTCAAAGCTTCTATCTACCATTCTGTAACTTATTTATTTATATTTTTTATCTGTTCTATGTAAAATGGGTTAATGTCACCGCGAGCAAATTGCATGTATTCATGAGAGACTTTAATTGAACCTCGAAATGACGCCCTTTTTAACACTCAAGGGACTTTTTAAGATTCGTCACTGTATCCTGGGATTCATCCATCTGAATTAAGTTCCCTCATAAAATAAACAATAGGGTTTCTAACCAGGCTTCTTTTAATCAGGGTTTTTTTTAGGATAAAAAGAGACTTTCATAAGAAGTTAATGGAAATTTTAAATCATTGTTTGAAATTATTTTTTCATCAAAAAATGAAAAAAAACTTTGAACCTGTCAATCACAGACGAGCTTGAATATTCAAGAAGAGAAAAAAATAAAAAACATAAAAAAATGTAAAAAAAATAATTTCTTCAATAGCTACTTTTTTTAAAAAACCGCCAACTACTATAAGAAAGGTTATGTCTTCGGTTACGTCGTGACACATCAACTTCCACGTGACTAAAATAATAATCTTACTCTAACAAGCTGTTACTAAACGAAGGAAAACCAAATCAATGGAACAGCAAACATTTGGCTTGAATGACTCGCAAATGTACAAACATGACCTCCAAACTGTGCGCAAAGCCAAAAAATTACATATTCGATATAGTATTCACACTGGTTAAAAAATCGGACGAAAAATGTAGAAAACAAAATTGCGGTTGAGAGCAAAAACCACAGAAGAAAAGCCTATATTCTATACTAATGTGTGCCTATAAAACATATTAGTATACCTACCAAGTTTCCCATACATTTTGTGACCTTTATCCCCAATCCTATTTGTCTAATCTTGCCATCTTTCTTGTCTGTGATGTTTCCGCCATAGTAGAACATCACAGGATATTTCTATTCGTCCACTCCAAGTTCTTAACATGCGAGCTAGTGCGGCGAAGAAACATGGACGTGAACATGAATATTACAATTAATTATTTATCACATTCGAAAAAAAATCAATAAATTAAATAAATATATAATGTCGA
The DNA here is from genome assembly GCA_000239455.1 of Strigamia maritima. Classification (NCBI taxonomy): domain Eukaryota; kingdom Metazoa; phylum Arthropoda; class Chilopoda; order Geophilomorpha; family Linotaeniidae; genus Strigamia; species Strigamia maritima. The sequence continues at coordinate 213,472 of JH432192.1, forward strand.
ATGTATTTTATGACAGTACAGTACGATATTGTTTACCGCTCTAAGCAAGTTGTATTAACGTCTTTAACGATATTAAAAAATTAATGATTGATGATATTTTTCAATTAAAATTGAAAATATAAAATCTGAAACTTTGTATCTCGGCCATTAGTAAAAGTAGAATTGAAAAGACAAACCACAAATATCCTGATTGCAATCAGCTGTTTATTACCACAAACCGAACACAACAGAACACAAGTAAAAGTGTAAAATGTAATTGTTTTAACCTTAGTAGATAAATGTGCTTACATTTTTGGTGGGCTGCCTGCAAAAAGCTTCACGCTCCATGTCGCCATCTTGAATACTCAACTTTACTTAATATCAATCACATGTTTTCGAAAGTAGGTTGAAGTTCTCGCAGAGGATTGAATATAATTTAATCCGGCTAATAAAGTCATAAAAAATAACGTTTAGTTAACTATGAAATCGATTCTAATAAATGGTAAAAACAAAAGAAAAGAATGCAAATAAATCGAACCCACGCTACAATTTGCAACAATCATTGTAAATAAATTTTAAAATTAAACAAGTTCAATTTTTTAACTACTATTACAGACACGTTCCTATCCCAATTTAATCACAATGTTTTCGACCATCGAAGATCTCATCAGCAGACCCAACTGTCTGTGGAAAAAGAACAATCATTGTTCTTGTGCAATGACGTTACAATAGTTACAAGTCAATTGTCTCGCAAAGATGGCGTATAATTTTCTTGTGAAGAGACTCTAAATAATAGCTGTGGCAAGACCGCCCGCATCAATCACTCGTTCATCAGTAGATATAGAAAATAGCGTGTCAATCTGGCAGATGTCTTTGACATCAGCAAATAGAAATTGTCTGTGATGAAGAAAGAGGAGATAGTATCCGAAATCACGTCTTTTCTAGTTTTGTAGGAACAGATGTTTCGTAGAGACAGTCGTTTCCTAGCAAACCTTTGTTTTCTTTCTGTGAGAGAGACCAAATTGATTGCTACCATAAAAACTTTTGTAATGGTTTCAAATCAGAAATATTAAAATCTTGTTACCAGACATTTTCACTCGAAAAGAGATTTAATAGATTGTTAATTTCATAATATTTGCATTTGAATGCCAAATTAACACTCATAACTCTTTTTTACCAAAATTATTTCATTCATAAACATTTTTAATTAAAAAGTGTAATATTCTGATATTATAACCTAGCCCATGCAAAAACTTTGTAAATATTTTAATTAATGTACGTAATAAAAAATAACTCTTTTCTTGAAAAAGAAAATTGAAAATAAGATTTCAAGCGCGGCATCTTTCAATTGAAAATATGGCAAATGTGTTTGGAATCAAAATTGACAACACAACTACAACTAAAAGGTATTTGAAAAAATAAAGAAATGAGATGCAAACTACATAAGACACGACAGCTTCTCTTTATTCCAGGTAATATCATGAATAATTCAATCCTTCCAATATGCAAACAGGCAAACAGCAATCTGGGTGTATGTTGTGGAGATTTATCCAATTTTTATCAACTAAACAGCCACAAGCAATGATCTTCATCAGATGTAATAATTTAGCACCATTCCAAAACATCTCAATAGTTAATTTCTTCTCACATAGAAAGCAAAAAAAATTAATTGTCGTTTTTGTTGCTCAAACTTTGTTTCAAAAAAATTTTTTTTTTAGCTTTACAACTTTTTTTAATTATTCAACCCACTTACAAAGTAATTCATTTTCCCCAAGTATCAACCTAATGTTTTTTACAAGGCAACTGAGATTAATGATAAAACTTTAAAGGAGGTGCTCTTCAAATTCATTAGATCGCAATCTATTCCCTTGAAAAATCTCTCAACTTTACCCGTCTTCTGGCCTAATTCTCTCCAGAGAGATAAAAACCAATCAATCACCACTTTTTAGATCCAAATAAGCACTGATGAAGTGAAAAAAAAAACAGATTTCTGTTTTTTTTGTTGTTTTTTTTAAAGGTAAGAACAAATTCTTGTTTGGGGGTTAGAATAAAAAAAAATAAAAAAAAAAAAAGAATTCACAGCAACCTCCTTGAAACAAAAAAAATGAGTGAACCGCTGATTTAGCAATTTATCGACTCCGTAGATCGGATCTCCTGGATTTGTATGGGAGAAAAGTGCAGAGCATATTGACGCTATGAGGTAGGCGTGAGTCTTATTGGATGGATAAAAAAAGACAACTGCTCTAACACGAGATTATAGGCCTAGGTAATTCCGGGTATTTCTCATTTATCACTGCCAACCTGATTGGTCACCCCCTGGCGTGGTTTCCTACAACTAGTGTTACTCATCTCCTCCACTAATGATAGAAATCTTGTAAGAAAAAGCGGAAATGACCAATTTCCGTCAAGGTCGTCCAAATGTGTATTCATTTTCTAAGAGTCAACTATTGATCCACTTTGCACTTTGCACTTAGCCACTTAACGTAAAATACACGCCCTGGGGATTTGAACTTACTGCTCTGCTCTGGTCTTGATGACGAAGTCCTGGATTAATTGAGAAACCAAGAATTTCATATTGTGAGAAAATGGTGAAACTTGTTAAATATCGTAATTTTAATTTTAATTTTAATTCTTGATTAGGAAGTCAACATGGAGCTACTAACAATTAATCGCTCAACTTCAGTGCTTAAAATGAATAATTATATTGAATATACTGTACAAATAAACTAATGGTGAAAACAGTAATGTTTTTGCAAATTTTTTGGAAACTTTCCATCATGTGTGAAACCATGGATTAGAGAATTGCTGTTTAAATCTCACGTGTGATTACACTTAACTGTTATCACCTTTGTTTTCTATTGTTTTATAACGTTATTAAAAATGTCTATTTTTATTATCCATTGTCGGCTCAAATTGATATTAAAATGCTCTGAATGTGGTTCACCTCTTTTTACAACCCAATTTTGTTGTACTATCACGCTGTATTTAGTGTATAGGATGATGATGAGTTTGCTCGCAGCTCTATAATTAAACGATCGATATTAATATTATTGCACATGTTTATCGGTATGGAAAATGATTGTTTATCCTATAATTTAGAAGCATTTATCAAATTGAAAAGAGACGCAATAAACTGATATTAAAACTGAAACAATAAAAATATATTTACAGATACTTCATCCGATCGAGCGGTTTATTATTTTTTGATTAAAAGTTTGAGATGGAAAAATCCATATTTTCAATGTTGGTTTTTACCTAAAGTATTTTTTTCCGTTCTTTTTTGTTATCTTAAAACTTACAATGCTTTTTTTAATTTAAGAAATTGCAATAAGATTAAATTTCATTCAAATGTGATGAAAATAAACACACTTCACATGAAACTCCCTACAGTTCACAATTTTCGAAGAATCTCCCTTCCATCCTCCTGTTTTCTCAAAATTAAACAATATCAACAAAGAAAAATATAAAAATAATAATACGTTCTCGAATTTAATATTTGTTGATGCAACAGATACACTTGTATATGCTGGTTTAACCAAATTTTATAAAAATTCACGAAATATATTTTGTAATGAAGTTATAAAATTGAAAGTTAATGATACTATAAAACTTTAATATGCGTTTTTATCTTTATTACAGGTGCCATTTTAATCGCTTACGGCATACACGGAGAAAAAGAAGAAAAAAAACAATATAAAATTTAGTGCATGTGTAATGAAGTAATGAATCGTTAAGAAGCTTTCTAAAACATTTTATATCATGCCTCGAGTATTTCAGATATATTTTATAATTAATCCTATGAAAATATCTGATATCTCCAGGTTTGTAACACTCGCTATCTGTACATCGACGAGAATTAGCGTAAAATTGTAAAACACTGCGGAAAAGCAACAAATATAAAATGCGTGATGTTAATTTAAAAGTAGATAAAATAAACAAACTGAAACAAGACTTTTTTCAAAGCTTCGATTCTAAATTTCAAGATTCCATCTTGTTGAACTCTACGTATAAATTAATACTAATAAGTGCAATTTAATCCTTTTGTTTTTATCATTTTTTTCCAAGACGCATATGTGTTCTTCTGAGAATAAAATAATTTGGTTATTAATTTTTCAGATTTTTCTTCTCTCTTCCAACTCACTGTTTCCTTACTCTGAAACACCTGTTAAAAGAGCCGTAAGTCAATAAAAAAAAAATTCCATGGTTCCTCTTCTCTCGCGGCCATGTGGTTTTCATCTGCGATATAAATCTTGGTAAGAATCTGATCACGTGATCCAAATTCTGTGCCACATCCTAAGGCCCGGACATTTTATGAAAAGCCATCCATCGTTGGCTCTGAGGACTCTTCTTTCTTGTTTTGAATGAAATTGCATCATCCGATTCATATGCCACTTTAGCTTTTTTTACTAAGTTCGCACTACATACATATATGCCAGAAATGCAATAACTTTTTTTCAAAAAAGAAAATTGTTGTGTGCAAACACACTAAGACCTATACTGTATACAAGTAAAAGTAGCTTGTTGAGTAATGTTGTCCTATCATTTGAGACAGAAAATCGTTGAATAATGCAAACACATTTTAAAATATCGTATAGAAAAAAAACGTTTCACATTATTTATTTAAAGAAAGAAAAGATTACATTTTTAAAACATAGTAAGTCGACAAAAAAAGACGAGAAGAAAATCAATTTCATTGATTAAATTTGTCTTTATTGTTTAACACGTATAACCGTAGACTCATGAAGCCTAAACACGAGAAGAATCTTAAGCAAATATTAATATTAAATGAAATAGAATTCAGTTTTAGCATTAATGCCATCACTTTTCATCACTCAGTTTGTTGCATACAAGTTGGTCGAATGTGCGCAGAATCAAATCCAGGTAGAGGCTAGATTCGCGAGCAGAACTAAGGAGTTTGTGAGAGCATGCGCCAATGCCAGCATTTGTTATTGATCTAGACTCGCGCGCCTTGTAAAAGTCGGCCGCGCACGAGTCGGTCGGCGGCACGAACGGGGCACGGGCGTCATGTCGACGTGGCGCGTGCACGTTCGGCTGTCGCTCCTGCCGCCGCTGGCTCCTTCGTTTTCGTTTCTAAGCCCGGTGTTTAATCCTTCAGTATTTTTGTGTGTTGTCTCGCTACTCTTCTTTTCCTACGCACCTTGGACCGTGTCCGGAGGTCACCCCGATGCGAAACGATTGTACGACGATCTCTTGTCCCACTACAACAAATTAGTTCGACCGGTAGCCAATAACACCGATCCACTGACCGTACACATCAAACTCAAATTGTCGCAATTGATCGATGTGGTAAGTAAGCAATTACTATGCAAAAACTCGTGTTTTTCTTCCTCTTTTCAAGTGCAAATTTGATTTTTTTTATCAATAATATTCTCAAAACAGACTTTAAACTGCTAATTTAAACAAATCTATAATTCCGAGGCCTGTTTAGAATGTTTGTTTTTTAGTACAGTAATTAAAACCAGCTGAACTTTACAGGTGCGCATATAATTAAAATGAAGCTGCCACTGCTTCATTCCGTCAATAATTACTAGGCTTTGACATTTATTCATCCATATGAATTTCTTCATAATCTCCTAACGAGATACTTATGTTAATAACAAACATCTTGCCTCTCCTCAGAGAGGCAAAATGTCGCTTCATTTGGATTCTGCATTTCACTTGCCTTTGCTTTTAAACCAAAAGGGATTAAGTGGCATGTTGTTACTGTAGAAACTGAATTGCTAACTTGTTGATTTCACTTGCGATACAACACTACAAAACATTGAAAAATTCTAGTCGCACAAATTTTGATATTTAAATACAATTTTTAAACTGCGTAGAAAATTTGAATACATTGAAATCTAGAAACAAATAACCACGTTATAACAAAAAAGTCGATAGAGTGTTCATATGAATGAGCATAAAATTTCGTTTTCCCGAAAAATTCGATTTAACGAGGTTCATCTCTTGTATTTATAGATAATACTCGATACTCGATACTCGATACTCGACACTCGATACTGATAACAACAAACGTTAAACAGACTGATAATATGACAGTGAAGATCGAAAAGCTTATTACTAATTAAAATTCATATATCAGCCCATGCAGTTGCCATTTCGTATTCTACACACGAAAATAAACAGTATCAATTTGTTATATATATAACATTTGCTCCAAATCATATTTTGTATACAATATATTTTAATATACCGGTGTATGAAAATGGATTCACGGTAGGAGGTCTCTTAGGCATAATCCTTCTTGCTTTAGTTTATTCATGGCCGCAAATCACCTTCTACGTGTATGTTTGCATTTTTCTCATGGGTACGAGCCTCCTGCTTGAGCTGTTCCATCCACAATACATTGACCTGACAGAAAGTGTGTGTGTGGGTGATTGTAAAAGTAGCTCACTATATCATATGCCATTTTCCATCAATATTCATCACTGTTAAGTATTCTGTTATGGTCGTAAGATGAGAATTATTTCTATTTTTCATACAGTATTCCTCTCGCAGTTTGTGGTTGTGACAATTACGTTTTAAAAAGTTAAGCTCTAATTTCTTTGAGGTAAGCCGAATCTCTTTCAAAGTTGCAGTCACGTGTTGGCTCAAGGCCAGAAGCAATCAACTTTTTCTCCCCATCCCCTACACTCTGAACTCCACTACTTAATAGCACTTCCGACTTGAATTGGATCACACCTGCTTGGAATTCGGAATTTCGAGTTCAAGGCATTTTCCCTCCTTTATGAATGATGTTATTTTCCTCTTTTTTTTTTTTGCAAAAAGGCAATTTAATCGTAAGAGGCAATTTGTTTTTGAAAAATAACCTCATTGCCAGTTAGCAGATGTTTCCCTGACATCTGACCCGCGTGGAGTTGATTTTGAAAAATAAAGCAACAACAACGTTATTTATTTTTTAATATGCATATGTAATCCACTTTGGTGTAAAATTCACGAATTAATATATGTCAAAAGTCAAATTTATAAATGAGAAAATGAGAAAATGAGAAAATTACTCTTGTTTCAACTAAATAACCATTTGGAAGAAATTAATTCCATCTCAACATTGTGTGCCCTGAAAGCTCATTATAAAACTTGAAAACGCACATAAAATGCTAAACAAGTTTATATCGCTGATAATGCAACCAGTAAATACTTTTGTTTTTTCCAATAGAAATGATTTAAGTGCTTTGTTCAGACTCCGGCTAGAAAGTAATTGCATTTTTCCATTTTCAAGGTGCATCACGTGTCTTGTTTACTGCGATGAACCCAGATAATAAAAAAATGAATCATATGTTGCTTCCGTCCGTGACAAAAGTGTCAAGCACACCCTGCCAGACAGACTAAAAGAAAATCATCCTGAGATTCAATTACCGATGTGCCTATGTGAACACAAATATAAAATAATTCTATATCTTCTCACATTATACAACAATGCTAATAAATAATTCATTAGTTAAATATGAAATCAACAAACCCGAAGCTTTAGTTGAGTAATAAATAAAACAAAGCTTTGGATAAAATTGAATTCGAATACTTATTCACAGCCATTTATTCTCGTCCCTTTGTACCTTTTCATTACAATGCGAGAAATTTCCGATAAAACTTCTAACTGAATCTAACTGAATTAGAATTTAGTCATTTAGCCTTCAAAATCAAATATTTTATTTTATACTTAAAAAAAAAATTGTTCGCTTTTCACATCCAACAAATCCATCACTCTGTTTTGCTGTTAATAGATAATGGGTGTGCGCATTTATCTCGCAAAGTTCACACAATAATCGTTACGCAGGATTCATTTGGATTCTCACTCTCACTCTTTTTCTCTCAACCTAATTTTTTCTTCTCCGCTTTTTCCATCTTGCTTTTTTTCAATTTCGTCTTTTACTAGCACAGGTGTTGAATTTTTAATACAGCTTAAAGGTTATGTAAAGAAAATGTTTTCCATTTTCTTTTTAAATTTAAGAAAAAAAGTGTTTTTCATATCTCGCTCATTTTATCTTCATCTTTTATTGGATTGAAATCTTTAGCGATTTAACCGCCACTGCATTTTTTTTCTGAAACCAACAGGAAAAAAGAATTCAAACGAAGTGAATAGATCACATTACATTTTATTCCTTCCTAAAATTATCCAAGTGAAACTTGAAAAAAATGTCAATATCCTCAAATTACAAACAGCTGAGCCCGATCACGCAAACGTGAGCTAATTACGTATACACTAATGTATTTTCTGTGTGCTAATTGACACCTCAGCAATGCTTTAACTAATTAAAAACCTTTATATATAATTTAATAGCGAATTTTTCTAAAAACTTGTCATGTTTTGAAACTTTTCTGTCACACCCCAAGAAATGCGTGAAGTCGAGATAAACATTAAAGTTTTGAGAATTCCAATTCCCAGCAAATATTTGTTATCGAGAGTCAAGGTTTACGATTCTGTTTACCCGATTAAATAATTAATCGTATTGTAAGTCCCAAAGGTGCTTGCGTTCCATCTGCGTCGCTCTAGTATATCTCTGAGACACAGTTTGCACATTTTCAGCGCCAGAAGTTCGATACGCGATGCTTCAACTCAATTAAAGAGACACATAAGTGACAGCTCTGCACAACCCTGAGGAGAAGTTCTTGATGCTATTTATCCGTGTTCGTCGCATGCGTCAGGTTTTGCTTGACAAATCCTACGTGACTCAAAATGACGCTTAAACTTTATCGTTGATGCCTTTCAACGAATGTTGGCGGCATGCAAAATGTTTCATTTCTAGGTGAATATTCAAGACTCGCAATAGAAGCACCGCGAAAGAAGGGAGTCGCGATGACAGCTATACGTGCAACGTGCTTGCTGTTTTTTTATACTGTATCTGTACTCCACTGCTGTCTCACTGATGATGTGAGAAGGATACTAATAGATGTCTGGTTGCTTAGCAACTAGCTTTCAGGTATGTTGAAACCGAGCGAAAGCCCCGACGACCTGTTATGCACCGCGACGATAAACAGCGAGTAATGAGGTCGCATTTCGAGCACACAAAACCGTTGGTGCAAAAAAAGTCATTTGGGGTAAGACGCCATTAATTAATTAATTCGCTTTTTACGCGTTGACGTTAAAAAATGATAATTTCTAAACTCTTAAAACTTAAAAGTGAGCTAATGTATCGAAAAAACAATGTAAAAAGAATAAAATTATCTCGATTCTTTCATTTTTTTAATAGAAAATGATGAGTAGAATTTGATGAGATCACGAAAATCGATTTTATTATGACATGTGATGTAGATCTGCATTTCAACTGAATTCAATAATACCTAGAAATAAAAAAGGGGTAATAAAACCGAAGAATATGATCACTGCTGCAGTGTAGAAGACATTTTTCCGATGGGATGTTTAATACTTGAAAAATATGGCTTGACAAAAGGAATATATAGGAGTTATGGCAAAATGTTTCGAGGAAATGATGAATTGTATGTGATATATGGAGTTTGCGAATGGACTTGGAAAATATGTTCAGTAAAAAATTCAGTCCCTTGAGATGAGTCACGGAAATTGATTGGTAGTGATGCTGTCAACCATTTTTTCCCCTTTTCCTTCCTCACTCAATCTTATTTCCTAAAAAAATAACTATTTTACAATTCAGATGTATACCTTCAATATCATGATTGAAACCATTTTATGGATATTTTTACATGTTGTAATCTTTTTCGTACCAATTTCATCCAAGGTCAAGCAGATAAAAGTCCACTTTACTATTGGTCCGTTTATTCAGAGTTCGTCAGAGAACGACACCTGAGCCGCTTATGTACATGAAATTGCGTACGAGTAGAATGCGATCGCGCTCGTAAAATTGTGATATAAAACAGTAGCGGCAAGTGGTGGCGAGCATAATTCTCTTGTTGTAGCCAATGCCTTTCCTTTCTTCCATTCTATCCGATTACTATACAAGAAGTGCATGTGTGTGTGTGTGTGTGTGGGTGAAATCGAGGAACCAGCAGCTGCAAAATGCATCGCAACAAATGATAGGTTAAATAATTCTAACTTTATATTGGCAAACTTATTTTTGATAGTTTCAATACACTCAAATCCAGGTGTTTTGAATTTGAAGATTTCTTTTGTTCCCACGACTATTTTTCTATGCATTTTATTTTACATCTATTAAATTAACATTAAAATTTTTTTCTGAAAAAAAGTTTCGTTTTCTCCCACGAGTGTTTTGCGACGGGGAAATTTAATCTAGTTCTGGAAAAAAAGTCATTTTCTTTTTCATTAGCGAGTCTATGGAAATGAAACCAGTCTTAGTCGAATAGAGTATGTAAATTTAAATCTCTAATTTGAATTTTTCTGTTTACTTAAAAAAAATAAATACCTCATGCGCTACTAATGTGAAATTTTTATTTACTTTCATTAGGTGCGTTCAAAGTTAAAACCATAATTTGACTTAGCTTAATCTGGCATACGGTAATCCTGACTTACTGATAAGCCAGATAAGTCATTTAGATTGTGAACGCTCCTTTTTAAAAAATTATCATTAAAAATCATGTTTGTGTTACGATAGTTTTTTGAGCGGATTTTTTTGCTTGAAACAATTAGCTTTAGCTGATAAATTGTCAATTTCATCATGGCTAATATATTCCATGAAAATTCATCTAGAAAATAGTACAATTTGTGATAAATAATGAAAAATTATTTGGACGGACCATCAGCGAACACCGTGGCCGACGTAGGTGCGTGTTCCGCGGCCACGATGTTCGGTGACATCCGTCCTAATTGTTTGTCATTATTTTTCGCTATTTTTATGCCGATTTCTTATGGAATTGTTTGGATGTTGTTAAATGACATCCCTTCTTACAAAATTTGCAGGTTTTATTCGCTAAAACCTCCATTTGAAGTCGAGAATTAACACTCAATCCAAGATGGCTGCCACTGAATGACTTATGTCATAATCCACGATTGGTGTGACTTATCAAAAAGCCACTTATCACAGTTGACTTATCTGTTTAGTGATGCAATTTAGGTCACTTCCGGTTTGCCATAAGTCATTTCAGACATGACTTATGTATAAGTCAAGTAAGTCATTTGACTTTGAACGCACCTGTCTCTATTCGCTTCTTTTTTTGTAGTGATTGTGTCGAAATAACTTTGTTTGCTTAGGGGTTTTGGAGATTGGGTCACCCCCTCACTTTAATTCCATCAGAGATGTGAAAAACAGCGCCATACGTTATAAATGCGACTCTGAATCACGGACTCAATTGACCTGCTGAGATGAACCCGAAATGCCAAAAAAGAAATGATTTTTCCTCGAGAAATAATGTTTGGCAAAAGGAGAGAAAAGAGATGGAAAAAAATAATAAGTGCACATGCGCAGAAGCCATCCTGTTTGATATCTGCTCTCTGTAGGCAGACAATGAGAACGGTTTCGCTCGGATGGCGCTTGGCACAGTATAAATAGAGTAAGGAAATCCACAAAGTTCGTCTCTCCACTGATTTCATCTAGTCTGATAATGTATTTGGTTGTGTTCGCTGGCAATTCTCTATTCCGGAGTACTTAATGCCTCATTTTGTAAAATGGACCTCTAAAACATCAATGAATTGATTTCTTTCAAACGCAACTAAACTCCAAATCTTACAAGAGTCATTAAAATTCTTTAATTAAAAGTCTTAATGTTTCTTTTTTTCATTTCCCATCAATTCGCCTAAAGGGATACAGCGCACATTTCTGCCAAATGAGGTTTTGTAGATAAAATATAAATAAAAAACTTTATCTATAAAATGGGTTTGGACAAATTGCTTTATTTAAAGATACGATTTTGGCCCTCTCTTTGCTATTCATTCAATGCATTTTCGATGGAGCAAATGCTTTTGCAAGTTTGTGTACAGTGAAATGCCACAGTCAAATTGATATATATCGTTTATCTTAAATCGAATATTCCCTTTCCTTCCTTTGAGGGTTACAACATGTATCCCTACTAAGGAAAAGTCGCTTTCTTAGAGGATGGAGTATTGATAAACATAAATATATATGCTGGTACTGGTCTGGGCGATATAAAGTGGATTTCAGAAGTGGTGCGCAAACATTGGGAACAAACTTCATAACGATAACTAAATTAAAACCAATTTCTTAATTTAAAAAGTTGAGTAGAAACTTTAATATTGGCTTTTATCGGAAAGCATCGGGGCAATGACGTAATTCCTCGTTCTTATCTAATTTCCCATCCATATAAAACCGAGCTGTAAAATGTTTTTGTGTCTGCAGGTAGCCTCAAGAGGCATATTACAAAAAGATGATTGCTATTTATTCCTATACATGTAAACGAATAGTGATTTATCGTTTTATTTTTCAACCAAAAATACGAGCAATAAACTTATTTGAAACTTTTTTGAGACATTTTTTTCTGAACATAAAAAGCTTTTGGTTGTATGGTTATTACATTCTTTTTTTTATTTTATTTCTTACTGATAAGCTTTTATTGCTTACAAAATCCCTTCGTGCAGATTGGGCATTATGGACTTTGTCCAACCTTTCAACTAATCTTTAAATTTTTATTTTTATTCAAAAAAATAAAAAAAATTCAATTCTATGTATTAATTTTATTCAGACTATACAATGAAAGAAAAAAATTGAATAAAAGAGTGCATTTAAAAGTAATCTCGGGAATTAAGTCGCACGTAAATGATTGGAGCGTTTTCATCCTTTTTTCCCTGCAATACCTTCAATAGAGTTTTATTTTTTTTCCACACGAAAGAAAAAAGTTTCCACATTGGAGAATTTCAAAAGCCGCAAGTCTGCAAATTATTTTCTTTTTATGTTTTTTACTTATTATATCGGCATGAAATGACATTAGGGATTCTAATTCACTTCTTCCTGCTGATTGTATTAGTTTTAATCTCACACTTGCATGCAACCAGAATGTGGAAATTCACTTCAAAAGATTTCACTACACAGTTCGCGTTTTTTTATTTTTTTATTTTTATTTTTCTATTTTATCAGTCTAGAAAAATAAGTGCGCAAACTAATTCTCAAAGTCTTAAACTTTGCACCATGTTTTTTCCCTATAATTTTATTGCCTCTTGCGTCTGCACATATGGAGCAACATGCACACCTCTGTGAACCAAAAAAAGATCAAAAACGTGTGTGAAACAGATGTGGTTTACATCAAGTTGACTTTTATTTTGAGAGAATACTAAAAAAGTATCGATTCACTCACACAGTTCTATAATTAGAAGAATCGACCAGAAGTAAGTGATGAAGCTCATTGATAATTGGCACAGAATTCCTGCGAGACAATTGAAAGATTATACTTCGTCACCCGTGGGTAAAGCACAAGAGATGACCGTGATGAGAAACTAGCGGTACAGCGAGCTGACTGATTTCTCTGTGGAGATATATAAGTTATATATATAATATATAATTTAGTAACCGCCATCTTAGTGTCAAAAATACAAAGAAATTTTTATGATGGAAGTCTGAAAAACACCACAGCTTCAGAAAATTTCAGATTTTTTGAAAAATTTTTTGAAAAAAAATTTGTATTCAGAACTATTGCCTGTGTCAATTGTCCCATAGGATAGGCTTCTGAGGGTTAAATGCACATCTATAAGTACAGATTAACAAATTCAGTGCAGCATGTCGCCATTAGAATTAAATTTACATTTAAATTTTGACTTGTTATTGCTGGAAGTGTTTGGGACATGTAAATCTTAAATGTTTTAAAAATAAACTTCACAAAAACGTTTACCAACTTGTTTATTTATTTATTTCATAAAAAAAATAAAATTACAAACAAAAATGAGTATAGAAGGCGATTTATTCAATCAACATCATGCAAGCCAACAATAAATAATAATAACTGGTGAACAATCGCTAACAAATAAGGGTCGTTTAGAACAATGCTTTTACAATGAAAGGATTGTTTGCATAAAACTTAAAAAGTTTATTTCTTGCCCAAGTAGTGGCCAGCTACAAAAAAACACCTCAAAAAGACCTTAGTTTGTAACGCCTTACGGTTGCCAAGATCACTCGAGCCAATCGCTAACCCTAATGCCACTGGAAAAGATAGTCAAGCCAAGTGTCTTACTTGGCGAGTGCTACCGCCATCTATAATGATCATCAAAAACAAACAATGCTTACGATGCGCATGTTTATTTGTTCTGGGATCGGTCATAATTCGTAATAAGCTACGAATAGCTAATAGCGAATGGACCCCTGGTTTCCGAGTAATGTGGCAGAGCTATGTAGATCAGTCAAACATTATTCAGTAATGTACTGTATTAAAATTTCAATGGTACAATATATTTCATCATTAGGACATTAGATTACACATTAAAGAGGAATTGCTAGAATTTTCCCCATTGGAATCTTCTGTGCAAAAACCAATTGTATTTCTGTGCAAATCAATACCGTCTTTAAAAATAAAACCACTGCACGAAGTAGAAGAAGAAGAAGAAAAAAATGGAAATTTTATCAAATTCACTTTAAAACACCCAACTTTAAAATTCAACATATTTCCAATAGATTTACAAACATGTTTGTACTCCATAGTTGAATAGACCACATCTTTTAATCTCATCTACACGTATAGAAATTAGAAAATGAAACTGAAACCAACAAATCAAATCCAACAAGTAAAATTATGTCATTTCATTTTGAGTTAAAAAAATATAAAGTGTTATGTACTTCGCATGTCTATATATACATTAGTGAACGTCCATTAAAGTGAATTACGGTGTTTAATCTCGGAGTTAGCACATAAAAAGGTTATTATAAGTGATATAAGAAATAGCCGGCGACACAAAAGCGAGATAGTCATGACCGAAGCCACGACAGGTTAATCGGATTTCCTTGTGCTCGCACCGCACGTTTATGGTTTTTTTTCACCCTTGTTAACTCTTGATCTGTGCTGCATTCAACCGCACGGCGAGTGCATTTGACTTTCCAACTACTTGACTATTTATGCCAACCGATTGGTAATGTTCTGCCAGGCCAGTTATAAAAAGCTGGCGATAGGCAAAGATAGCTCAGCAAAACGAACGTGCACAAACATCTTGATCGTAGAAAACGGTAGAGAAATATCGAACCGCAAAATTTGCATTTTATCCCGGGAAAAAAAATCTACTTTTGTATTTACAGCAAAACAAAGCAATTTATACGCGTTATAGATGTATAAGTTTGAAGGTCAAGTTAATTTATTTAGAGGATAACAAACCGAATAATGAATGCATCGGAACGAGCATTCATTTGCATTCATTTACTTTCTTGAGCGCAATTAGATGCGGTTTCGGAATGCAAATAAAAGTGAACAAGGATTTAAGCTGATTGGATCACTCAAGATGAAATTAAAGAGGTGAAAATCAACTTTAGCTGAAAAATCAATTACGCTATTGAAACGTGCCGGCTGCGAAAAACCAATTGCACGCCACTAATTCAAACCAAACTGGAATAAAAGCAACATCTGCGCACTCATAATAATAAGCGAAACACAAATTAAACCGTTACGTATGTCTCTATAGTTAAAGCTGAACGAGCAAATTGTGAAAATCACTTGTTGCTCTCATTTACATGCGGTTAAAAAACACTTCAAGAGTTTGTTTTTCTAAAAATCAAAAGAAAAAAAGAAAAAATAAAAACTAAGAATTTTTTTTAAAAAAATGAAGAGCATGCGCAGTTCGATGCAAACGGGCAGCCATTTCCGGACAGCGGAAATAGCCAGAAGTGCCGTTCTTGGTTGTAGAAGCAATCGATGCGCCACTTCATTTCCCGCGGGCTGTTTTTCCCTTTCCCTTTGCGCTCTTATCATTTGAGAGAGTCTAAAATGGCGTCAACCGATCTCACCTCATCAAGAGCGCAGTGCCTAACTTTGATAAGGTGTGCTAGGAGGTTGGTGACACTATGGTGACACCTTGTGACACCATATAACCATATCCACCCTGGTGTTCATTCAATGTAAGGTTTTTTGTTTTTTTAAAGTTGGCACTTATCAAATTAAATGTTAAATGTGCAACGGTTTTCTAGATGATCTGCCATCAAACTGAGCGGTAAAGTGGATATTTGCGTCAAATACAGAAAATTTAGGGTTTTGTGCCATTCAAGTTGTCTGCACTTGTAAAGCAATTAGCAAGTGCGCGACGACAACACCTTGTTTAGGCAGTTGTTATGGTACAGAAGAGATTTGCTGATCGATGCATGCCCCAATTTACGTTCTGTTGTTTAAAGATAACATGCGGTTTATCCAAATTGATGGAGTTTCACTTGAAATCCCGTGCAACTCGCGCCGCACATTTTTTCTTTCTTACCACGCAGTTGTGTGTGAGGAGAAAGTAGTTATCCTGATTGGCGTCTGTCTATTACAATTCCTCTTGATATCCTTATTATTTTCTTCAGCTTTGCAGTTATCTTGTCACTCAACGTGCTGAAAGCATTCGAGTGATGGCTTTTACTTAACCTTTCTTCATTTGATTTGATTTTCTTTTTTTCCCCCCCATCAGTATATATTAGACGATTTTCCATTATTAAATTAAATATTTATATGAAAAGAAAAGTGAATAAACGTAAAAAGTTCTTGCCTATTAATACCAATAAGTGATGTATATATTAGACGATTTTCCATTATTAAATTAAATATTTATATGAAAAGAAAAGTGAATAAACGTAAAAAGTTCTTGCCTATTAATACCAATAAGTGATGTAGAATCCTCAGCGATCAAGGACATTGGAGCACACTACTGCTGACTTGAGAGTGAATAACAAGAGGAGTTTTTTGGCTTCGCATTGTGTTAACCTTGGGTAAAAAAAAATCGGAGCAAACAAACAGAGTGAAAAAAGACACCAACTGATTCTCTATGGAGATAAATGGAAGTGCCGTCTTTCCATTGCTCTTGATTCGACGCCTCGCCCATGTTTTATCTTCACTGAATCTCACTAAAGTGTACTTCTTAACTTTTGTTACGCTTTTGACAGCTCGTAATGTTATTAAATTTTTAATAAGTGTGCACTTTTCAATTATTTTGCACCTTTTTCAAAAGCAAATAATTATCTTTCCCCCCCCCCCCTTTTTAATATTTAAAAAAGCAATTACAAAACATTTTATAACAACAGCATATGTTGTGCTCCTTTATGGACCAGTTTAAATTATAGTAATTCCACTAAATGTAATATTTGATTTTAACAGGTTGTTACATTATAAATGAAATTCAAATATTTTAATTACATCTTAATGCAAAGTTACTGTAAATTGCCGCTGTAATTTTTGTGAATTTAATTCTACAATTGCGTTTTGCTTCACCATGTTTTATTCTTCCCTATTAACGGAATTGTGTTTAATTCATATTCTAAATATCAGAATATTAAATTGTTTTTTTTAAAGTTTTTTGAAAGGTTTCTTAAAGAACAGGACCGATGAGAATAAAAGGAAATAAATAACCTATACACATTGAAAATCGGTTCAATATTTGTTTGAGGTCTTGTTTGGTTTGGTGATTTTTAGAATCGCACTAAATATTGATTTTTCTGTTTTATTCACGTGTGCAACGTCCATGTTTTGTTGAAGGCTTACCTAGATTTTTTTTCCCGGGTCTTTGCCATGAAATATAAAGCAAGCTAAAAAGATAAGTTGATGGGCTACAGCTGTACTTCAGTTTGAAATATTAATAATGCTTATTAAACAAAACTTTACTTCCAGGTGAATTCAGCTGCTGTTTCCATACAAACAGCTACATAAACTAATATTAATTTACACACTTGCATGTTGCATACAAAACTCACTTTACAAACCACACCAAGCACAACTAATTAAATTACTAAAAATTTAATTTTTGCGCTCGTGGGCCTATCAGTTGCATTAATCTTGAGAAATTCCACTTTGGTTATATCTTTTATCACAACTAAAATCTTTTAAAAAAAAAAAAAAAAAAAAAAAAAATAGAGCACTCTCTCCCATCTGTTTTTTTTTTTTTTAAAGTAAACATAATCGATACATGAATTTCACATTTGGTTTGCAAAAACTTTCCTTCCAAGCACTTTAAAGTGGCAATAGAAAGTAAAACTTTTCTGCAAATAAAATCTAAGATTCCCTCGCGGAACTCTTTCTAAGTGCAATTAAAGAAGTAGAAGCTGTCTATCAATTTTAATACCTTCATTTAGTGTTTTCTAGTAATTAATGTGCCCTGGAAGCCGTAAAGTGCTAAGATAAGCAAGTAGATAACTTGTAATGAGTCTAGTTGTTGATTAAACTCCTGTCGGCCAACCTTTGGTAATGGGTCATAATATTTAAGTAGTTATAGTCGACGAAAAGCAACTTGTGCACTTTCTCTTTAACGATCTAAACTGACATTGGAGACCTCCGGTCTTAAAAAATTTCATTAACCAAATTTGTCAACGTTTTGCAATGACTTCTGCAACTAAGAGATGAAAAAAGTATAACGCCTGTGATAATTAGATAGAATGAAGGTGTCATGGCCCCTGATCTTTGCCTTTTGGATTAAGTTACCCTAATCCTTATTATATAAATGAAGAATTGTACTATTGGTTGACCTTTCTTGGAAACTTTTACCTAATTTAATTGTTTCATTTCATTATGCTTGCATACTTGCAAATTAAAACCAACTTGAATAAGCCAGGGTTTCAATAAAACTGAAGTTACCTGTACATATATCGATTAAGCTGGTTTCAGTCTTGTCCTGTTGTTGCTTATCGAAATGGCTGGTAAACACAAACTTGGGAAAGAACAACATTTTCCCACCTTCCGGCTACAGATTACAAATTCGTAAAGAAACAGCCCTCCCCGCATTGGAAATTTTAAAAATTCTGTATGTATAAAAGATTTAAAACGACTTTAAATTTAAATTACAAGTTAAATAAACGGGAAACTAGAAGACAAACATAATAAGTTACTATCAATAGTCATATCTGAGAAGGACATGATGAATTTTAGTTTCATCTCATTACATTTGATGCGTTAATTTTTTCCCCATTCATTTTGCCTGGTCTTGTCTTTACTGTTTACTTCTGTGCTTATCAGTCTGTGTTTGAAATTGTATATTTTTGTATGATGTACTTTATCTTTTGAGTAATGTCAACAGTAGTTGTCCTTGTTTCTTATTATCATACATCTCATGTTTAGGCTTAGAAACAATTGTGTTTTCAATGTCTAAATGAAATCATAATGTCACGCTAGGTTTTTGTTTATTTTCGTTTTAACTGCTGTGTGCCAACACTTGCGACACTTTGCATTTTTTAAAACAAAAAAATGTTAATACGAAATTATCAAAAAAATATGAAATTTTAATATAAACTAATTAAATCATTACAAAACCTGTGTGTTGATGCAATAAGCTTTACACAATTGTTTAGAATTTTTTCCTTCTATACGTTTAACATGGGTGCTCGTTTATTCTTTATTTGGGGTCATCCAATCCTCGTCAGTTTTTGCAGCAATTAAGCTCTATCCATCCTTACCTAAAACTCAAAAAGTGTCATGGTCATCGCCATAATCAGCATAGCAAATCACCACTCGATTGGGTAAAGCTACTTGTCATCTGGACAGTGAAATAGCAAAATCTTTTTTTAATTGTCATGAAAAAAATTAATTTGAATGGTCCTCAGAAGGGTCCAGAAGGGTTACACCAATTACCAAACACCAGATTAATTTTTTCAATGCGCCATCTCGTTATAAAAATATGCAGTATACTATGCAAACCAACCTATTGTCATGATTTGGCAAAATGTCAAGACATGTTAATCGCATGAGGCGTATTTCGACATAGCTGGTCGCACAAATGGCTTCACGGACGAGATTAGAAGAGCATTCACAGAACAGTTCGAATTGGTCTCTGTCGGTCTACAACTGCAACTTACCAAAGTTAGAAGTGATAACTGATAATGCACATTTCTGCTAACTACTTGTACCGGTAAGCTTTATTAAAGCAGACAACTTGTTTCAAATTATAAAATTTTTCTTAAATTTTCTTCCCCAATCAATAAATTTGACACAAAATGTTTGAATTGAATATGTTTTTCAAAATTCGACCAAAGTAATAAAATGATTTTCTGTCTGCTCACAAAACCTCATCTTTGATCGGCTGGATCAAAAGCCAGTTCCCGACTCACGAGTTGTCGCAAATTTCCCAGCAATAATGAGATCAATTACTTTTTTCAATTCAATTTGCATTTATATTAAAAATACAGCTGTTTTGAAAACCTTATTAATTTAAAACCAAGTTTATTTTTTAGAATGTGACTTTTGTTTGATAGGAAAAAGACAACTTGAAAAATGTTCACTTTGAAATCGATTTCTGCGTGGTGCATGCATCATAAAAGAGAAATGCATCATCAGTTCAGCAGAAATGTGATTGATCGTTTTGAGACTTTTTTTCACCTAGTTTCAAATAAAAGGACAAAACAGATTTTTTTCTTAAAGCTAAAGTGAATAGAAATGTGTAAACTTCGCTTGTTTAAACTGTCAAAGTCTGTCATTTCCAATGACATATCTCGCTGAACCATGCAAATCTTTAAATTTGTGCAAGCACGCAATACAGCATTTAATGACATTAATACATGAGCATTAATTTTTACTGTGTCCAAAATGCAAGTGAAATTGCAAATTTGAACATCAATTACTTATTACTTGTACTCATGCATAAAATTTAAATCATTCGTCTATAAACAACTGTTTTAATTTCTTCGACAAAAAATCATTATCAACTTTTAATTAAACCTTCTCTAAATAAATTCGTAATCCAATTAATTACCAGTAACCAAATCCGTCGCAATAAAGTCTGTTTTTATTCAGACTTATCATTTGACTGACATCATTTGCTAAATTTAGCTTAAAGTGCTTTACATTATGATACATTGTACGATTTGTAGCGACGATATTGTTTTCAAGTTATTTCGACCAAAATTAAAACTTCCGACGAAAGTCCATTGATTTTGGAAAGTGGAAACCAGCACTCAAATTGCGTCGTCTTTGTTATATTGGGATTTTTTAATTCTTTGTATTTTTCAAGGGAAATTTTAACTGATTTTTTTTTCTCTTTTTTAATTTCAGAATCTAAAAAATCAAATAATGACTACAAATTTATGGGTGGAACAAGTAAGTTTCAAATTCAGAAAATAAAATTCATTTTTTAAAAAAAATTATATCAAAACTATAAATTTTTACGATTAAAAGTCGAAGAAAAAAAAATTCGATTTACCCAATAAAATATTATTGTGACGATATGAATTTCAATTTCCATTTCATTTGCAAATAATAAACGACTCTTACCGGTATTTTCACTTAACTTTATTATATGTTTCTTTTAGTATTGGCATGACTACAAATTGAGCTGGGAGCCGCGCGAGTACGGAGGAGTAGAAATGCTGCACGTGCCCTCTGACCACATTTGGCGTCCGGACATTGTTCTTTACAACAAGTAAGCTGTGCCCACAGATTAACACGTGCTCTATGTCTGTCTGACTTGAGTAAAAGTGTGCCATATAAAGTTGAAATCTGTTGCAAATAAAACCCACAGTGGATCGAATGACACGGGATGAAATTGGCCTCTTCTTACGACCCCTAAAAGCTCTTTACGAGAAGGAATCTCTTTTCCCATTCCCATTTTTTGGGACAGTGACGCTAAAAGA
This sequence comes from Strigamia maritima, assembly GCA_000239455.1. Classification (NCBI taxonomy): domain Eukaryota; kingdom Metazoa; phylum Arthropoda; class Chilopoda; order Geophilomorpha; family Linotaeniidae; genus Strigamia; species Strigamia maritima. The sequence continues at coordinate 235,059 of JH432192.1, forward strand.
TTTGCAGAGCTTGGGTTTTTGTAGAAACCGACCGAAGCATTGAGCAGATTCAAAGTAATGCATTGCATTACTTTTGCAAAAGGTTTGCTTTGTGGTTCAGGCATAGCATTAATACTGTATGGATCATTTCTTTCGTAATGATGCGTAAAAAACGTGTAAATAACTGCGTGATAGATCACTTTTAAGTACAAAAGAGCGAAAACACAACTATTCATCAAATGATCAATATAACATAATTTGAATAAAGGAATTCCAAGTATTTATGTGTGAATTCTCCATTTTCGACGGTAGAATTTTTCGAAACTACGGTATATCCATGGTAGAGTGTCTTTCTACCATGGGTAATTGGGTATATCAACCAGATGAAAAGTGCGACAGAAAATGCAACTAAAATGCAACTAAAAACTGGATTTCTGCCCATTTTTACAGTCGAATTTGACACAATTTCCTGCAAATTGACCGCAAAATAGCAGGCGGTAAAAGTCCTATACTGTAGTAGACCGTTTCCACTTTAATGTTTTCATACAAAGAGAATAAAGCTTAAATTTGAAACTATCCACATTGTGGTCATTTGCTTTAGCAGCTTAGTCATTACTGTTTCATTAAGTGGAAAGTTTCGCTGTGGAATGTTATAACGCTGTTTCAGAACTCAATTTATTAAAGAAGAAAAGATTTTTTTTAAAACTCATGTTTTATATTCGTGTCCTAATTTCTTCTCATCTTCTCAGATATTAAAAGTTTGCGTATAGATAGTGTGTTATATAGAAAAGAGAAAAGAATATAAGCGAATAAACCGCAAAACGACAAGCCAGTTAGAATTTGAATAAAAGTGTTGCATTTTGTTTAACAGTGCGGACGGAAGCTTCGAAGTGACTTTGGCTACAAAAGCGGCGTTACATTACACGGGCAAAGTGGAATGGAAACCACCAGCCATTTACAAAAGTTCGTGCGAGATCAACGTAGAATATTTCCCTTTTGATGAGCAGACGTGCATCATGAAGTTTGGCTCATGGACGTACAGCGGTTATCAGGTTGACGTGTTGTTCGGTAACGCCATATTTGCAGGTGCAAGTTGCGAGAATAAGTAATAAAACCGATATTCTTTTTCTTTTTTTTTTTCCATTGTATTTGCAGGTGGACCTGCGCCATCGTGATGAAGTGGAAGGTACCAACATCATAGATCTCGGAGTCGACCTAAGTTCTTTTTACTTGAGCGTAGAATGGGATATACTCGAAGTGCCGGCCGTTCGCAATGAGAAGTACTACACGTGTTGCGACGAGCCCTACGTCGACATCACCTTCAGTATCAGCATGAGACGTAAAACACTGTTTTACACAGTCAACCTCATCATTCCCTGCATGTTCATCTCTTTCCTCACGGTCCTCGTCTTCTATCTGCCGTCAGACAGTGGAGAGAAAGTAACGCTCAGCATCGGCATTTTACTGTCTCTCACCGTGTTCTTTTTACTGCTGGCCGAGATCATTCCCCCGACGTCAATGGCCGTGCCCCTTTTGGGCAAGTATTTGCTCTTCACCATGATCCTCGTGACGCTTTCCATTTGCGTCACCGTCATCGTGCTCAACGTTCATTTCCGATCTCCCACCACTCATACGATGTCGCCGTGGGTGCGCCGAGTATTCATACATATTCTTCCGCGCTTGTTGGTCATGCGACGCCCACAATACCCGGGCGCAAAAACCAAAGTGGACGTTCAAACGTGCAACGGTGTTGATTTACCGGAGTCGTCGAACTCCCCCGCTGCCGTACGTTCCTATGCAACGTCGCGTGATTGCTGTCTCCACGGCGAGGGCTGTCCGTCGCAACTCGTGCTGCGTCGTTGGGCTCAACGGGGCGAAGGGGATCGCGATCGGAATGCATCATCGAACGTCAATGGTCGTGGCAACGTTATAGGCAGTGAAGGATGCCGAATTCACGGTCCCAGTGCATCTAGTCTACCCTCAGTCTCTACTATGCAGGAAGTTGAGAGCAAACTTTCGGCCTTCGAGGTTTCGCAGAACCAATGGCCAGAACTTTATCGTGCCATCGAAGGAGTTCGTTACATTTCCGAGCACGTTCGATACGAGGAAGATGAAACTCAGGTATATTTTCTTTCCTTTCCTTTCCCTAAGATGCAGTGCACCAATATGTGATTGCTAATTAGCTCATGGTTCGTTACAGGTCAAAGAGGACTGGAAGTACGTGGCTATGGTGTTGGATCGACTTTTCCTTTGGATTTTCATGCTCGCCTGCGTGGTAGGCACATGTGGAATTATCCTGCAAGCGCCGGCATTGTACGATGAGCGAATGCCCATTGACGTGGAATTGTCGGAACTTGCAACTCCCATCACACATCTCAAATAATTGTGTACGTCTCAAGACGACTTAGTGAAATTGATTACTTTCTAAGACACAAATTTCTTCGTTCCCTGTCAAAATGCTCAGGATGATTTATCTGGCTGCCACTTTTAATAAATGTCTATTTTTGAAACAAAAAAAGAAGAGAAAAACAAATGAAATCTCCATTAACTACATATTTATGACAACTAACGAGTGACAACTAAAATGTAGATTTTATGGCCCTCATCGTGTTACCGTAGTAGGCAATTTGTTGAATGGATACGGTAAATAAAATAAAAAGAAGCCACAAATACGCTTGAGGACGTTAAATTAGAAACATTACTAGTCTCCTATTTTTTCTTCTATTTTTTTTTTTTGTTTTTTGTTTTTTTCCTCTTGGGGTTTCATCTTTCAACATTTCAAGTTGAAAGCTCTGTTACAAATAATTTCCAATTAGGAAGATACTCTTCCTTTATATTACAGAGTGCAATCACTCGATAAATTTTAAATTATAGAGGCAGCTATAGTCATTTTCCCGTGCATCTCCATTTAGTGAATGTTGTCAATAAATTTCATGCAATGCTACAAATAAAAGAGCTACAGGTGTTCATATAAGTTAGCACCCACACAGCAGTTGGATGACCCACGAATGTCTTTCGAACGTCTTTCGGATATGGAAGATCCTCATGAATGAGATCTAGGATATCTTGCGGACATCGAGTGCTGTGTGCGGCGAGTTCTAAGTATTTAAATTTGAAAAAAATTAATTCGGTAGAAGTAAAAGATGTAAAAAAAATTAAGTGAGTTATTATTATCATTATTATAGATTATATAAATTTGTCGAATGTAAATTTTAAATTATTAATCAGTTGATTAATACAATCTTTTCTTCATTGAATTCTTGAAATTATTACTACTAGGCCTATCCTCTATCCCAATTCCTGGACGACAATGCATTTAATTTTGCTTACTCAACCAGCAGAATACCACACACAGCATATAATGTAGAGTTAGTCAAAGTATTATTTGCTAATGAGCATTTCATTTATAATTATAAAGAAAGTACAAATAGGTTTTTAGTTGGATCGAAAATTACGGTAGAATTTTTTCTTGAATTGATAATGGTGTTGAATGTTAGCTTGTGAAACGCATAAATATTTAAAAAAAAAAAATAATAATAACTGTATTATAAAGCCTATGTATAATTAAAATGAATAATTGAATAATTAATTTTTCATTATATTGTACATATATAACTAATGCAGTGAAGGGTTGAATCATTGAATACATCTATTATTTTAATTGAAAAAAAGAATAAAAAATAAAATAAAACAAAAATAAACTATATATATAATATGAATTTTTAAAAAAAAAAAAAATTTTGTTACTAGATATTTGTTGAATTCCATCTTTAAGCATGTTGATTACAATGTTAGTTAATATTGCAATGCTGCACAATATTTTGCAACGCGTAATTCTATGCACAATAAATTTTTATGTGTAACTTATTATTAAATTTATATCATTATTCCGTTCAATTCAAAAGATGGAGAACAAAATTTGAAAATGATGTACTGTAGATTCTGCAAACACGGTAATTAATGCGATGTACACAGGTGACGATGGAGATAAAGCAGCTAAGTTATTATTTTGATTAAAAAATTTAATTAATTGTAAACATGTCGCGAATTGTTCGATAAAGCATAAACAAAAAAAATGAAATATGCTTCAATAACCAAATACAAAATGGTTTCTTAAGTAAAACTATTTTAACTTGTAGAAAAATAAAATTAGATGTTTTGGCAGGCAAGATTTACAGCTTTTGCAAATTGCTAAAATGCAAGTGTCCATCAATAAAATGCAGTTTCCATATTAAAAATGCAGTTTCCATAATAAAAAATGCAGTTTTCATATTAAAAATGCAGTTTTCATATTAAAAAATGCAGTTTTCATATTAAAAAATGCAGTTTTCATATTAAAAAATGCAGTTTCAAAATCTTTAAATGTACAGTCACCAATAAAAATGCAGCTTCACAAATAAAAAATGCAAAAAATACAAATTTCTAAACAATTTGAAAACTAGCAGAAATTAAGCAATGGTCCCTCAGTGTGGGGCCCTAGGCATTTATTATGTAATGTATTCATAAAAAAATTTAAACTCTGGGCCCCTCAATTACACAGGGCCCCACAGTAATGAATTATTCATTAGGTTTCTGTAAATGAAAAAATCAAATGCCAAATATATAATAGGGCCCATATACTGTATTATGGATTCATAGGTGGCTGTACAGGTTTGCCAGGTTGCCTAATGCAAATTGAGGGCCCATGCATCAAAGAACCCAAAATTTAAATGTAAGGCCTTATGGCCCTATTGTATGGGGCCCTATTTGTATGGGGCCCTATTTGTATGGGGCCTTATTTGTATGGGGCCCTATTTGTATGGGGCCCTATTTGTATGGGGCCCTATTTGTATGGGGCCCTATTTGTATGAGGCTCTATTTGTATGGGCCCTATTTGTATGGGGTTCTATTTGTATGGGCCCTATTTGTATGGGGCTCTATTTGTATGGGCCCTATTTGTATGGGGTTCTATTTGTATGGGCCCTATTTGTATAGGCCCTACTTACCGAAATTTAAATGTGGGGCCCTATTGTATGGGGCCCTATTCTTATGTGCAAATGGCTAGCCCATCCAATTGGCGCCCTACTCTTGTATTTAAATTTCAGGCTCTTTGATGCATTGGGCCTCCAATTTACATTTAGCAAACCTTTATATCAACCTATGAATCTATATGCATTATCTGGCATTTGAGTTTTTTATTTACAAAAACCTAATATTACTGTGGGGCCCTGTGCAACTGAGGAGCCTCAGGTTTAAATTTTTTTATGGATACATTACATAATAAATGCATAGGCTTCATAAAATGACTCCACTGAGGGATCCATTGCTTAATTTCTGCTAGTTTTCAAATTGTTTAGAAATTTGTATTTTTTGTCATTTTTTATTCCTGAAACTGCATTTTCTATTTGTGAAAATGCATTTTTATTGGTGAATTTACATTTAAAAATTTTGAAACTGCACTTTTTAATATGAAAACTGCATTTTTTAATATGAAAACTGCATTTTTTAATATGAAAACTGCATTTTTTAATATGAAAACTGCATTTTTTAATATGAAAACTGCATTTTTTAATATGAAAACTGCATTTTTTAATATGAAAACTGCATTTTTTTAATATGGAAACTGCATTTTATTGATGGATACTTGCATTTTAGCAATTTGCAAAAGCTGTATTTTGTTGTGCAGTTGTGTGATCATCAGCTGCTTCTGGCGAGATTAGAAGAGATGTAGACCGAAGTAAAATATTATAGAGTACCGTAATGATGACAACACATATGGGAGAAAAAAGTTTTGTTTTGGGAGCTTTCAGCAATTTAAATCAATCATGAATAACGACCACCAAGATAGAGAGAGAATCGTTACTTCTGGTCATCAGGATCTGAGCTCAAAGCTTTCATAATTTCTCACTAGTGGTCACAGTCACACTGTGCTAAGACTATGGTGCCCGATTTATTTCCTTGAAATATTAGACGACAAATGTAAAACCTCGTCATGAGAGATTAGAGAGCACTTGGTCGAAAATAAAGCTGTCCTTTTCCTCTAACACTCGCCCTGCGAGAATCTACTAATCCTGCCATAAATTTTATGTTTACTATTTTCTCTACAAGATGGCGCTAAATGTCAAGGCGTGCGAAAGAAGTCAGAAATTCCATGCGCGGTAAACGAGATGGTACTTTTAAATAAATTATATATACATATTTGCCATAAAATAAGTACTTACATTTTTTCGCTCGTTTTTATCATGGACTCGGATTCAAACTGGAAAGTTTTCATTAAGCAGTCAATTGAATCCCATTAAAGTGCGACAACCTTATTGATTTCATCCATTGTCTTCGAGCAAGGCGCATAGAATAATAAAGACGCTCGCAAGTGCCCATCTAGGGAAAGACCGAATCTTCCCGAATATTTTTCACCCCTCATTCTGCGCAAATACGTATAGGAACACGAATATGTTTATATTTTTTTTACTAGAAAATGTTTTAATAATTATGCAAAGAAAAATCTATACCGTTTCAGCAGAGAACTGAAAAACTAGCACATCACATGTGGTTGCTCAGTCAAGAGATGTAACGACTGTACATGAACACATTAGCAACAATATTATTGAGAAAAAAAATTGTAATTAAAAAAAAAAAAGAAAAAAGGTGACACATGATTCACCTTGTAATTCCATCTACTAACATTTAAAAGTCAATTAACAAGTGAGGTATATAACTAACACATGGACAAAACAAAAATACTTTGGTCACGAAAGTAGTGATGATGAAGTGATCATGTTCTGCTTTACCCAACGGTTTTTTTATTAGAGCAGAGGAGGAAAACAAAGATGTAAGCAGAAAAATGTTTAATCCAAGCAAGTCTTGTTAAGCAATTAGATAAATAAAAATAATACACCAGAGCCCAGGAAACAACCAAATCAATGTGCAAATTAATACCGATCGTAGAAGAAATGTTACTGTTTATTAACGTTAGCTATTATAAAATTAAAAGAAATAAAATTAAAATAAAAAAAAAATAATTGCGAGTGATTTTAGTTTTTGTGGAAATAGCTAAACCTTCATAACTTAAGACTGTACACAAATAAATGACAGGAAAAACAAAAATAATAAAATAGTTCGGACAATAATACAGCAATCAATCGCCTCAATGATACGAAAAAAATGAAATCTTTCTTAGGTGCTAAACTTAGTACGAACATAAAATCAATTACGTAAAAACCGGCAGTTTTTTTTTCACTTCTAGTAATAGACAAACCAATTTAGCACATTTGCCAAAATAAAATTTAAAAAATATTAATTTAAAATCCAAAATAAAAAATTTAAAAAAAAAAAATAATAATAAATGACAAATCATTGACAAAATGTACATAAAAAAAATTGGCAGTCTTAACTCACCCACGGGAATGACCACAACACACTATAACGCTGAGAAAAGCTAGACTAGCAAGCCAACATGAAGTGGGAGGCGAAAAATAATATAAATTACAACGTATTTACAACACATTCTCAAAACATGCAGGTTCTGATTGATATGTACTCAGATTGGTCACTTGACTTAAAGCCATTCCATTCCTACATTACAAGAAAACGCAAACAATTACATATTTAAAAAAGAAATAACGTTGTGACATTTTCATGCTGTCAGTAGCAATTTACCCTAAAACAAAATTTGACGCCATTGGTAACGGTTCGTATAAACAAAGGATTTGGATTGAAACTTTGATAACAGGGATTCGCTAAATTTATCACAGTCTGGTGGTATGGCAGCGTCTCCTCAACAGAAAATAATCAAATGGAATCGATGGCAGATTAACCCTTTGCTTACAACCAACACCAATGCTTGCCTCGTTATTTACACAACATCTGGATACAAATTACAATTTAAACTCAAATAAAACTTCAATTATTTCATTTTTTTTTTTTAAAACAGGCCAATTTTCAAAAATAAAGAAAAGAAAAAAAATCATTAATTGCATTGCTTCCATAAAAATTTGTTTCCTCCAATTTAATTATTCTCGTCCATTTGATCAATTCAAATAATCCCAATTTCGCGGGAGATTTTCTTCCATCTCTTCAGCGAAGACCAACACTCACGCACTGTGATGGGGAAACGGTTCGATTGGTAGACGACGTTTCTCCCATTTCAGAATAAACCCAACTAAATCCACTTTTGTTTAAATCCTTCCTAACATCCTTTTCTTTCTTGCTGAATAAATTCATCTGAGAGCATCTCGTGGCAAACGGAACAGCACTGTATTCCACAAGAGCATCCGCCGCATCAAAACACCAGTTCGAAGAAAGAAAAAGAATTCGGAGCTGTTGTGTGCAGCTTAACGCTTGCACCGCCTCACGTTACGATTGCTTGATTCGTTTTCGAGGAGGTCCAATCGGTGGGATTTGCTGAGTGGCCAATGCACGAAATGCTTCTGCTATGAGATGCGGATGACTGTGGATCATGGTCTTCCAGCCGTTCGTGTCCATCACATCAGTGGCATGTCTACAATTCAAACAAACAAAATAATAGTTTAAATTGCCCTAAAAAATAATAAAAGACATACGTATTTATAAAATCAATCGCTTGTGCTTTCAATTGGTCTGCACTATGAAGATCAGCCAGAATGAGAACTTCCGCAGCATTTTCGATAGAGAGGTTGGAACAAAGCGCCTCTTCACACATTACTTTTAGTCTTTCCAGGGCATACTGCAATAACAAATCGTAAGTAACAACTTATAAAAATGCCCAACACATGTGCTCAATTATTTAATTACCTTATCAGCAGCTGCCAGTAGATCATCCGCCATTTTTTCCAAATTGGCTGCTTTGCCTGTGTAGATAAACCTTAACATTTCTCTCAGTACTTCGTGGTCTACGTCTGTTATTTCAACTCGGTTCTAAACAAAAAATAAATTATTTAATAAACATATTAAAAAACAAAATCTATTCATTTATATAATCACCTGTTTCCTCTCTTCCATTTCATGTTCAAACATGGCTGCAAAAACTGGCGATCTCGCTATATAATTAAATAAATTTATTGTAAATTTTTTACCATTTTTTATTTTTTAAACTCATTAAAATGAATCCTTACCTGCTAATATAGCTTTGTGCGCTTGGAACTCTCGGCCACCAACACTTAAAATTACATCGCTAAACCGTTGGTTCTCAAACAACATACCGAGATCGTCAGCTAAACGGCATTCAGGTACTTTGAACTGGACAGCATTGGACTGGCCTGAGATATTGACTGAGTCAGCTACAACACTGACCTAAAACAATGCACACAAAAAAACCAATCAATTAGAATAAAACGCCCATTAAAAATATGAAAATATAATATACCTCACAAAACAACGTTAATTTATCATCAGGTAGTAATCCATTAGCTTCGTCCAGTAAGAAATCCCTCCTGATGAATTTTTTAAAACCCCAATCCTTGCCCTGAACAAATCGGTAGGCTCTTTGACTCTCTAATATCACAAAAAAAAAAAAAAAAAAAAAAAATATATATTTATAAATAAAAGGACAAATTTAAAAATATTTTCTTACTCACCCATAGCTTTGGTTTCTTCACGTTTGGCATTAAGAATGGAAAACTTAAATTTGGCTCTAACTTCGCTTTTATTACAAGAGACTAGGAGTAAATATAGGGACAGATAATCTTTGCTCTCTTCATCTAATCCTTTGGGATTGACGCGCAGGCACCTTTAAAATAAATGAAAAAAAAAAACAATTAGATGGTGGTAAAGCGCCAAATAATTTTATTCGTCCACAAACCATTTTAACTTGTCGTTAGCGCCTGCAGAAAACGTCGAACTTTTCAACACTTCGCCCATTTCTTCCCTGCAGAAGCTGAAGTTATTTATCGTCCACATGTAGGAAAATTTTACGACTTTAACCTGAAAGAAAATTAAAAGAGGCGTGTAATTTAAGCAGTTGTACACAATTTAAATCACTTTATTTCCAAACCATCCAATTTTGTATATGTCTATCATTAGCTTTCAATATCTAGTTAAGCCGCGAGCATTTGCATTAACCACATAACTCGAAGGTCAAAGGAGTTCTCTGTAAAGATTCGTCTCCACGTGCTGAAGGTCATTTGAACAGCATGACCTCCAAGGTCTCAAATAGATCCTACACTCATCTGGGAGGGTAAGAGCAACCATCGGCAAGGTCACCCCCTCCGAGTTTATGGTCAAAGACCAGGATATCGAGAGTAAATGCCCGGATAAGCTACCAACAAAATACGAGAGAGCGTTTATTTTTCAAATAATATCAGCAGGAAGGAGTGAAAAAATAAACAATAATGTGAGACCTTTAACATGAGTCCTCAATAAACTCACTTTCCCTGAATTTACCTATTGGAATCTCGGAGTATTGGGGTCAATAACAATACCATTTATCATTATATTTATAGATTTCTATCCAGATCAAGTTGAGAATTTATTTTTTAATTTATAAAAATTAAAAAATAAATTAAAGATCACGTTTAAATATCGACCACAAACTTATTTACGGTAGTAAAAGTATATTTAAATTAATCTCTCTACCCTGACCTTATCATTACATACTTTGAATGTATTCAGTTCATGGACAGGAAATGGAAAGTAAATTTTTAACTCCAACGAGGACAAAACTATTTGTCCTTTAGTCATCCGTGATACATTAGTTATGGAAATAAATGTGCCACGTGTAAACTATGCGAGAATCATCGAACATGAATTCATTTTTTTTTTTTATATTTAAATTTAAAAAAAAAAAAAATGAAAATGGTCAAGGTGAAACTACAATGCAAATTGCACGTATTCGGATGCACCATTTAATGAAAAATAATCGTAATGATAATAATCAGGTTTACAATTTCAGGATCTTGGATTATGTGTATACGTAAAAGGTTCCCAAATGTTAATCCAATGTACACAAATACAAGGAGATCAACTCAAGTCTCAAATCACCCTTCAGTCTCGTTCCGGCGCAAATTAAAAAACTATCAAATTTCAAATTAACACTTGTTGAGAAAAGAAAACACGTTCTACAATAAAACTGCCATGAATAATTCATTTTTCATTTTTGTCCTCTAAAAATTTACGACGATTTTCACTACAATTGTCTCTTTCTTGCCAGTTGTCCTTCAAACTTAACTTTTTCTCACCAAGGACAGCAGCTACGGTTTATGACAATTTTCGTGGGACAAAACCGTAAAAGTAGAAAGAGATTCTTTTCCCAACTGGTCGATAAATTTGTAAAGAAAAAATTAAATATTTTAAAATAAATATTAATTTTTATAATGACTAGCAGCTGTATTCACGCAAAAACGACATTAAAATGTTTGTTGTTTTTTTTTATAATAAAAAATAGAATAATAAAAGATAATAAAATTTTTTTAAAAAAATAGTAAAATAAATAATAATTAGAACTAATTTGTCCTTGCAAAATGCAAACCCTTTCGCAATCATTTAGTCAATAATTCCTATTGATTTCCACTGAAAACACAGTCTAGTTCTTTTGGTTTGCCATCATTTTATGATGGATGTCGGTCAAGGCTGGTTTAGTTCATAAAATTCAGGCGGTGTTTCAATTTTATACATTTCTCTAGAGTACTGAACTTTTTAACGCCTCACTTCAAGAGTCCTTGGATTCTCAAGGTGCACGTGACAATTACAAACAACAACCAGAGTTCCAGCACCAAACAAAGGGAAGAGAATATCGTCATAAAAAACTATCACGTTCTGCAATCGATGAGTAAATTAAATAATAAAAAAAATTTAAAAAAAAAAAACAGTTGCCTACTTAGATAAATTGATCCAGTTTAAATTGAATAAATATTATCTAAGGTTTCGGGATGACGAGAATTTAAAAAAAGATCGGACCAACACTCACAATGACATGCTCTTAGCCCCGAGTCAGGTGAGCAGAGATCAGTGGCAGGTTATGGCCATTAACCTCCCATTACCTGCAGTGGTGGCAGCGGTTGAAGACCTCAAGGGGTGCAAGAACGAGAGAAAGAGAGAACTCAGTGAAAGTAACAAGTGGTCAGCTTGACAGATTTTTTTCTCTTTCTTTCTTCTCGCAACGAGCAATGAACTCCGATTACATGATCCATTGAAAAGCGTGCGAAGATCACGTAAAGGCGTCAACTAGTTTTTTTAATTTTTTATTTTTACATAAAAAAAACTCAAAAAATCTTTTATTTGATTTGAGTGAATTACCTGCGTGTAACACCAATTCTCTGCAACTGGTGTGTTTATTTCATTCGGCGGCGGTGGGCTTGGCACTCGAGAAACGGCCATTGTGAGTGACAAAAGCACATCAAGTGGTCACGACTCTCCAGAGCCGGTCAGAAGCTCACACTCCTGAAATTCAAAAAATAAAAATAAATAAACAAAAATGTTCAAATGTTCTTTTCAAGTCGTTGTTCAATTCATAACAAATAATATCAACAATAACACATTTTATTCAAAAATAACCCTAATAAAAATTTTTTTTTTTAAAAAAAATAATAATAATAAAAATGTCATTTATTTTTCCTAAAATACAATTTTCCGACCACATTCTTTATTAGCAACCCAAACCAAGGGGTGGTGCACAACACTTCATCACGAAGTTGAACAAACTCCACAATCATGTCAATGCTCTTGCAATGCACAAACTAGCTTCCATTTCATATTCTTCCTCTTCCTCACCCTTTAGAAGACAATGCCCAATATACACCAAAAATTAATTCCAACAAAAAAAAAAAAAAAAAAAATAGTTTTTCTCATACTGAATATCAATTCCAACCCGACCAAAAAAAAAAATATAAAAAAATTTAAATCAGAACACGAGGGAAAAAAGGAGCACAATAGTTCAACAGTCAATTCAATTCATTCCAGCACACGATTAATTTCCGTTTTTGTTTTTATAAAACATTCGCAAGAGGCAAGTGAAATGTGTTTAGGGAGCTTTGACCCTTTTGAATCTATATCGGTGGTGAGAGACCCCGTTCAAAGTGTAATCGTGTACCTTGTGGTGACAAAATGTAGGTTGCCTCAACGTACCAAGACGCAACGAGAGCGTACACAAAAGCCTGTACTAAATAAAACAAACTGTCACAACTCCCGCCCAACATCTGCCTTATCTCTCATAACAGTTCAATGAACTCCCACAAGAGTAAATTGCCCTTCTGAAGCACCGCTTTTGTCGCAAAAATTAATTTTTACTCCAAAATGCAATCAAACCGAAATAAAATACCTCAATATAATAAGAAAAAATTAAAAAATCAAATTTCACTCCACGAGGGTGTCATCGATCAAAATGCTTGCGTTTCTTAGGATAATGTATGAATTACGACGACCCAAGTGTACAATACAGGTCAGGTCAAAGCCTTAAAATGCTTCATTACTGACGGATGCGATGATCATTAAATGCCATGGATTTGTCCCATTTTCTTCTCCTAGGATAACTTAATGTGTGTTGCTAGCACATCTTGTGCAATGCAATCCTCGTTTAAATCAATCGACACTACTAAAAACACTTAACCTCAAATTACATTCAAATCAATGCATCAAACCATCAACTTACATCAATTAAAACACTTGTACCAATTGAAAACATTAATCCCCTCCCTTCTTTTAATCCTAGCGACGTATAAATACAGGAAAATGCTATTTTAGTCAACAATGATGAGCACAAACAATTGCAAACCAAAGTCAGCACGCAATTACGTCAATACTAGATAAGGAAACAAACTACAGAATCGCAACACAGCAGCTACTCATTATTGTTTGTTGTTTCCATGGTTTTGCATGCAAATTTGCACTCCTCCCAACAACTTGCAAAGGAGGAAATCCTGCAATGTTTTTATTATTTCAAGGACATGCATATTTCACAAATTGTTGGAAAAAATAAAATCATAATAACCGGATGCATATCCTTGAATTCGTCGGCAAATCATTTATTTAATAGACAAACCATGAAAGTTTAACGTAAAATCTTGGCTCAAGGATGACACCGTCTTTATATACACAAGACAGTAACATTGATTCGAGCTTACACGTGGCGTAATTATTATCATTCTGCTAAACAAACATGACCTTGTCCTTTTTATCAGCGATAGATAGCCAAACGGACGTTTACTTAATATAAATAAAAGTAGTTGACTCACGCCGTGCTGCGACAATCATTTAATTTACCTACTTAGAGATTCCAGTAAACAACTTTTTTTCCTCTCCAAAATTGTTCCAAAACCTCATTGTAAATCTTTTTCTAAGCCTTGTTACCATTATTTTTTATTTTTTATTTTTTTTCAAAATGCAAAATTTTTTTCTTCCAAACTCAATCAGATTCCATGGCCGACATTGCTAAATTCCTAACCCACCCTTGTGACCAGTCAGTATGCTTAGGTCATGATCTGGAATCATCAGTGATGGTCCAGCTGCTATTCGCACCAATACGTGACCTGCACAGGTGGTAGCCATTAAACAGCTGTTTAATTACCAAAAACCATTGCAAATCTTGTGTAAAACACAGACAGACTTTATATTTATATTTCATATATAGCTTAACTAACATAAAATGATCGAGGGAATGACACAGGTCATTGAGAAGGCAACAAACCCAGGTGAACTACATTTCATGATACACTTTGTGATTATATCCAAACTTAATCCAAACTTATTAACAAAGAAATTCAAATTTTTAACAAAAAAAATTGATCAAATAAAAAATTTATTTAATGTTAATTGTAAAGTTTAACACGTCAATTAACACGTCAAATTAAAATCATACCTTAATTGACTGTTTCATCCACGCGTTGATTAAAGTTAAAATGTAAAAATCCAATAAAAATTTCGATAAAATTCTACAAGAGTAGCAAATATGTATCCATTCTTTTGCACGAGGCGTCAGCGTTTGCCAGTGAATAACGGTAACAAGCCGACTGCCTAGCTTAACTCGAAATGGGTCACTCTGACCAAAGAAGCAATCAGGAAACTGGGCTACCCCACATTGACACACTCAGACCTATAAAACAATACCTGGTCCATCGCCTTTGCTGCCCACTCTTACACTCGGCAGCTTCGCTGCAAAACCCCATCAATCGAATTTTACAAGATAATTGGCTATAAACAAACAGGAAAAAAAAATGTTAAACTCAAAAATTACTTTTCTTTAAATCCCAAATAATTAATTTAAGGCTAGTGGGTTTGTCCTCTTTATCCCATAACCCAGTTGAGGGTAAAGGTCCCTTCTTCCTTTCCTAAAAACTTTTTTTTACTTACGAAAATAAAATAATAAAAAAGAAAAAATAATAAAAAAAATAAAAATAAAAAAAAAATAATAAAAAAAAATAAATAAATAAATAAATATAAAAAAAATAAAAAAAATAATGACTTTTTACATTTGGAAATTTCTGTATAATAAAAAAAAATACATAAAAAATAAATACCAAATGTTACAAATTTTTTCATCATAATTTGTTATCATTTTATTATATCTGTAACTATGCGCCCAAATAGATTTCAAGTTTTGCCGATAGATTTTTTATAGGTTGGCAATTATGAGGTGACACATTAGTATATTTACTATAGATGCGGTTTTGGCACATAACCTCTTTTATGAATTACACATAACTGAATATTGCGTTATGTAAGACCTACTCCATATTTGTTCGAGAATACAAAGGAACTCGGCACGTGGAGGAAGGTTACAACGAATTATATATTTAACCGTTAAAAAAAATCATCAAAATATTTATTTCTTCAAACTGATAATGGGAAACTTGCTCATATTTCCTTCTAGAAAAAAAGAAATTAAAAAAAAAGGAAGGGGCTGGAAATTGGAAGAAAAATGATGTATCCTCTCTCTCTCTTTCCCAAAACAACACATACTTTAAGCCTAAAAGTCGTGGATCTTATTTACACCAGTGTGAAAAGCAAATCTAAATATAGTAACAGATTGTGCTAAGAAAATAAGACTGTAAAATGTACCTTTAATCAATAAACAACCCACCGATGCGGTCAAGGTCGCACGAGACCCAATCGGAGATGCGTCAATGCAACAAAACGCCAGTTGAAGAAAAAAGAAAGAAAAAAAAAAAACAACTGCCCTTGGTTTTAAAATTAGACAAATATATACAACAAAGCTCGCTGGCCATAAAACACATTCCATTCGTCGCCACCAACCTCTCAAGTGAGAAAAGTCAATACGGACGAGGACGGATGATCCACGCGAAATCTCATCTTGCAACACCTGAATAATCATCATCTGACATTGCGATTTTTATTTCGTTTAGACTCATAATCTTATGTAATCATTCCGAAGACGTAGATTAAAGCCACCTGGCACAGGAAATAAATTTTTCTAGCATTTTCAAATGATTCTCATCCAATTTTCTCATTTCGGTTGCATTGCACAAGCACTTTCGAATATAACCTCATCGTTTGGGCTTAATCTGGATGAGTCAGCTCGAAAACATCGGTTGTTGGGGAAAAATCGAATAGTTGGTACGTTTTATCGTGTTAAAAATCGTTTTTCGTCCTCCTTTATGTCATTTTAAGCACTGGGATAAAACTTGAATTTTTGTGACCTCGAATTGTTTGCGCGAGAAATTTGCCACTTTTCCAATCCTCTCGGTTTGGTTTGGCCTTTAGTCCAGTTCGTAAACTGTGTTTTTACAATCTTGTTCGATTTGATGTCACAAATAATAAATAAACAGCTGAGTTGAGGTTTCCAGTGCGCTTTGTCTTGCCAGGACGCTCAAGTCACAATCAACTCAAGGCCAGTTCCCAGCACAAAAGCATTTCGAAACGAATAAATCCTTACGAAAATCTTACCTTCGTACTGCCTTTCTGCCTGCTTCGTTTCCACCGATACACTTGAAACCCATGTAGCACACTTTGTAATATGGAAATGTTCCCTCCGAACCATGAACCAACACGAATTATACCACACGAAAGCCACAGCAAAATAAAAGCTATGGCCGGCTGCCGCCTACTAACATACGGGTTCTGCGCATCTCATCGCGCACGCGCTGTGTAAACTTTCTGATAGAAACAACTAAAACCTGGCTTGCAAAATTACCTACTTGTAGACGAAAAATAAAATTATTTGGTAAGAAAACACTTCTTTGATCTTTCTCGTACCAAATATATAAATTTGTATTAGATAAAAAGTCAAATCGTGACATATAAAAATACAAAACAAAATGGAAATTTAATTTACATGAGAATTGGAAAAAATATCAACATACAGCCTTGGCATAATAGCAAAATCAACACAAAACAAGCTATATCGCTATGTACGACAAAAGAATAAATATCGCTGCAAAATTGGCCTAAATATGGAAAATAAAAGCCAATAGTAACTTCCAGTATGCAAAATTTGATAATATTTTGTGCATCACAAAAATTAATGTTTCAGTTTCGTTTATAAAAATAATTTCAATTTACCGTTTGACTTTATACTTTTTAGTAAAGTGCCGTTTAAAAAAAACTTAATTGCCAGGACGAAGCCCCTGCACTGACTCCCTCCAACCTCCAACACTCGTCCTCATTTCTGTTTTTGATGTCTTCCCCTCCCTCCCTGACCCGTATTCGTTTTGGGGCACCAAAAGATGAGGCTGCATCAGGTTAGGTGCGTCCCGCCTCAAGTCTTGTGGGGGAAACAAAGGGGACCACAAAAAAAAGAAAGAAAAAAATGGGGACAGATTCAGTCGACGACCGCAATGCATTAGCAAGCAGTCATTTCTAGGCACCGGAAATGGACGATTTTTGACCTCTCTTCCCTTTACTCACCAGTCACCACCTCCAATTCCACTTTAAAACGATTCTTTAAACGGAATCAGTAATTCAATCTGATACGAACAACTCATCCCATAATTGAAGTCAAATCTCGAAAATAAAAATTTATAAAAAAAAATTAAAAAACATTTTTAAATAAAAATAGTTGCAGAAATTTAAAAAATCTTTTATCGCATAATTTTTATATTCTTGGTTTAATTCAATGTAAAAAATGCTGACTATTGCGTTTCTCGATTCTTGCTTTTACCATCAACCTACAGATTGGCCTTTCAGGTCAAAATTCTGATTCTTAAAGATGACCCATTTGTTCTCATATTTTTCCTCTCGGGTCGACCGTTGCTTAGTTACTGAACTGATATAGGAACTTAGGCAGGGAGGGGGCATGCCATACCTCTAAACTCGCGACATTGAACTGTATAAATCTATTTAAAACTTAAGCTTTAAAAAAATTGAGTTTTCAGCTGTAAAATACCAAATGAATTACTCATCAGAAATTTCTCTTTTCATAGGAAATAAAAAAGTCAAAATATAAATCTCAGCCTAAGCAAAAGAAATTTATTGAAACATCACGGTTTAAATATTAAAATTCATTATACGATCAGTCGTTGTATAATCATTAAATAATGCGGAAGAACTAAAAAAGAAAAAAAGCGACGGAAGTAATAGAGAAGGTGCTTGCTACGCACATTCCCATACCTCCTTCTCTCTATTACAGTTTGTTGATCCATTCACCGGCATCCGATCGCAATAAGAGTACAGGCAGGTGAATGTCGAGCCATCACCTAGCACCACACAGAGCAGGTCAGGACATTTGTGCACCCAACCGGGCGCCTCATAACAATTCTCAACTACAACGTTGCTATAATGTCAAGCAATTAAAAAAAATCTATCTGACATTCGGGCGATGTTCTTTTATTGTTTATTTATGCTTAGTCACATCATAGTATTGCATTAAAAGGCAAGCATCAGTGATTTAAGCTGATTTTATAGGCAATGGTTTGCAGTGCAGTAATTTTCACACCTCGTGTGACAAATTACCGCCGGATCATATCAAGGTCATTAACCTTTCCTCCTCTCCGATGTTCTCCTTACGCTGATAAAGTGGAATCGAGTGCACGTTAGCAGCGCCGATGCTACCGCTGATTCGAACAATATGCGCTCTGTAGGGAGAAAGTTGTGCACAGCTTTGAGAAAGGATTATATGGCCAACATAAACTTAGCGGGTCGTTGACCTACTATATTGCTAATAATCAGGCGGAAACATTTAAGTTAAATTGCAAGAAGTTATGAGTACAAGATGTTTTTCAAAACCATTAAAAAAAAAAAAAAAAAAAAAAAATTAGTAAAATTGAAAAATTAAAATAAAATGATGGAGAAATTTATCAAATAAAAACTTATCAAAGAACAAATAGTGTTGAACGTAGAGATAAACGTTATAAGAAAATAAATTTACGTTTGTTCATTTTTCGATATACAAGTCATCTCAAACCGCGAAAACAACACCTTTAGAAATGGAATTGTGATATGATAAACAACCAATGAACTTCTATCTAGGGTGGATGACTTGACCGTGAACTTATGACAAGTTCCCCGACCCCGCCTACTCATAGCGTAGGGGTGTATCTTGAATGGAAGCAGTCACAAACGGCCGGGGTCATCCAGAACGATTGCACGAACGAACCCAGAGTGTGGGCCTTTTATGCACAGCAACCCCGAGTGGCAGAGCGACCCTTGCGTTTGCGTCGGGCTCGTTCACACGCACTGCCCTGCTCCACATGCGTTTCACCCCCAGTGCGCGAACCATGTGACCTGGGCGGCCACAGAGGGCGCTGCCATTCCGCTGCACTCGTGGATGAAGAGTGCAACAAGTGGAGCATAGAGGCTGCAATAGGCAAACTGACGCCAAATAAAAAAATGTCAACAAAACAGATCTTTTATGAATGGGCATTTAAAGTTTGTACTATAAAAAAAAACATTTTTGTAACTTCACTGCATCACATGGCTCGGGCGGATTTGAATCTGTAAAAGTACCGGTCTGTTTTCATCACGCAAAATTTCATCCAACCAAGGTGAATTTGAAATTGGTCCCGGTAGGGTCGCACGCGCCAATATTTTTGACCCATATCCGGCACTGCGGCCTGTATGCCTGCGTTCCAATTTGGCGCGCATTTGCACTAGAACTGACCTATTTACTTTTCAGGTCACGTGTAGACCTGCAAAAAAACTTTAGCAGGAAACTAGTAACGGTAACAAAAGTTGTGCCTATGATGTTTGGAAGGTTTTTCTATTGACCTACACAAATTTATTTCGGAGCAACAAAAAGGCCGACGTTCTAAAATTATATAATGTCAACACAAACACAATTTCTTTTCTTCTTCTTTTAATTTAATTCAATTTGGTCTTAGCAGTTGCCTGTTGGCCATTTAGAAACACATATTGCTTTCCCATTAAATAAATACCCGATGTGAACTTTTGAGTTTTTCTTTGGGGGTTGCCATCAAACAAAATATCACAACCCAATATGTGTTAATTGCATGGTACGTGTGCAAAAGTTGCGTGTGTCACCCGTTGCCTTTTGTCATAAAAATATTTATGTCGCCAAAATTTGTAAGAATGTATTTAATGTCGCAAACGAAGTAAGAAAAATAATTATGAGCATGACATCACTCCATTTCAACAAACAAGCTCAAGGACTTCACATTATGCATTTAAACAAATCTCTTTAACTGACTCCGAATCTTCATCATAACCTATACAGCACTTGTCATGGTTAACGTTTTAATTGCATATTCAAGCCTACGTTTTAGATTATTTTATTTATTTACGATTTATATGTTTAATTAGCTATGTAAATGTCAGTTTAAATTGTCATTAAACTGTAGCAAAGGTTATAATATCATGATAATATATACCAATGTTGAAGTTGAACTCATAAAATTATATAGGTCAAAACATCCTCAACAACAGAGTCGTGTAGTAACATCTCTTATCAGAGCCATCCAATTATTCACACTGATTACTCAAAACTACTTTGATTAAACTTCTAATTTTATTTCTCGCGTGATAAAAGAAGTGTGTTTAATTTTTTAATTTTAGCAAAAAACTAATTTCTGTCGACACAACGACCTGTGGCATAAAACTGCTGTCCGTTTGTTTGCTTACAGTAGTAGTTTTGTTTACAAGGGCAATGTTGGTTGACCAGCTCATTGCAGGGGTCATTAAAATCTCCACGGGCTCTACAAACCCCTGTAAACAAATTATTATTTTATACCAACAATTATTTATGCAATATTTTGTACTTGCATTGAAAGCGAGGTGGCAGAGGTAATCTGATGATGGTTTCGGACACGCAACATTCGTCCGCATCACATTGACTATCGTTACCACATCGTTTTCCATCATTCGCCTGAAAATCGTGAAACCAATGCGCAAATTAACATATGGATGTAGCATTCAATCGATTGTGATAATTTCAGATATAAATTTATGTAAATGCGATTGATTACCACTAACATTATTCGTTACTAACCTTTAAAGTTGGTATAATCATAATCCAAATGCATAACAAGAAAATGTGCATTTTCCACATATTTCCACTTTCTTAAACCAATTAAAAATGTGTTATGAAACCTATTAGTGTAACGTTGGAGATAAAACTAATTCACTGATAAACTTTAGCACATCTGTTCTATTCTCACATTATTAATCTAAAAAAAAAATAATTTTTTTTTACTTTTGAGAACAACTTCACTGAAATAAATGGTTTGCAAAATCAACACTATAATATTTATTATGTGCACAATAGTTTTACAAAGTCTGGCAACCGATTGCCAATTGACATAGATGATTGCAATACCGTACATTAAAAAATATGAATGATTTTGATGGCTTACATTAATCCGCGCATAACTTAAAACCAATTTTTTTTTTTCTGGTTAAAATTCAAGTAATAGAAATAAAAGTTTCATTTAATCATGAATTATATTAAAATATAGTACGGAATTTTTTTTTGATTTATCTATTTACAAAAATAAAAATAAAAACCTGAATAAAAAAATTAACTATAAAACTACCAAAGTTTTATTTTTTATTTCACAGCAGAACGAGCACGTAAGTACGTTGCGATGTATGCTGAAATTTGCTCCTAATAAAGCCAAATTGGATTTACAACCTATGATAATTTTAACAGTCGCCCAGGTCAATTTGGACTTAGTTTGTACGCTTCCACGCATCGCAGTGAAGCTACTTTCTCCGAAATTGAATTTAAAAAAACTTATCATTTCACAAAACAAATAAATTTCAATGTTCTTAAATGTTTCCAAAAGAATGAATCAGTTTTTTTCCCCACTTTTTTTATTGGACAAATTGCATACTGTAACTGTTCGACTGTTAAAAAAACATCAATTAACCATTATAAAAAAGTGTAGATTTCCAAATTAAAGAGAAGCAACATTCCCATTTCCATTATTGCCGTTACACGATAATGTCCACCGATTTATATCCGTGCAGGTTTAAGGTCATCACCCAAACGAATGATTATGCCAGTTTTTTAAATTGATATCTACTACGTTAGTAATATCAAAAACTGTTTAAAATAATCTGGAGATCAAATTTAGCTCTTGGATGAAAAATCGACGGAATGAAGCACATGTCACATGTAGCAGACAAACTGGCAATTGTCAATTAAACCATTTCGTTCACTTCTTGCTATCTTTTTTCTTAGCTCTCGCTCCAGATGTAGGATCTAAATCTAAATTGTTTCTGTACCGATTGCTTCTTGGAACAAGGATCATGCTACCGTTTGCTGCTTGTTGTAGGGAATATTGCTCAGATGGAAGAGGATTTCCGTGAGAATCCCTCATTGACTGCAAGAAACAGACATAATTATAAAATTCTCAAATAAATAAAATCGCATTATTTACTTGGAAGACATGCATATAAAGCTGATTATATTTTTCCTGCAGACGTTGTCTACGAGCCAGCAATTGCTCGTGGTTATATAAAACATTATCTTTATTTTGCTGAAGCTCCTGAACAACTTCTGCTAGCGTTAGAATCTGATCAAGTTTACGTTTCCGACAATTTTGAGCTGCAACCTGTTATAGAAAAAAATCAATTTAAAAATCATTCTTTAAAATCATTTCTTTAAAAAAACTAAAATTAGTCATTAGTCGTACTTTGTTTTTCCCTCGCCTTCTGATATCACGAATAAGCGCCAATTGAGGCTCAGTTAAGTCAAATTTAGAGAGTTTCTCGTTGAATTCGTCCATGGGGAGCGAAATGATTTCATTCGAGGTCATCGGAACTTTCAGCGCCCTTGCGCGTTTCTCATCTCGTGACAAATGATCCTCTTCTCGCTTCTTATATTTATCACGTAGAAAAGGTCTGCTGTGTGGTGCGTTCTGAGACTCGGATGGTAATTGGTAGGTGTGATTGTGTTGCACTTGTCCCAACTGTCCTCGCTTGGAAGCCTGTTGCTGAGCAAATTCCACACTACAGCTGAATTTAGGTTCGGGTTGCTCAATCGCCGTTGCACCTTCAACCATTTCGAATGATCTTTCAGCATTGTAATCGTGGCCATTATACAAGCAATCGGAATATTTCGGTTCCCATTCACCGTTGGAATTTCGATTAGGACGTATAAAATCTAAATGTAAAATAGTATAATTTAGAAATTATTATTAATTTGATTTAATAAATGATGAACGTACCATTTTCTGTTGAAAGTCTTTTCCCATATAAATGAATCTTCTTTTGTGCAACAGGTGGACTGAGTGGAGATGTTACGTGATGCTCAGACGAATAATTCGAATCGTACGCTCCTTGCTTGTTTAATCCGTATGAACAATTCATAGCATTAAAATAATGTTTTTTATCCTCGTTATTGTTAGACGAATTGGAACAAGTTTCCATCCATTCCTAAATAAAAAAATTTTTAAAATAACTTCCAAAATCGAAATTATTCAAATTACTTACAACACTATTTCGGCAATGGCTATTGACACCATCGGAAAGTGACCCCATTCGTTCCGTAGAACCCATAGATGATACGGCAGAATCACTGCTACTGTCCATATCGTCGTCATGATCCAAATTTATAGGAAAAATCGCGTTCATTGTATCATTCTGTTGCATAAACCTATCAGTTCCATTAAAAGATGCTGAAATTTAAAAATCAACATTTTAAAAATCGTGCAAATAAACAAATTAATCATTTAATATACCATCTGTCATGGTCAAATTCATCAAGTGCATATCATCATCGTTCAAAAGTGACGACAAAAACCCATCAGTTGTCTGGTTTATTTCGCTATGGTTTCGAGGATAAATTAAAGATCCTTCATCCCCTAAATATGACGCGCTGTGAGCATCTCCCATAGGCTCGCTGCCATTTGTTATTGCAGTTAACGAGCTAGCAACAGCAGCTGCAAATAAAAACAAATCATTTAATTACTCAATCTGTAATTACTTAACTTTTTAATTATATATATATCCTACCCATTTCACTTGGATATGTAGAAATGTTGCTGTTAATGTCAACCAATGGAGAAGCCAGAGATGCATTGTGCAATAAAATTCCACCAAAACTATTATTGTTGCCTGGAATGTAAATCTGCTGATCTGATGGTGAAATCATTGGCACAGAAGTTTGATTTTCGCTTTCAGAGGTTAACGGTAAACTCAATATGTTGGCCAAATCTTGCCAACGTTGTTCTAGACTGTTTGTTCTTAAATACTGCGTGCCCTATTAAAAAATAACAAAAAAAAAATTAAATTTAGTATTTATTCAAGAACGGAAAATTCCAAAAACACCATTTTTATAAACAATTATTATCAGTACCAGTTTGTTTAAAGCTTGTTCAAACAACTTGTTCCCTGATTTATCAAGAATGGCAACGGGAGACGGAAAAAAATCAAGTAAATAACTTGCAAGTTTCCTGTTTAGTCTTTCCCCCTAAATACACACCCAATGCAGCAATTGTCAGGAAAAAATATTTAGGTGTGTGATAACAGAAAACCTAGTTTTCTTTTGGAAAAACAGATGTTTGAACAGAATTTTATACAAAGCTGGTACTGAAAACTCCGTTAAATTTCCTTAATTCTCAAAAATTGAATTCTATAAATACATTATTTTTATCAAAATAATTACTTGAGGTTGATTATTAGGATGGACTTGAAGCTGACTGGTTGCTTGAATCATGTCTTCAAGTTGCTCGAGTTGTTCAGCCAAATTTTCTTCACTATCAGTGAAACCTGGAGTCACGGCAGAACTAAAAAGATCCTCCGAGTCAACGATAAAGCCGGAATCGGAAGATTTATCCTTAAAATCCTTAAATAAAAGCAACAAAAAATACTTATTAAAGAAACAAAAGATTATCAAACTCTTGCTAACCTCCTGAGACAGTTGATTTGCCTCGTTTAATGGAATGTTTTCGAAGTCGGCAGTTAACGAAAGTAAAACATCTTCCGTTAAGGCTGCATTTGTCTGACCGGTTTCTGTTTGATTTTCATCCTGAATCTCGTGTTCACCTAAATTAACCAACAGATTACGTTTTAATATACTCTTAATTAAACATCAATTTTATTAAATCTCAAATTTCAGAAAATAATCGTGAATGCTCTCTTATCTATGTAATTGACAAATAAACGTCATTTATTTCAGGGGATATCTACCCCATGACAACCAAACAACCGAGCACATTCATTAAATTCATATATTGATCTAATCTTATCTTCTCATAAGAATTAAATAGAAATGCGGCCGTCCTATTTCTTTTATTGCTGTTTGGACAGCTAACAAGGCTCATCATTCGGTATTTACAATTAATCCTAAGTTAGCCGTACCTGTTTCTGAGTCAATTGTATAATTGAGACCAGCCCATGGGTTGTTTGCAGTTAAATCTTCAGTGTTTGACAAAGCCTAAAAATAAATAAATAAAAATAAATATTAAACAAACCTCACATTAAATTCTGCAACAGTTATTCTTACATCGGATTGTACCTCCTCTTTTTGTTCGTATTTATCAACTTCTTTTCGAAGTTGCGCGTCAAATAGTTCCCGTGTGACTCCTAGATCGATATCTTGGCGTAAAAGCACGTCTATCAAGTCCATGTCCTGCAACCAAACAAGCAAATCGTAAACTTAAAATGTCCAGAATGCATTAAAATGCATTAAACCGAGTGACTTCTATGATTGACCTTCAATATCACTTTATCAAGTCTCCACCTCTAAAGATAACAATCCACACACGTATTCACGGTGCTTGGATAACGAAACTCCTAATTTCTCACGTGCTGCATTAGTTATGAAATTTAATTTCTACGATCAGTCTACAGACGATCGCTTCAAAACCTCGAAAAAATTAATTTTAATTGCGCGAAAATTATATGACTGCTGCTCGTTAATGATTCAATAAATCGTTCCGAAAATTATTTCCAGTACACGCATTGCACATTTTTATCCAAAGTACAAAAAAAACGTAAAAAAAGTATAATTTGCAGGCAACAAAACAAACCGCTTCAGAAAACAAGACCTTGGTCTTGCCACATGTAGCAATATTCAACAATATATCAACCTAATCTAAATGTATATAAAATATAAATAAAGGTATTTAAAATACTTCCTGTTTCAGCTGTACCGTGATAAAAAAGCAAATGGAAACTTTCATTAAAACGTATCTAATGCCCTCGATTTAGATTGATCTTTTCAAGTAATTAAAAGTCTGTTATTTGATATTCAAATAAATTTTTGATTAGATTAGAATTTAAAAAAAAAATAAAATAAAAATAAAATAAGAAATCGCCCATCATTACCAGAGGATTTTCATATTGTACCATCCGTATCCGGGTAATCAATTTTAAAAAACAAAAATCTTTACATAATAGAGCAAATCTAATACAAACAGTAGTATAATTACCACGTTACCATGTAATCTCACACTTCTCACGACAAAAAAAATATTATGCAACTTGCAGAAGTGCAGACAACTACTGAGAAAGTTACCTGTTGACACAGTATATGACTGATTACTCAGTCCCATCCCATAAGAATAACTTAGTTCAAGGTTTGTTTCATGGGAACAGAAGCGCACAAAAGACAGCACGTAATTCTACAGTGCAGCTTCCTAATGCACAATAATTTTCTTATATAACTCGGAGAACCTGCACTAAATCCCTTATTTACTAGTATTATTGGAAAGAAAATGAAAGGAAACTGTACACACACAGTATAAAAATGTGCATAAAAACTGCGAAATTAAAAAAGTACCTTTAAAATTCATCTTGTTTTACTATCCGAAATGCAAGTTGTGTTTAAAAACATGAGCACTCCGCGGTAACCATTCACCATTTTAACTCGTATATTCGAAACACGTAAGTTTTCAATATTCACGCTTATTACATAAAACTCTGAAGAGCAATATGGGAAGGATTATTAGAAGATAAAAATCAATAATCTAACTTCCTTCTCGTATAAATAAAGAAAGAATACCATAAATAGAACACACTTTCTTTCCTGAATTAGCCCATAAACCTAAAAATTCACGAGTAATTTGCTCAATAAATAAACCAGTAATAAAAATATTTATAGGAAAAAAGAGATTGTCTACCTGTTATTGCCGCTCATTTTCTACGCGATAATCCATAAAGCACTAACCATAAATACACTCAGTAATCGCTTTTCCAGCAAAGGTAACCATGAATGAAGTAAAAAAAAGTATAAAAATACATAGAGACTGAAAGAAAGAGAAAAAAAATAGGAACTCGTCACGCTAGTAGATTGTGGTGAAGCAATAGTGCGTTTTAAACATTCTTTAGCACAGGTAGTTTGAGTTAGTGAATGTTCCGTCCTTGACGAGACTTTGAACAAACAACTTGAGATTTTACTTGAGCCCACCTCCCACCTTGTCGAATTCCTAAGACCCTTCATTTTCTTTTTCTTATATTTATAATTTTTTCAAAACACACCTTCGTTACTCGAATCATTTAATTTTTTTAGGTTAAATCCACGTGTTCTAATGACGAAACTGTATACACAAAATGTTCCACGTCAGATACACAATGACCTTGTGGCAGACAACGAAAATAGATGTATATCGAGCAATCCACTCACAAGTCAGTCTCATGTGACTTAAATGATGCAAGTTTTAATTGCTTTTGCTCCATACACTCTAAAATTAAACAATTTCGTCATCACAAGACATTTTCCCAACAAAAAACCCTAAACACAAAATTTACCTTCGACATTTTTACATTAACATCTTTTAAAAACCAGAGAAACATCCTGGAATACAATATACATGGAAAAACCCATAGGCCAAGGCCTAGCTTACCTTCACTTTCCTTGCCAAAGGCAATAAATTTCATTACGAGCCAATAATTTACTTTGAAAAGCTCTAACTCATTCTAAACCTCTCTATTTTACCTCTTTAGTTAAATTAGCTCCTAGAGGAGGCCCTGAACTTGTTTCCGGTGAAGTGGCTGTTGAGATATCTGATGGATTTGAATCTTGCTGCGCTGATAACGTTCTCGTTGTCACGGTTACCTCCGTCGAATTTCTATGATTACCATCACTGATTTGTGGAACACTGGTATTGTCCTCGGAAGCATTTTCGTGCGACTCTTGTTCTTCGCTTAATAAATAAGTTGTGATTTCATTCGGCCTATTGATTTGATAGTAATTTTGGTAGCGGCCTAATAAATTAAGTTCGTAAAATAGAGATTGTTGATTGAGGAATATTGATTCGACATTTTTGGGATGCACATGGTAGCCACTGGTTCTGTTGTGAAGATTGTGAATGTACGATTGAATATACGCTGAAGATGTGCCTAGACCAATTTCTTGGTATTCAAGTCCGAAGTTATTGTTGTTGATGTTCAAGTATAGGTCAACATCCACTCTTAATAAGCTTAAGAGCAGAGCTAGCTGCAGTAAATCGTCGTTATGGAATTTCTTAAAAGACAACATTTTGCTTTTTGTTCAATTTCAAGATTAAAAGATTTTTTTTCTTCTTCTATTAATTGTTTTAAAATAAATAAGAGTTGGTTTTTTTTTCCTTTAGTTCAACGCCATGTTTTGAATTTTCCTTGTGAAATAACCAAAAAAATAAAAAATTAAAAGTTTGAACCGGTTGGTGTCAAAACTTGTGTCACGAGTTCGTACGGTGAATACACGTTGAACAAATAACACCAACACACCTATTCCTCCTATTAACGTTGTTTTAGGTCCTCGAATGCTGAGCTGATGAAATATCTTGATGTAAGTTCAGTACCGTTGTTAACAGTTTTCAACGTAGATATGACTCAGCATATCATGCATTGTCATTGTTTAGGCCTATTCGGCTGGTGTATGCAAAGCTTAGAAAAGTAATACGGCAACCTTCTGAGTTTTGATCGTCTAGATGCGAGTTGACTTCGTACTGACAATAAGGTGAGCAGCTGGTAAATTCGTCAAAATAGAATGAATCACAACAAATAAATTAGATTCTCAAGTTTTCACAAGAACGACTGGCGAGGCTATAGTTTTGTTTTCTATTTTCTGCGCATGTTCCGCCAGGTTCCGCCAATGTGCAATTTCCGGCGGTAAGTCAAAAACATGAGAATATGTGACTGACGTAAAAAATCATTACAAATAAATGATGATGTGCATCAAAGATGACGTCATAGGTTAAACGCCTTGACCTGAATACCCGAATTCACGAAAAGGTGGATGGAAAGCTTGCTGTATACAAATCGTACAAGTCCAAATTTGCCAAAATTTATCATCGCCGTGCAGCAGGAATCGTCATGGAATTCAATTAACTTTAATTTCACGTAAAACGTAACCCTTCCCTTAAGATTTATCACAACCATCCATTACAACTAGCTATACCGCCAACAATCGTAAGTTATTTGTTTATAAACAGTAATATATTTCTTAAGTTGCATCATCTTTAAAAATAACATCAATCAAGGAACAAGTTTTGACCTAACTCCCTCGATTGTTCAGTCACCTTTAAAAGTTAAATTGTTGTGTATGACTAATTTCAAGGCCATTCGAGATACTAAATTTTTAATACTCCGATAAAATTTGAATTGTGGAAACAATTTTTTAAAAATATTTTAGAAATTTTATTTTTCATAAATAAAATAAAATATTTACCGTTTTCAGTGGCTGTTGTCCGTAAGTCACCAGTGGAAACATTTGTTGCTTTAGTAATAAACATGCCATTCTTCTTACATATCACTTAAAAAAATAAAAATAAAAAAATAGATTAGTTTGTAAAAAATAAAAGGTTTAAAAATAAATAAAATCTAAAAACTAAATTGCCGGAACACTTCATAGGGAAGATGCCAGGTGAGTTGTTTCATAGGTTGTTTGTATATGAAACAGTATTACGAAACATAGTATAAATAAAAAAAAAATTCAACGAACGTTACCTCTGTTTGCTGTTGTTGGGTTATCTCCAATTACTGTATCAAAATTTAACTTTTACGGTAGGAGATATTTTCTTGCGCCCTCTGTAATTTCAATTGTGCAATTCAATTTTCCAGCGGAAATCCTAGATAGCGATGACGTCAATGCATTAACTCAATTCCTGGAGTTGATTCTGTCGCTCTCTGATGAGAAAGTGATGGCTACTTAAACTTTTAATGGATGTGGAGAAGGATAAAATAACTTTGCTTCAACTAGTGTCAAGATTTTTGTTTTAACTGTTTTTAAAACTTCAAATAATTTTCAGGTGTTCAATAGAACTAAACACATTCTCATTAAATAAATGTAATTAGAGCCATTTTTTTTCTAGAAGTTTCTAAATGGAAAATCAAACTTTATCGCCACTTCTGGCTTATCACCTGGTATCTGATTATCTGAAAAGTCCGACTGTTTTCAAGGATATGATAGATCAATGGCCATGCAGGTCGTGGACGATAGACGATTGGAGGAAAAGATTAAAAAATGAGAAAATTCGGTTTAGAGTGGGAGAAAATAAAAAAATAAAGCTGGTAATTAAAATAAAAACAGTATTTTTATATTTTTTTATTCTATTATTTTTATTTTATTTTTAGATCCAATTTGGGAAGGAGACTGCGACTATCTAGAAAGTACTATTAAAGATTTCAGCAGCTGGTTACGGCTGTGGCCAAATGTTTCATCGGAAAACGAGTTTAAAAAATTCAATCCTAAAGAATCGTGGGGTTATGCTGATTATAAATACATGGCTCAATTATTTGAGCACGATTTCGATACATTAGAAGCGAGTAAAAATAGTTTTAAAAAAAATTATTGCAAATTTATTTAATTTGCCTTATTTTTATTTGGATTACCAGGCGGTCGATTGGGGCGTATTTGGGTTCAGCGGCCGAAATGGAAAAGAAAGCACTTTATGGATAGGCAGCGCAGGTGCTCACACACCTTGTCATTATGATACATATGGATACAATTTAGTGGCACAATTATACGGCAAGTAAGACTTGGATACAACTACATTAAAATCGATATACCTCATTAATTAATTTGTAGAAAACGATGGATATTATTTCCTCCGAATCAATCCGATCATTTGCGGCCGACAAGAATTCCGTACGAAGAATCTTCGGTGTTTAGTAAACTGAATGTAGGCAATCCACAACTGAATGCTTATCCGGATTTTCAAGTACTAAAACTATGCAGAAAAATAGAAAATAAATTAATGCTTAATTTAGTCAACATTATTTTAATTTCAGAACACCACACCTTATGTAATATGTTTACAGCCAGGCGATGTCTTATTCGTGCCTAGACACTGGTGGCATTATGTAGAAAGCCTCGATACAGCAGTGTCTGTTAACACTTGGATAGAAATGGTATAATTAACATAATTTTAAATTATTCTTACTTTAATTTTGATTTTGTAGAATGAAGATGATGACAGTAGATTACAAGAAGCTATTTCAAGATTAATTATCACTTCATTAGCGCCAAATATAATTGAGCAACACGACTGGCTGAACCCCACTGAGGTTGTTGGATTAAATAAAGAAATTGACAAATTTGTAATTCACATTTTTTTAGGAGTTAACATCGATTGACGAAAATTTGTCGTTTGTGCAAATGACTTTAAGAAGATTGTGTGATAAACAAAATGCCCACTCACTGTCAGCCGACGAAGTGATAGACGCTGAAACAAACTCTGAATCGCCTGTTTCGAAGCGAGCCCGAATTCACTGCAGCACCCAAGACGCGTTGGAGAAATATAAAGATCGTATAATACTTATTCAACCAGTTCAGTTCGATGAATATCTTAGGGTTCTGAATGTCCAACGAACAAAAACTGTGTGTAGTCCTGAACACGGGATGAATAAATCGAACTTTTCAGAGTTATTCTTAAACTGTCTCGTTAATCCAAGTGTGATTAGTGTTGTAGAAAACTTACTTAAAAAGAATTTTGAAATTGTAAACGATAAAAACTAACGATCGTGATATTATCCGTAATTACTTAATCAATACCTATATTAAGACGCCCATGAACAATTTTCTACGCTGTACAAAAAGAAAATAAACATTTATTTCGCATCAAACTTAAACGAAACAATTGTCTTTTCATAATTGTGACTAAAATAGTTATAAATAAAGTGTGCATTTCGTTGGTTACATTTCCTCCACATTCCATTTCATGCTGGCAAAATTTACATTTTTAAACTGGTGTTTAAAGGGTTACGATAGTGAATTTATGGATGGCCCAGTGCATATCAATATTCAACGTCTTTAAAATATTATCAAGACTTGTGGTAAGCCAAGAGTTTTTGAATTTTCTCTTCGTTACGCAAAATATTTGATTTTACATTGCCAATTTTGTCCATTTGGTCTTGAATTGTATGATCGAGATCGTCCAACTGCACTTTCAATGGTTCTAAACTTTGTTCCAATCCACTACAATTTTTAAATAAAAAAAGGATAAAATCAACTATATCCGCACTTGCAAAGACATTTCGAACTGATATTAACCTTTGTTCGCGTTTTAATTCTTGTGAATGTTTTTGGTTTTCCCGCTGCCATGTAATAAGCTCTTTCTGCATGGAGTCGACATCTTCTTGTAGATAATCAATCATCTTTCCTAATGGATTAATGCTTCTCGTAAGAACTTGGATATTTGAGCGCATCTTATCTACTTCTCGAATAACTACATCTCGCTCCTTTCGTCTTGTAACATCAGCTAACATTGAATTATCCTGCACCAAAATATAATTATTAATAATTTAACTTTTTAGATCACATTAAACTAACAGTTTCCCCTTTATTGGGTTCTAGTTCACTCCCACTTTCTAAATCTTTTTTGCTCTCCAATATCTGGGTAACAAGGCTTCCTGTGAAAAGAAAAATATCAATAAAAATGCGATTCGTTAAAAATGAATACAAAATTTGTCAAGATTTCATTACCATGTTCACCGTCCACATTAATATCAGTTTGTTGTTTTACGGGCTAAAAACAAACACATGTTTACATCTAGTATTAAACAGAAATTCACAACAATTCACAAATTCACTTCAATTTCAACATCTAATTGAGTCGTCGGCTCTTCAGTTACAAATGCATCATCATCTTCATTATCCTTGTCATTTTCTACGATCAAATTCGTCACACCACTCTGATCTTCCAAGCTGAAAAATCATGTTTTTGAGTTTTCAACCGAGATTTTATTAAATTTAACATCTATACTTCGGTAATAGTTCTTCAGAAGCAACTCTCTTTGACTTAAGTACTGGAGGTGGAGGTCGAGCACTTGCAGGGCGAGCTGAACGTAATCTACAGATGTGAAATAAAAATATATAATAAAACAACTCCAATATTTAAAAACTTAGATAAATACCTATTGAAAGATGTTGGTGGTCTAATTACACCATCGTCTACTACAACTTGACGAGATGGGCTCATATTTAAATTGTTTGCAGCATCTAAATAAGAAATTAGTTTTATATCAACATTTATTCATAAAAATTTATTTATAGCTAAAGACAACCTTCGTTATTTTCATTCTCATTGGCGTTAGCTTGGAATTTACAATTAAAATACTAATAAATGTAATCAAATCAATATATCAATCATACTTACAACTTATTTTTCGAATCGTGCTAGTAGTTGGGCGTGTTGTTAAAGGTCTACTAGTCACAGCTCGCGAGGTTGCAGGCCTTACAGTTGGAGGGCGATTATTAGTTACATCCTAAATTAAATAAATTAAATAATAAATAAATTCATAGGTAATTTTTTTTCGTAGTACAAATAAGTTAAATTCCTTACTCCATCACCACCATCGTCTGCATTCAAACCATTAGCGCCCATTTCTATCAGACCATTTTGTCCATTCACTTCGTCAGAATTGTTATTGATAATATCATCTTCGGGTTCTTGAATTTGATTTTTCGAAGAGTTTTGCTTAACTGGACTCGGTATCTTCTTTTCAGATTGTTCAGCGCCCTTGGTGGGACTTTTCTCCGCTTTCTTTTCCTTTTTTCTTTATCCCCTTCAGTTTTGCGACTCCTATGAGTTTCCCGTGGTTTTTCTTTGGTGCTTAATCTATTCTTACTCTTGTTAGGTTCATCGGTTGAACTGCTTGCTTTTTTAACCTCTTTGGAAGATTTCTCTTTTTTAATACCGGGTTTATCTTGCGACCTACTCCGAACCTTAGATTTATTTGTATCAGCTTCATTCTACCAACAAAAAATAAATAAAAATAAATTCACAATTAAGAGATTTATATAAATCGAATTACTTTCACGTCCTCTTTTTTCCTATCCCTTGATGGCGCTCTCTCTTTACTAGTCTTCTTTTCTTTAACCTTAGCAGGTTCAGCAGCAATTTTCTTTTCACTTTCACTTTCATTTTGAGTAGCGTGTGCAAGAGCTTGCAAAAAGAGATTCGTTTTATCCGCTTCGTGACCTGCGACCACTTTACCAGGCCGAACAGAGAGTCGGTCACCAACAGCTGATCCTAAATATGTGGTAAATTAATGTCAAACAATTTGTAATAATTTTCTTCAAAGAAGAGCTTACCAACTTCGTCGATTACTTTTTGTAAAAATTTAATTTTACTTTCTTTATCTTTAATATTATCTGAATTTAATTCATCTGAAGTAAATACATCTTTCATGAATCCTGTTGTATTAATTACCTAGAAATAAATTATATTTGTTACAATTATTTAAGATATTTTTTTGTATATTTTACATTCGTGATAATATCATGTAGAAATCTGAAAGGTGGCTTCCTGAGCAGCTTTTCCGTTAACGGCGGTTTTTTGATTATTTTCCCTAAAGTTTCTTGCGTTTTCTTGATGACCTTAACGTCCACTTCCTCCCCCATGTTTATGCCAATTATTTCAATGAGATATCATCCAATTCATTTTTTTTTCTGCTCATGTAAAATTCAAAACACTAAAATTTCCGGCGACCACATGCGACTTGGCTTGGAATTCCATCCCATAATGCATTCGGTTAGGTTTACACGTACGTAATTGCCTAGTTATCTGCTTTGCTTTCCTAACAACAGTAACTATTTACGTTTAAGCGAAGTTTTTGAAATCAGCATTATATTAGGCATATTTTTTTATTAATTGCTACGATCAAATTACTCGAGTATAAATCAGATTAAAAATTTAACAAAAAAAAAAAAATCAAAAATCAAAAAATTATCGCGGTAAAAAATATCCAAACAAAAGCCTACTAAAATTTAATTCAATTATTTTAAACAAGACAATTTTTTTTATTTGCATTTAATACTACAAATTAAACAGAGTACGTTTTGAAAAAATAGTCCCCGAAATGAAAATGAAACTTAATACAGCTGCAAACTTTCACATGTCAACCAGCGTCAATTTGTAAAAAATTCACAAAACTTTAGACTTCGTCTTAAAATTCATCAATATAAGCTGTACAGTTATAAAAAAATATTTTCTAATTTTTAATCCTTGACATACTGAAATCTCGTGACAGGCTCTTTGTACGGAATGGTCTTTGGCTAGACTTCTCCGCATACGGCGCTGCTGCATGGCTGCATGTCCCATCAGCGCAAAGTGAAGTCACTTATCCTTTGTTTCTCACGATATCTACGGCCATTTGCGCAGTCCAGTACAAATCTTCACACATTATTACACTAAATTTCCAAGGTACGTAGGTCTTTTCAAATATTATATCGATCGGTGACGCTTGATATACCGAGCGGGTGTAAACTTGCCCAACCAACTAGTGAATGTTTTCTCCTGCTTACGATCGGGGGCAGCAAATGGCTGCCCCTGGAGAGTTTCTCGACTTGTTGATCTGCACAAATCGCTGAGTGAAAATAACTTGCCTTTTTAACCACTTGATCATTGGGTTACGGTTTCTATTAACTGTTCAAATGGTTCCTAATCGAATAGATTCGTAAAATTCTAGCATCGCAGTGCGAAAAAAGTTTAGATCGACAGCGAAAGTTTGAAAAAAATCCACTTGTTAACTTAGTCGTCGCCCATCGCGATGGGAGCGGCTTCCATAGCTAAGTCATCCTACACCGACCATAATGGCATAAAGAGCTAATGAGACGTCGCCAATTTGACATGCAATGTAATTTTGATTCGATTTATTACACGTTAATTGATATTTTTTATAAAACAAAATTTTCCTTAATGGTTGTTGAAGTAGGAAAAGTTTCAAAACTTTTTTATGTTTCACGTGACGTAAATTAAATGGCGGGCTTACCCACAAAGCCAGTACTGTATGTGTGGATGCACCCAATGTTTACCCAGTGCAAAGGTAATGTAGATATTTTGACCAAAGAGATAATTTAATTTTAATTGTATAGTTTAAAATCAATTTTGTTATTTGAAATGTTTTTTTTTTGTGGACAATTTGCTGTTTTATTTAGTCAATTTTATTTATTTTATTTTTATTTATTTATTTATTTATTTTAAATTACAGATGCCAGTCAAAAGACTTACCTGCAGCACGTGTAAACAAAAATTTACTACTAGAGGAAAATTACTGGAACATAAGAAAAGTCACGTACAGGAAAAAAAGCGATTGAGATAGTTGATGATACTTCTAGTGAAGAAAATGAAAATGATTCGGAAGAAATTGTACAGAAGTCACCGAAATCGAAGGGAAATTCAGAAAACGGACAAAGTAGCAGCCAGGAAGAAACTAATGAAAGGCTGCGCTCAAATGGAGCGGCTAAAAGGAATGTAAAGAAGAAAAACAACGCGCAAAACATCGCTAAGAAGACGGAAGTTAAAGTTTCACATCCGTGTGACAATTGCAGCAGAGAATTTACAACGCCCAGAGTAAAGATTTTCTTTAGTAAAGTAAATTCTTGATATAAAATTAAAATACATTTATTTTAGGGTTTAAGGAAACATAAATCTGCATGCAAAGTAAAGATGTCTGAAAAAAGTGACAGTGAAATAGACGAAGATGATGATGACGACGACGACGACAGTGATGGGGAAAAATCAACTCCAGGCAAAAGTCAAAGCGAAATGGATACAAACGATAATGAATCGTTGAAGGAAAATGAAGACTCACTGAGAGATCAGCTGAGAGGTATTTTCGGGGGTATTTTATATATTTGTTTGTTTGTTTATTGTTATTATTATTAACATGAATTGTTTTTTGAATATTACTTTTTAGGAAAATTTACGACTCGCGTTAAATCGCTTTTAAGGCCAAATGAAATGCGTCATGGCTCAAATTGTCAGTGCTGCAAAGATAATGATGATAAATCAAGCTCGGACGACAAATACACTTTTAAGTGCGACAAATGTCCTGCTGTATTCAAACTGAAGTCCAGTGTTGATCGACATAAAAAAGTTTTGCATTTAGAAGGTCCATCACACGTTTGCGATGTCTGTGGCGCTCGTTGCGCCGATAAAGGAACTTTGGCTCGACATCAATACACTCATACTGGTATGTATTATACTGTAATGGTACAGCTATCTGAATCTAACTCAAAAAAGCGTTCTACACATAATTACTTCTTCTAATTCTATGCAGCTGTCTAAAATTTTAAGGTTGGAAAATCTTGAAGGTACCAAAACTATTCCTGGTTACGTGTTGTTTGAATAGTTTATCACACACTTTGTTTTTTTTATTTTTGTTGTTACTAAGCACTTATTACGTTTTGTATAATTTTTTTCTTTATATTCATCTTATCTAAAAAAAATTGTAAAGGAATTCAAATTTAATAATTGTTTTTTTATTCGTTTTTAACAGGATTGAAACCTTTTCAATGTGATACTTGCAAGAGGCAATTCAGTAGAAAGTACCACTTGGACCGCCATTTAGTGGAGACAAAATGTGGCGGCAGTAAAGATGAAGCGCCGAGTTTTCCATGCATGGTAATCAATTATTATTTAATTTGTTACAAAAACTAATCATGTATTTTTTTTAGGTCTGCTTGAAAGTCTTTTCGCGCAAAAGCAATCTGCGTGAACATTTGAAAACTCACGCCGGTGAAGCGAAAAGCAAAACGTTTCTTTGCGACTTTTGTCAAAAGGAATTTCACAGCTATTCATTACTTCAAATCCACGTCCGTAAACACACCGGCGAAAAGCCCTTTAAATGTGACCACTGCACTAAGACGTTTCCTTCAACCGGCGCAGTGAAGAAACACCGACGCATTCACACGGGTGAACGGCCTTACGAATGCAAGGAATGTGGCGCCAAATTTGCATTAAAGGGAACCTTGAATCGCCACGTTCGGATCCACACCGGCATTAAACCTCACAAATGCCATTATTGCGGAAAGCAATTTATTCAGTCAGGCGGTCTTAAGGCGCATCTCTTCCATCACACTGGTGAAAACGGCTTCCAATGTGGCTTTTGCAACAAGTCATTCAATAGAAAAGCTCGACTGCAAATGCATATCAAGTACATTCATGAGAAAACAAAGCCTTACGAATGCTCAGAATGCAAAAAGGCATTTGTACGAAAAGAAGACCTGAATCGACATGCGGCACTCCACACGGGTGTGAAACCATTCATTTGTCCCACTTGCAATAAAGCTTTTGCTATCAAGCCGTCGCTCAAACTTCACTTGCTCACTCATACCCGAGAAGAACCCAAAGCGTGTCACGAATGCGGCCGAGCTTTCATTCGTCAAGATTGTCTGTTGCGACACATGCGAAAACGTCATCGCGATATGCTCGAGAAGATCATGCAAGATGCCGACAAGATCAACATTCGGTCGGCAGATCAGAGCACGGATAGTGTTCTCACCGAGGCGCAGCTGGCCGAAAGTATCCGCGAATTGCTGTCTTTGCTCGTCGATGAGCCCACTTTGCGGGGATTTGGGT
The DNA here is from genome assembly GCA_000239455.1 of Strigamia maritima. Classification (NCBI taxonomy): domain Eukaryota; kingdom Metazoa; phylum Arthropoda; class Chilopoda; order Geophilomorpha; family Linotaeniidae; genus Strigamia; species Strigamia maritima. The sequence goes on from JH432192.1 coordinate 274,067, forward strand.
GGCCCGATAAACCCATCGATCAACTTCTTGAAGCCGTGATTCGACGCTGCGGCCACACGCCGGTCAACCCCGAAGATTATACTTTTATGGATCGTCTGCGCGAGAATTCGAAATTGCTCTTTACGGTGGTAATCGATGATAATGCGGTTCGCACGCTGCTCAATAACCAGACTGTAGATGAAGTTATCCTGCATGTTCTGCGTTTGGCTAAGGCTTGAGTGGTTTTCATGCTTTTTTCATTACTTTTATGATTAGTATTGTCATATTTTGTTTACTCGATTCGTTAGTGTGCATCACTTTTTTTTAAAAAAAATTTAATTTGTTGTACCCATTTGCATGAAACACTTGTTTGTTTTTAACGATAAGGTCACGCATTCTTTTTTTTGTCCTTTTGTTTTTGTGGGGATTGTTTGGATATTTTTTATTCGACTTTTTCATTTGGGTTTGTAATCAATCTTACCAAATGATAATCTTGTGTGATTTAAATAAAACGTTTAGCACCAGGGATTTAATTTTTTAAAGTGCTTTTTAATTGATTTTTTTGTTGATACGACAGGTAATAATATACGTTAATATTTGTATCAGAATGAATTGTTATATCGTATCACTTGTTTCCGAGGAGCATTTAAGATTGTTTTTTATTTGTGGCTGGTCACATTGAGAGAGAAAACATTCATCCGAATGTTTTCCATAGAAATTTTAAATTAGAATTATACAATTTTCCTAAAAGTTTTGAATTTGTTGTCACAAAAAATGAATTTTTTCTTGTTGTGCCAAAGTTATGTGACAAAGTTAAAATGAGAAATTTCAAGATTGAAAAATAAAATTATAAAAATAAAAAAATAAATTGTATGTAATCAATATAATATTTTGTAAAGAAAAATATATAATGTTGCAATAATGCAACAATGGAAAGTTATCCTTTTTAATGTTCCAATTTAAATATATTCAAAGGTTTATAATATGATAATCTTTTTTCCTTAATGCTCAAAGTTGTTATTTTGTAATAACCTTTTTGGCAATAACTCTTCCTATGCAATAAATAATGGTTTCCTGTTAGGAGACCTGTTGCATTAAATCCATTTGATCTGATTTAAAGCGATCATTCCAAACTGCTCTAATGGGTCCAAAGTCTTGTTTAACTTTTAAAGACCTGAAAGGTCGAAATTAATAATTTTTGCTCTCAATTGTAATATCTTAAAAATTAAACAAATTTATTAAAATTTGAAACATTTTTATGGTTTGAATTTTATCCGCTTTGTATTGTAATTCTTGTTATGAACTAGCAATAAACTGGAAATATATTCATATTAAATCATAATAATTTTTTGTCGTTTAAAAAATTTAATTTGAACCCACGTCGGCCACCCGTAACAACGTGTTTAGAGGCCTCTGGTGAGTGAAAAATTGAACTAAAGTGTGAAAAACTACACGGGGTTAATGTAAATATTATCGACTCTCCCTTATCGTCGCAATCGTCATCGATTTCAACTAAATTTTTGTTTTAAATCACAAGGAAAATGTTAATCATGCATATTATATCGTAGTTGATGTTTTTTTCTCTCATATATCAGAATCACGTGTTTACAAAAAAAATGATGGACGGTTAAATTGGCACGCTACATATTCTATTTTGTTCGTGACTAATGTGAAATCAATGCACGTGAAAAATCCATTGCTTTGCTTATTAATGAAATAACCGTGAAAATGGCAAGTGTTATTTAACCCAAGGATAAACTGTTTAAGTAATGAGAACGTAACAAATTTGAGATATTAACTGGAGTAGCAATTAGCACGTGTAAACACCACAAAAACAAATTTAAAAAAGTAAAAAACATAAAATAATAAATTAAAATTATAGTTATGAACCAAAAAAAATCAGACAACAACGATTACAAAATTTGAAAAATTTTCAGACAACTTATCTATAAAAAAAATGAAAGAAAAAAAAATATATAACCATGACGTCAAATTTTTCTTAGTGCGCAAGCGTGAAACCATTCAGTACTCCCGACCCAAACGCACAACAGAAGGAGCGTAGACACGCACGAGGCGAACGCGCGCCAGTTTCACTTGCAAGAAGCTACCCCTCAATTATCCGCGATTCCCGCCAAAAAAGGGGCCACAACCTAACATCCCCCAACTACACTGACTCTCCTACTTGGTTGTTTGTAGGTAAGTTTTATGCACCAATAATCAATCATCTCAGAAAGCTTTACTCTTATATATAAATTTTTCAGAAGGTTGATAACTGATATAATTATTTTTTTAAGTTTTTTAATGAATGTGGTGTAGTGAAATGTCGCGAGAATTGATTAGAAGGTAAAAGATAAAGTTAAATTGGAGCAAAAATGAGCGTATTGAGTCATTATGCATTGCCTTTGCCCATGCCTATGATTGTCTGTTAAGAGTGAAAGACTCAACGATCGATCCCAGTGTCATAGACCATCAGCAAATCAATCATTGAGCTGCTGTTCCAGTCAGCTACTACTGAAACACATCTTTAAGGAAAAGGAAAACAATTCCAAGTGCAGTATAAACACTGCTACAGATCAAATGTAATTACATTACAGAAAAATTAATTAGGTCTTGCAATTCGGGATTAAACTTTTATATGTTTCAGCAATATTCATGAAATATGTGTACACATACAGGAAAATCAATAGGAAAGTGTATCATGTTTTTTTGTTACTTTTTATTTATTTTTATTCCACTGTCATACACAAGGTTAATGGAAAAGAATGTAAGATGAACGTATCGCATGTTATGATTAATAAATCGAACAAATATTACAGATCTTACAAATATTACAGAACAAATCAGATATTTACAAACCGAATTTGAGCTTATTTTGTAAGTTAGTTTTATTGCAAAAAATATAGTAGTAATTACGTCAGTCAGTCTTGAGAGGAGAAAACCATTTCTTATCACTGGTTAAAATTAATGCGTTTGGCCGTTCGGGTTCCCTTGACAACTATACCTCGTAAGTCACTTGGTAATGAAGTTAGTGTAATGAAGAACAAACCTATTTATTATAGACAATTACTTGTGTAATTGTAGATTGTACATTACATAGGGAGAAAAAAGCAGTCCGTAATAGTCCTGTAATGGAGCTATAAATAATAAAGCTTTAACAATCGAGTAAAACCTAACTTCTGGGATGTGTATGATCTACTTCAAATTTAATTTACAAGTTCGTGATAGCAAGATAACAACACAACATATGCGCAATTCGGCTTTTTGACATAATGTGTGGTTGCAATTCTCATGTGATTACAAGCGATGTTTGACCTTTATAACCATAACGCATTGGCATATAGATTTTTCTCTCTTTTTTTGAAATTGAAAAATTGAATTATTTTTTCCTTTCTAAATAAAAGATGCGACAAAGAGAGAAAACCGATAGCAAATGAACAAGATTTAAATGAAACTAAATGTTCTCTGGCGTAACTTGTAATTTGCAAGGGCATAAGAGACAACGATGTGCCAATGTGTAAAGGAAACCTATAGAGAAAAGTCAATATTGTTATTGAGACTACTCGAGAGACGACGAATTTTGCTTGACTGACCTAACGCCGAGATAGCAGCTGTTTTATTATCCCCCAGAGATCTTATGCTTTTTTGTGTGTGTTGTACATCCAGCTTTTTTTTAAAGATCATAGGTTCATCACCTAAGTGCGGGTTTTTATTACGTGCTCATCAACATCGAAACGACATTTCAGTTGAGACTAGAATTGCACTAAAAACAAAATCTAATTTTTGAAGATAAAAACTATATCGCGTGAATTTTAATTTTTTTTAAATGGAAGTTGAGGGATTTTAAGCTTACTTAAAACAATTACCATTCACACCAGTGTGCTCCATAATCTCTATTGCCCCTAGCTATTGAACCGTGCATTATTCATAAAGCTGAGAGTGACTTTTACTGTCATTTTACACATCACAGCAGTGGCAATATGTATGTTATATAACCTTAATTACTGATACGGCACAAAAGGGGCTATTCCGATTAAGCTTATATAAACATTTATCGCTGCATTGATCAACCACTAATTTAGTTTTTTATTCATATGAATTGAAGTTTCATACTTTAAATCGTTAAAAGTTCTTCTGAAATTGAATTTTAATGTAATTTAAATTCTTGGAAAGAAAAAAAAATTGTTAGAGTTTTTTCAATTGGTTTTTTTTTTTTATTTATTTTTTATTCTTCAAAAATTAATTAATATCTCAGCGGTCTAACTGTGTAGAGGTTTTCATTAAAATTTTTAATTAAGAATTATATAATACAATTTTGGTCTGTAATTTATATTTCCGTTTTTATATGTTTTGGTACAATGTCACTGAAATGGGCATTTTGTGCAAAAATATTCCAATTTTAATTAAACATTTATTATACGTACAAAGTTAAAGCAATTTGATTGTGCAACTTGGCGATATCCGGGTAACCCAACTTATTAGTTGTTACCAAACACTTGTTGAGATTAGGAAAAGCTATTATCGGTGCTAAAAATCAACCTTACGAGTTGGAATAGTCCGTTATGGATTTTAGGATGTTAAACTATTCAGAGCGCTTTTGTTTGCTGCTTTTATTAAAAATTTATTAGAAAACTTTTTGCTTCTTTAACGCCATGGGGAATTAACAAAAGAGTAAAAGATTAATATTCATGACCTTAGCATGACATTTAAAAAACAATGATGTTTTAATTTTAATTTTATTTTATTTTATATTTAAAAGTTAAATGGATCTAGATAAAGTAGCTATTATTAATCCTGTGCTGCAGTAGTTAGTACAATAGAATTTTCGAGACAAATGAAAGAAAATGCTGCGACTCACATAACACAGAAAATTCTAGAAGTGAGATAACAAACAGATTAACAGATAATCGGCACAATGGAAATTGGAACATGTTCTGACAATTCTAGAACAATTTTGTATCAATTTACAGTGGTTTTGGTTCGACTCAATTTTATTTCTTTGATGATTGCTCTTCAAAGAACCTCATTAAAAATGCGGTAATTCTTATTCTTAGATATTTTATCACAAGAATATGGAATATTTATACTTTGAATCGTATAGTTGATGAAAAACAAGACTATTTTTTCAATTAAGGTTAATTCAAGCAAAATCAATTTTTTCGAAAAAAAATATAAAAATTTGAATTTTTCAAAATGTCGACCAATCATTAAGCATTTAATTTGAATATGTCCACAGGCAATAATCCATAAGGAAATTTAAGCAAAAACTTTTTAAAGTTGCCATTCTTATTTTATTTGAGAAAGTGCAACAAACCTCTAGCAGAAGCTGAACTATAAACAATATTGAATCAAACACTGATAATAAAAAAATATCCAGAAGATTCTTGCTTATGATAAGAATAAAAAGTCTTATTTCAAAACAGCAGCTAAACAAAGCTATTTGACAAATTACACTTTGTGCGCCAATTTAACAAATTGTTTAAGAAGAAATTGCTATTTTATTTTTAAAAAAATTGTTTATCCCTTCTTTAACACTCTTCTTGCCACTTAAACTTTTCACACGACTTGTCAATTGCTATGGCTATCTACAATGGTTCTTTCTATTGTTCTAGAGTGGAGTCATTCGGGGGATGAGGCCTAACATTGTTATGTCGGTGACTGCATCCGTGCTTTTGATGCAGCTCGCTTGGTCGTCTTTCTCTCAAGCAGCGCCAACATCAATAACGTCAAAACCAACTGGTAAGTTATATTTTTCTATTTTCGTTCTTTTACTGTTATGATCATAAAAGTAAATTGTTAACTTAAGCTTAGCCTTTATGTCTTATTATTTACCTGAACCCTTTAAGACGATTTTGTTCTCCTCAACAAGCTCCAAGGATAAATCAAAGCGTGATAGATCAATTTAGAACTAATTATAGGGATTCATGGAACAAACTTGCGTTCATACAACACTGCTGCTATAATCGCATTGAAATAAGGGTGCGGTTCAACGCTAAATTTATATACGGTGTTAAGCCATCCATTAAAAAAGCGAGAATTCCAAAAAGAGAATTCTGACTTTTTTTCAGTGACAAGAAACACGTAGTTACTAAATTCAATCAAGTACCTAAAATTAACCTACTCACCTGACTACGACGTTCAAAAACAATTTGAAAAGAAATTCACTAGGGAATTGAAGAAGAAAATGAATGTTGATGAGACCAAATTGAATTCGTGCGTCTGTCGCTGCAGTATACAAGGTCCATAGATCAGTATCAAGGGATTCATGTGCGTTCATCAACATATAACATCCATCACACATTGTAGCCTATATATCAGAGTTTTTATCATGCATTCTATTACTTTTTTTATTCTTTATAATGTGTATATTGAGTCGTGTGCTGAATAATATAAAAATAACTCGATGAAAAAATAAAATGTGCTCAAAATCTTGAAAAACAAAATCTTACTTAAACGACTCGACCTTAAAGTGATGTGTACCATGATTCTGCTCAATAACGTGGAATGACGCAGGCAAGTGAATAAAAATTTCACAGTAAATTATATCACAGAAAAAGTGAAAAGAGGCAACGAAAATCATTTAAAGATAGTTAGCTGCTTTAAAATTTTATTAAGTCTCTTTCAGCAAAAGACGTCATTCCATGGCCGTTTCCATGACAATTATAAACAATGATTAATATTATTTTTGATATATATATATATATATATATATATATACACAGGAAAAAATAGCATGGAAAGCTACCATATTTTATTGGTTAAAAAAAGCAATAAACTTATGAATATTAGAAGGTGGCTAGGTTTTTTAATCACCAATACCCAATAGGAGATAAAATTTCTTGGACGTCAATGGGTTGTTTAAAGTGGCTTTTCACAACACTCCAACTGATTGAAGTTGGTAGTGAACCGAGCAAAATGAAGCTTAGTTTCTTCTTTCTAATTACGAGAAAACTTTTATTTGAAATTTTAGTAGTCTTGCTTTACACGCTTCTAATAAGTGAAGTGTATTCTGCTGTTTTATTAAACTCACGCTTGTCTTAATCAAGCATATTTCGTTCACCGCAATTATACGTGTTGAAAAGTTATGTTTTAGTGTTAACTACTTTTTAAATATTGCATGATGATGGAAAATGGGAAAACGTATACCCCTCAGACAAGTCTCACGCGTCCAATTTCCGTGGATTCTATAATGCATTTTCTTGGCTTAAATCCCTCCAAGCCAAGTGCATACACACAGACACACACATTCATGCTATCAATTTTTTACTTTTACTCAGATGAGATGGGTTTGGCCTGTCTTTACTAAAACAATTATCGTTTGACAAGAATCATCGTCGAAACCTTCAATTACAGATGGCACAAAAGAAAATGTATGCACAATTTTAAGAGCACATTTTTTAATGCGAAATTGGATTCCGTATTGAGTAATAGTGCAAGTTGGTTTTAAAAAAAATTAGATAAAATGTAAAAAGATGAGGAAAAGATGGTTGATAATAATAGGCTGAAAGCAAGTTCGATTTTCAACTGGGTATTTTAGATCGCAGTTAGTAAATTCAACCATCTGGATGAGGATAGCAAGGCAAAGTACTTGTCGCATTCGCATTCACATTCTCTTTTATCTGAATCGATCGCCCTGATGAAAAGATGCAGCTCTTTTTACTCGTAAACCACAATAACTAGTTATAAAAGTCAATTGAAGTCTTCGCTGTTTTTCTGATAGCGTGATTCTCTTTAGTTTTAGCTTTAGTAAATATTTACACATACCAAAATAAAATATTAAATACCGGACGTCTAGTAAATAGTTATTTTAGTAGCGTATATAATGAGTACACACACACTTTAAAGATAATAGTTTTAAATTATATTTCATTTAGCAAGATAATTAGACATTTCAAAATGTATATTTTTTATCTTTTACCCTCTAGAGCTTTCTTGCGCTTTGAGAACATTGAAAATGTTTCTTCTCTTTCAAGAAAGTGGAATTACATTTTCAATTTTTTTTTTAAATTTTTATTTGAAAATCAATTTTCATTAATTTTAACGTTAAAAAATTTAAGTAATGATTAATTAATGATACTGATGTAAAATTGATCAAATTGACAAATATACGACAGAAAATACAATCTAGTAATGCGATTTGAACTGTATATTTGCTGACGGCCGATCAGGTGCATTAAGCAGCATTATGTGACTGCGCCATCCGGGAATCCCAATAGAATGATGTCTATAACCGTAACTACTGTATTTGCTGATAATCGCAGCCGTGATTACAGCATTCAAATTTAATTCAATGTTAAGAAATGTTTACATTTGCTGTGGATTTTTAAGTACAGCGTTGCTACCCTGTTTAATTAACATTTAAAAATAAATTTGTTGATATTAAAGCATCTACCGGTAATTTCGGGGTGAAACAGTTTCACAATGAATAATAAAGTGGTTGTATGGTATGTTTAGCATATTTATTATTTACATCAGATTTTAAAGTGTACTTCTTAATTGCGGCGACTTTTAATGACCAAGTTACTGTTCTTGCTTTAACTACGTAGCAGATTTTCGCGGATTGTGAGCGCACGTGCAAGAGTGGGAGTGTTTACGTGGGCAGAGCAGATGATTTGATCGAATTCTTTAGGAGGTGGTTTTAGTAATTCTTGTTGCCATGGCTACTGACTTTGCTCGCAACTTGAGTACAAACAACATGAATACAAAGTACATTTCGTAGGTGTGTTAAAATTAGGTTGTGTTTATGAGTTACAAGGTCTGTAGTTGCGTAACGTTCCACATTAAGAAAAAAAAGTCTTTTCTTTGATACCTGTTGCGCTATTCCATTATATAGCTCAAGATCGATCTTTAAGGTGAACGAAAGAAAATTGAATGATTCGATAAAAAGACCTTGTGCTTAGATTACGCTCCATGCAAATTAAAGGTTTAAAGCAGATTTTTCCGTATTGGTGGTTTCATTTTAAATTTAAAAAAAATAAGTAAAGTGTTGACCCAATGGTATACACTATGTGATCTAGTTTTGTTTAAAAAAACAAAAAAAGAAAGTCTTATTTATTCTCTAGAAAGCATCATGTTATGTTGACATTTAATTAAAGTGCGCAAATTGGATTTGCTTGTCATTATTTTTTAAAAAACATACGGCATCCTAAAAAACAACAAATAAATTTGTAGGTATAGTAAAAGCAAAAAATAAAAAATATAAAAATGTTGTGAAATGTGATAAAAAAAAGGAAAGAAAAATCAATAGATCACAAAAATTTAGCAATTTTTTGTGGTTTCGCTCTCGTTTATATTCATGCCATCAACTTCCGGCCCCAGTAACTCATCTGCCTAATATTTATCCAACGTAATCAACGCACAGACGTGCATTTTCTATAGTCATCAAGACAATTTCACCGTGCAGTTTGGTATGATCTCGTGGCTTTATCCGCGCAAATAAAGTCGATCGTAGAAAACCTTATTGCTTGATAAGCATATTAAGAGTTTAAACAAAGAAAATTAGTCCATTGTTCTAACAAGACAATACAGACTCGCAAAGTAATTAAGGCAGCCGGTAATTATGGTATGTAAGGCACGCCAATGTCATGCCACACCTTATGAAAGCGATCAGACTGCGTTTCCTGTTCTGTTTCTGGTTCTAGCATATGCACGCAAATGCCGTGCAGGGAGGTACTCCGGGGAGCTCAGGCGGAGCTTTTCAGGCTTCGATCGGCTCGCTGCATTTTGTAGTTTGGTTTTTTGATATAGGTAGACGAGGGTGCCTTATTTGTACATATTGAATAGTTAAATAGAATCTCTGCTAATTTATCTGTTTTTTTGGTTTTTATTTGTAAAACAACGACAATTCAGTTTCTCATGAATTTTAAAGATTTTCACAAATAAAAGAACGATAAATGAGAAAATTCGACTTAAGCACTGACATGTTCCGGGTATGGTTGCCTTGGAAACGCAACTAATGACATTAGTAGGGTCAACGGTTCATTCCACAAAATGTGTAGACATGTCGGTCAACATGTTGCTATGGTAACTTAACTTAGATGTTTAATAAAAGACCGATGTTTAAAGATGTCAGCGAAAAATAAAGCAAACGCTGTTTTTACTGGTTCAAAAAAAAATATATATATAAATAAGTTATTGATTTTAAGATAATAAAGAGGAGGGGGCATTTTTGCTTAAGTCTCTTTATAATCATAATTAAGGAAGATGTCGTTGTTGTATGCCAAACAGGAAACTGAGTTTGCAAGCAGCCATTATTTACTTGTGATTTATATATATTTAACAAATGAGTCAATAGCAAACAGCCTTGAGCAGCTGCGCATTCGTTTTATCCTTTTCAGAACGCATTACCCATTACCGGAAAAGAAGCCGGTGCACTATGTAATTAATTTTAGTGGTGTTCGCTATATAAAGTACACAAGAGATCATTCCCAGACTTTTATTTCCCCAAAGTGCCAAACTACATCGAACTAGGTTAGAAAGATTAGCCAACAAGTCTTCAATACTTGATGTTTACTTTCCACCTGTTAGATTAACATACACGTGGTAAACTATGTCGTAATACTGACAAACATGTATTTAACAAATCTATCTGACAGTCAAGACAGCTTTAGATCGGAGATTAGTGTTATTATATTAATCAAAGCACTCTCTTCTAAAAATATGTGAAAGAATGAAAACACTCAAGAGGGTAAACCATCAATGGGAATCAATAAAAACCAGATGTTATTTGATGATAGAGGCGTCTGAGGGTGAAAACAACACTCATGAAATGTCCAGCTAGGAAGGAAATGGGATTCAACTAGCCAAGCGTCCGCACTTCACTGCAACTAAATTTCCTTAATTTACTAATACAAACTCCGTTAAAGGCACTTTTTTTTTTGTTGTAAAAACTGCGATTTAAAAAATAGTTCGTTATCATTTATTTCTTTAGATTTTTTTTTAAAAAAAAAGTTGACTGAATAATATTTCAAATATTTTTATATATTTTTTTGTTGTGTTTTCCAGTTGTTAAGGATTCTGCAACATCTCAGGTAATGTTTAACCAATTCAATCTACCACAATTTTTTTTTTGTTACCGGTACTTTTTTCACTTTTTTGTTGATCCAAACAGATTGATTCGTCTTGTATTTGAGCTAGTTTAAATTCTACAACGTCTCTAAACTCAGGGGAAAGAAGGCATAAAATTGAAAGGGCACAATACAGGGGTTGAGGATTTGAAGTAATAAAAGAAGCGCAATATGACTTTTCCATTACCTTGCTTAAAAATCTAGTTGGGGAGTGGGGACCCACCTGTTTCGCTTCTATTCAGCTGAGAATACCATTACTGTTGAATTATTTACAAATAAAAGTATAGAATATTTAATTTCTAGTAAGACATATTTAATCAATTTATGCCTTTAGGCGTTAACTTTTTTCTTAGAATCATAGTGACATTAAAGTTTCTGAAATGATGCATTCCTAAAGAGTGAATTATTTGAATACAAAAAATTGCTTCGTAGAATTGAATTTACATAGGCTTTTAGGCTTATATTAGAGCTTTATTAGTTGATTTGTATAAAAGCCATTAGATTGAAGCTATTCAACGTATGGTACGATACGGTAATTACTAGCCGCTTTAGATTAATGAGAAAAATATGTAGTACGTAATTAATAAAGCTTAAAGCTGATTGATGTTGTTATTGTATTAATGACAATCTGTTAAATTTTTGACAAATTGTACAGTCTAACAAGTAAGTGACAATTTCGATTGCTTGATTGTAAATTTTAAAAAATATGTTAACTAACTAGAACCATGCCTGCTCATTCATGTTTATTAAATTTATGCCTTACTTATCATTTACAATTATGTTTAACTTGCGCATGCTGTTTCTAGTTAGCGACAAAGATTATAAAACTATGCAACTTGGCGGTTTATAATTTAATTTTAAATTTTTTAAGATTTTTTGAGAAAATCAACCTGTTTGGATTTTATGCAGTAGGGAATTAAACTTTAAAAATATGATATGGCTCTTTTATGGTAAAAAAAAAATGTTTTTTATTGCATGTTTGAACTAAAGGTTTCTTTGAAGTCAACTTGGAACTTCAAAGACGTTTCGCATTATAAACACACATGTTTACGAAACTTGATAATCGAGTTTTGCTGAAAATAAAATTCAAACTACGTCATATTTAAATCAATGATATTGATTTAAAATTACTTTTTTTTATATACAGTATATGCGCAATCAGAAATCCAATTTGACATTAATTTTCTTTTAGGTCACAGATGAAGAGCAACAATTGGAAACATTAAAAAACCAAGGTTTGTGAATAATTATAGTTTAATCTTAATGAAAATAAAATCAAGCGTTTATTGAGAACGAACAAGGATGAAAGATTGAACCAATGGTGCTGAGGGTAATGACCGAAGGTTCAGGTTTCTTTCTATACTCATTATCAAAACAAGCAGGGTGCCACGTTAAAAAGTCTACCATTTATCATGCTTTCTAATTTCAGAAAAAACCCACGACGATATAGCTGTTGTTAAGTCTGAAGTTCAAGCTTCGACTAATATAAACGGCCAAAAGTCAGCGTTTATGCAAACAGAAACTAAAGGTAGGATTTTCTAAATATTTATTTACATGTACATTGACATTTTACTTTATAATTCAAAGTTTATTTAACTTTGGACATATCTCTTAATTATTTTATGCGGTTTCTTTCTTTTGTGAGATGGGTTTGACATAAATTCGATTAGCTAGGTATATCTTTTTCCTTTCTAAAATAAGTTGGAAAGGTTCCACTTAAAAAATCGAAATGGAGAGGGAGAAAGTGTTTACATACTCGATTTTCAAGTGTTTTTCTAGAAAAGGATTCACGAAATTTTATTTTATATGTTTTCTTCGAAAAGTGTTGTGCAATTTTATATTTCCAGTACAAGATACACGAAACGGACAAATGTTGGCAAGTACAAAACAGGAAACTGTCGAAACGCAGAAGGAGGGCGATGTCAAACCTGACAAGATTGTCAAGACGGTAGTAGACATTCCAAATAAAGGAATTCATCGAACAAATATTAACCGCAACGGAAAAGAAATTACTGAGAGCAAAGAAATGAACGAAGTTAGCAAATAAAGGCAAATCAAACCTTCAAGATTAAAAATGATTCATTGTTTTCGATATTGTAGGATTATTATACTCCCTTAGAAGGTATTCAGTATAGTCCAATTGATATGGCCGAATATATTTATCGAACGGGTGATGAGGATGGAGTAACTCTAGCAATTGAGGAACTTATGAGAGAGAGACTGGTTAGAACATTGAATTATATTACCGTAATCAAAGTAATATGATTAAGTTTTGTTTGCCATTTAGTTAAGTCAAGAGGATGCCATAAATTATTTGGAGGAAGTTAAAATGAATTTAGATATTCTTCGAGCGCAGAACGAGAAAGCTAATCGTATCAGAGCAATCGCTGTTAGACGGGAGATGTTAAACAACCAAGTAAATTTAGTTAAAATCTATTCCAGCTTCAATTTGTTTTGCCTGAGTATAGCTACTGTGTTTAGGAAAGTCGCGAGCCAAAATTTCGAGAGCGCTCTTCTCAGTTTGAAATGAATCAGCATCTACAACCAGATTCGATAGAAATATCGTCAGGAGAAAGCAAAAGAATGTCATCAGCTGTCAGTTTACATCAACCAAGTAATTTTTTTTTAAATTTTACTTGGGTAAATTTAATAGTAACTTTTTATCATTCATTTTTAATAAGGTTATCACAGATCAGGAATCTTTAATGAGGAGGAAACATATGAAGCTAACATCAATCCAGAGATAGACTACGAGGAAGTCCTTGGACGAGGTCGACTTGCGGATTTCTTATCTAAAGAATTCTCTTTGGAAGAAGTTATTTACCAATTAGCCAAACAAATGTTCACGCAGAGCGTTATGCGCGGTTGGAATTTTAATTGCGGCCATTTGAGTATTCACTATACATTTGTCTTCGTCTTATTCATAGGCAACAATGATGCAGAGGAAGCATTGCAGAGGTTTACGATGTTTTTACAAGAAGAAACATCAAGAGGACGAATATCTCCAGTTTTACAACGGAAAGTGATTAGTAAGATAAGAAAAATAAACGTTATGTACCACATCATCAACTTGTTGTTGTTTAATTATAGATGCGCTGTTGGCAGCTTTAATGGATACCGTCGGAGATCATCCAGAATTTGCTGCGCTGCAGCATGCGAATCCAGTAATTAATTCTGAATTAAAATCTCAGAATTTATATGGTGCGTGTTATTTTCATAGTAGATTACTCGGTTTAATTTTTATGACCTTAAAATGTCAATCTAAAATAATTTTTCACAGATAACTCTAAGTCTCCTAAATCATTTTCTACCTTAAATAGCAAACAGGAAAACGAATCGCAACTGACTCAGGGTATTATAAATAAAGTTTTTCTTCGAGATTTAGTATTTAAATTATTTTGTGGTTTCTTTCTATAGAAAAACGTTTAGACACCAAAGCAGAAACAAACAGCCCTGCAGCGAAAAAGTCGATTACAAAAAACGCTAATGCATAATGTGATTTCAAAGTAGGCATGGCTATGGATTACAACGTGAATTATTCTGTCGCGCATACTGTTTCTCTTGATACGGCAGTGTTTGCTCTCTTCCCGTTTTCTCTTCTGCTGCCAATATCTCTTTTCTTTGTCGACTTTTGTTACATTTAATTATCTTTTTTGATTGAAAAAAAGAACCCAACAAATATTTTCTGTGAAATTTTATCCAAATTAAATATTAAATGTAATAATTTTAAATGAGTCTAATGCTTCCAATAAAACCGAAACCAAAACTAGATATGATGGTACTGTAACTTATATATTTGGCCAAAAATTTGGAAAATTACTGTTGGCTTTAGACAATGGTAAAAAAATTGAATATAACTTTTAACATATCCAATCGCTGGTATTTCCTCATCTTACTTTCGTACTCATGACACTTTTTCAGAACATCTAATGCTATTTCACTTGCCGTTTCATAGAAATTGAAAGTGATTTTTGTTGCTTTGCACACACAATGAGATACAGTATTTTGCACTAATTTTATATTAGTAGTTGTTGTTTAGTTCTTGTTTAAATTGTTGTCACTTATGATTGATTTATAAATGCACTAAAAATTATCTGATCGGATTCAAAAAAAATTTAAAAAATAATTTTAAGATATGTTATACTTTGAGTATGTAAATAAATGGGACACAAATTTATAATTATTCTTTCAATTTTAAGTTTAATTGAGAAAAGTATTCTGTTGATTGAACTTTTACTAAGATTAAAGAGTTTATCATGTGAAATGAAATGCTGTTATCATATAAAAATGTATTTTTAAAAACGTTTATAAACTTGATGTGAAATGTGAATAAACTTTTAGAATGTTGATAAACTAGCAGTGGACAAAAGTTAAATTTTTAAAGTGTGAAAATACTCCATTGAATTTAGACAAGATTTTTCAATATATGTCGAGTTCCATATGTAAAAAACGCATTCAACCCAATAGTTAGAACTACAATTACTACTAAGTTGATAGCTAAAACCACTTTTGCCGAAAATTTTTGTTTTAAAGAAGACAATTTTTCTAAGTGAGCATTCATTGACTCATCATTTTCATTCTGTTTAGTGTCTGACGGGCTATAACCACATATCCAGAAAAACAATTTTTTCCATTTCGGAATTATCACTTCATCTTCGTGGCATACGAGAATCTCGGAAGATTTACCTTAATAAAAAAGTTATATTATAACCTATAATACATACACATTTACTATTCTTTACTTGTGTCAATCGTGTTAAGTATAATAATATCGCTATTGCTGTGAATTTTTATATTTTCACTCGCTTTCTCATCGGGTCTTTCAGAGACGTCAAAACGAGTCCAAAATAATGTGCGAATCAGCTAAAAATATTTGTAAATGTAATAAAAAACACAAACACGCAAATTAATACTCTTTACCATATGGTCTGCAGACGGTTTCGTACAAAAACTGACAATTATTCCTGTCAATACTGTACACCAAAAAAGAATCAAAGCAAAGTACATGTAATGCACTTGAGCAATAATTGGTGGTCGAACGTCCACTTCGCCGCAGGCAGGGGTACCGTAATAAAAATCCAGCCCCATTCTTATTACACCGACAATAAAGCCGATTATCAGACCCCAAAAGGCGCCCTTAAAAAGTAGAAAGAAAAAAAATTTCTCTTGAATTTTAAAATGACAGATTCATTTTAATTACTTGCTCGTTAAATCTTCTCCATAGAACAGCCATTAAATAGACAGCCGCAATAGGTGGTGATAAATAGGAACTAACAGCTTGAACATAAGCGAACAACTGGCCGCCTTGCATCGATAAAATAATTGGAACCCAAGCAATACTTAGACCAGCCATTGCTAAAACAGTAAATCTAGATAAAAAATTAATTAATTGCTTATTTTTGCCACACATGAAATAGACATACTTTCCTACTAATAGTAGCTCTTTAGTTTGAGCAGAATTTCGAATTCGCCGCCATACATCCATGGTTACCAATGTACTAGCACTGTTGAATACCGATGTCAAATCCGACATTAGTGCTGCCAACATCACAGCTACTAAAAGTCCCTTCAAACCTAGAAATATGTAATTACGAGTTATGGTCCGTTCAGATGTTAATTAAATACAGTTTTATTTTTACCAAAGTATGTTAAATCATTCACCTTGTGACGATCCGATATTCGGGGAAATTACCAAGCGGTAATAACCTCGAAATACCGACTAAATCACTAACTACTACACGAGATGTGGAAGTGATAACTCAGTGTGTGAAAATGTACGGAAACTCAGAGAGAAAAATATACACATAACTTATCAAAACATGACAATCTGCATTTATTAACAGAGCACTGACTAACAATTACTTATACAATTCTAAAGCCAGGAATAATATACTATCGAACAGAGTGTAATAATATGAATGTACGGGGTTAATCTGGAGTATGTCTAGGTCTGGATCTATATCTGTCATTCCTGGTTGGTCTGAAGTGGTTCTAACAGGATTTGGAGTGGGAGGTCGATCCGACTAACGGTTGACTTTTGGCTGTATTCGTCACAAGGTTTGGGCTGGCATTGCCGAATGACAATGTGTCCCAGACAGTTGATGATCAATACTCGGGCCATCTGACCAGAGTGTCGCTAACAAGACAATACGATAACATAGATACCGTAAACAAGAGTTGAGTGGGGTGTCGCGTGGGTCAAGCAACCCACTTGGCCTTCATCCTTATAGTCCGGCGCTCCGCATCGCGACTAACACGTTAATAGATAATTATCCAACCGAAAGTAGAGTGGTCACGATAACTGGCATGTCCAGATCAATAATCACCACTCTCCGATGTGTCACAACATCATGTCATCATCACTTTTGTATATTCGCGGTACATAGGCCTTCATAACATAAATGCTATGGCTCACTACGGTCTTTACGGTTGTTGCACCTGCCGGTTCGAAAGTCTTAAAAGCGTTCTGAAACCACGTCAACTAGGTAAATCTGAACATAATATCAATATATCTTTAAGGGTTATCTGGAACCAAATAGAGCTCTGCAAGCCCTTTTATAGTGGTCGCTCACTTGGTGGTCAGCCTGTGTCCAATTGAACATCAGTATGACCATCAGAGGCGGGCACGATAAGCTTAACTATGACACGCCGGGAGTTGGGCCAATCGGTACAACTTCCTGTCAGAGTCCAAGTGAACTCTGCTTGACCAGGGTCAAGGGTCATCTACACACACCAGGGAATAGGTCGCAGGTGCAACCAATTACCCCGATATGCAAGAAAGGACTAAGGGTTGCAAGGAATTCCTTACAACACCTTCCCTAAATAATAATCACTTTCACAAGTGATTTCCATCCAATGTATAAATAATAATGTGAACTATTATTATTTATCATAATTCAATAAACATACACTCTCTTATGAATTATTTACTGGCCAAACTTTTCTTAGTTATTTATTAGACCCAAAAGTGAGAATAATTGATAGCTGTAGTTTGCATATGGCGCGGACAAACTGTCGGCGCCATCTAGTGGCAGAATAATAAGTAGTTTCCGATTTTGGACCGTCACAACCTGAAGGCAACAACCGCAAAATTAGTAATGGATATGCTAAATTCGAACAGCTTTCACGGCTGCCACAGTATTTAAGGCATTCTTCTGGGACAGCACATGCAACAATATCTGTAAAAAAAATAAATTGATTTTTGATTAAGTTTAGTTTTATAGTTTACCTGGATAAAGTACACGACTGATCATTCCAGGAATAACCATCATAAATAACGGAAGGAATTTCAAGTATCCAACGAAAAGTGTTCCTCCCTGTGCATGACTTAAAGATTTTGAAGCTAAAGCTCTTTGAACCATCATCTGATAAGTAATTAAAAATACTTTATCACAATATCAAACAGGTTTTTTGTACATGCCTGATCACTACACCAATACCACAAACTGGCAGTGGTTTGCCCAAACCAAAATCCTGGCCATGGCAAATCTTTACTGGTTGGACTTCTCAGCATTTCCCACGCATCTGGCAATGGCTGACCGCATGTATTATTGGACAAAGTCATATTCGGTACAGATTGTGTATATTTAATCATTAATTCTGCAAAACCTCCAACTTCCGAGAAACCTATTTTTTATATCATAAGTTTAAGTTTTTGTACAAGGAAAGCTTTTTTTCTTGCATAAAACCTTTAATCATAAGGATGAGGCCGCCGCATATCATTATGCAACATTGTAAAGTTTCTGTATAGATAACTGCTGCAAGGCCACCTATTAATATAAACCCTTTTAACACTTTTAAATTTTATTGTAAATATTGTAAATATATTTATAATGACCAGTAATTGTAGATAAAGCAGTTAACGACAATAATAGTAAAATGCACAGATAAATATCCCAATTAAGAATCTGCCGAATAAATAAAGAACCAGCATACAAATTTACCTTAAATTATATAAATAATATTGTAATCAAACTGTGTATTGTTATGCGTAAAAATCTAAAAATAGTAAAATACCGAAACTTTGGTAAAAATGTAAAGCATTAGCGATAAAACTGACAGAAACACACGTATTCTTTGACCTCCAAAACGCTTGCTCATGTATTCTGGAAGAGTTGATACCTGGAAATGCAAATAAGGGGAAATTTCTATCTTTTGTAACTAATAACTATTATGCGCGTAATTATATACTTTACTGGCGATATAAACGGGTAAATAAACCCAACCCAAAACTTGCAGTACAATGCCAGCCTGCGGAAAGAAAATAAATGATACTAATAAAGATAAGGAAAGAAAATGTTTAACAATTACATTCATTTCAAATGCCCCAACTGCTATTCCTGATGCTGCTCCTGCACCTGCTAAACCTATAAAATGCTCACTGCCGATATTACTAGCGAATAATGATGCTCCAACCTATAAAAACCGTTTTATGCTTATATCAAACGTTGCATGTCTTGTATTTTATTTTTAAATTTGATTTTAAGTGAATTACCGGAAGCCAAGTCATATACCGACCAGCGAGGAAATAACCGTTAAGTGTTCCTCGATTTGTCCGAAACATTGCCTGAAATAAATAGATAAAAAAAAAAAAAAAAAAAAAAAAAATAAATGCTTTTAGTTTAAAAAGCGACATAGGTACTTATTATTTTCAAATTGTAAAATGCATTTTAATAACTCGCAATTATTTTTATATAAAAACAATTATGAGGTCTTTACGTGAGAAAAGAAATGTTATTAGGCGGGTTCGAAAATGATTTTGCACTGAACGACCAGTGCAACTGATAGTGCAAATGTCAAGTTGCACGACTGACTTTTCGAGTTAAAATGTTGCATATGCATTTACACTGGATTTTACACTGAAAATTACACTGGAATTTACACATAATTCACACAAACATGGCTGCCGTAATAAACAAACAAGCTTAACGAAGCAGATGTTTTTCAGCAAGCACATCATTCTTGCCTGCTTTTCTTTTACAACAAAAGTAACATTGGATAGTAACAATTTTGAGAATCATGCACATTGTTACCACAGATTATAATTATAATCTGTGTTGTTACTACTTACATTGAAGCGAGGAATCAAGATTTGCACGCGAATTTCCGTTGAACCTGCATTTACACGATGAAAATGGGCCGTTTCCGTGCAACCGAGTTAAACGGCATTTACACGAAATAATTCGTGTAAACAAGGTTCAAATTTACATTTAAACGAGTGTAAACATGTTTACACTTGTTTTAATGAATTTTCGAACCCGACTACTGTTTACATTTTAAATTTTTTAAAAATTACTGTTAGTTGAAAGTTTTGTGTATGTCCTTACATAAATTCCAATTCCTATGACGAATACGAAATATAAGCCAAGAGTAAGTATATCCCATTCGTTTAAAACAGGCATGGCGATGACAATATTTCATGCACGGTACGCCGATTTCTGTTTCAAATTAAAATCGGTTCAGTCGACTGCCAATGGTATTTTATTAATATTGTTTTCCGGCAAATCTTGAGCAATATCCAATAACAAGTGTCTTAACAACCTCAAGTTCTGAGTAAGAATGGATATTTACATATTGTATGTCCGTTTTCCTTAGCTCAAGGCTGTCCTTGACGCTAAAAAATTGCGTTTGTTTCTGAGTTTCTTGGTCGATTGAAAACCAGTTTTTACTTAAGGAAAATTCCGATCAGAAAATAAAGTTTTGAACTCTTCTTTCTCTTAGCACCAGCTAATTGCCTCTTTGTTAAATAGGTACTTTAAATACTAAATAAGTACTTTAAATCAGATACTGTAATAAAGTTAAGTACGTTCATTACTTTATAAAACTAACCGAACATATAAAACTTCACATTGTTACATAAAAACTATTACAACTAGTGATACAAATTGAGATAAGCGGTGACCAATACAGAACTGAGGAAATATTTAATTACAAAATATGTCCATTTCGAAATTACATTTTAACAAAAATAATGTTGGTTATTTTGTTAGTAACGGTACTATTTGTACATTTTATGCAATTTAAATAGACTGTGCAAACAAAAATAGCTAGAAATGACATTGAAAATATTCCATTTTGGGAATGTTTCCTTCCACAGATAACTACAGAAACGTCATCTTTAAAAATCATCAAAAAAAATTGTCAAATTTAAATAAATAATAAGTTTTTTAAACTTATTTAAAAAGTAAGTATAACAAAATTACTACAAAAAATTAAAAAAAATAAATAGTTTAGTTGTAGTTTAACGAAATCACAAAAATATATATAAAAAAATTAATATTAAGTCATTTTAGACCTATTCAATTTTTAAGTACAAAATAAACAATAGCAAATTACTGATCAAATTAAACCACATTAAACCACAAACCCTGGCACTGAGAAAATAACGTAAAGACAAATGCCAACTATCAAAGTAATCACAAGATTGATATTAAGAAATAACTTGGTGCGTGGCTCTTGCTCCAGCGACGCAATTGCAGCTAACCGATTACTAAATGTCAATGCTTCTTGGGCCTGAGCTTCCACACTAGTGACGCCACAAATCCAGCGCCAAAGAGATTTCCACCAAGGCATTGATAGATCTTGGTGCTGATCACCTGAAAAACACAATTTCTGCATAAAATAATATCTTTGCAACCGTTAGAAATGTAGTACCCGTATTTTGATCAACAGATTTCTTATCGAATTTTGTCGGTTGAAAGTCAACGAAAGTGGTTTCTATTTTTTTCATTTCAATTTCTGGGACTGCAATAAAAGTAAGATCCAAGTGCCTGTCATCTTCTCTATTTTCTTTATTAAAACGTGTCCAAAATGTTGTTCTGATTATCTATAAATAAAAATGATTGAAACATTTACTTCAATTTAAAATTTTTGCTCTTACAAAAGCATCCTCAAGTGGTTTCGTAAAATAACTTATTACACCAGTAAGGATAATTGTTTGCCAGAAAAGAATTGTCGCAAAATACATGTAGTGAACACGAATCAAAATAAGCGGTCGTGTCTCTTCTTCCCCGCAAACCGGTTCCTTAAATACGAAATCCATAATCATCCGAGCAACACCAACAATAAATCCTATGATTATACCCCAAAATGCACCCTGAAACAATTTACATGTTAATTAAACCTTTGTGCAATTTTCACTTTATCCGTGCTTACTTTTTCATTTGTTCTTTTCCAAAATATTGCCATCAAGTAAACAGCAGCAATGGGCGGTGCAAGATAAGCAGCAATTGACTGTATGTACAAATATAACTGACCCCCTTGCATTTCAATTATAATGGGAATCCACACAATACTAATAACAACCATAAGACCCACGAAAAGTCTAAAAAAAACAAAAAAAAACTATAATTAATCATTCCCAATCGATATCGTAAATCGTAATAGTTTAATTGTATAAACATGTACATAAAAAACGGAAATCTCGTACTTTCCAACTAGTAATAGCTCGTTTGTTCCAGCTCGCTGTCGAACGTATTTATAAATATCTATAGTGAAAAGTGTACTACTACTGTTGAAAATTGACGTAAGATCCGACATCAGTGCTGCCAACATGACCGACATCATGACGCCTCTTAGACCACTCGGCAGTAAATTAATTACCAAAAGTGGATACGCCAAGTTGGAACAGCCCATAGGATTATCACAATATTTCTTACATTCTTCAGGTAGAACACAAGCAATTACATCTAATTAGAAAAAAAACAAACGCATAAATGTCATTGAAGTTCTAATTTATGTATAATTTACCTGGATATAAAACGCGGCTTATCATTCCAGGCAAAACCATCATAAAAATGGGCAGAATTTTCATATAACCCGTAAAAAGGGTTGCTCCTTGAGCATGAGATAGTGTTTTAGCTGCTAAAACTCTTTGCACCATCATCTGTAATGTAAATAAAGATTATCAATTTAATTCAAATGTTCTAGTTTCTTGATTACCTGGTCAGCACACCAATACCAAACGGATGCCGGAGTTTGTCCCAAAATAAACCCAGGCCAAGGCATATCAGAATTTATTGGATCGCGTAACATAAGCCAAGCGTCAGACCGCGGATGACCACATGTAGAATTTGGAATAGTTTTGTTCGGAATGGCTTCCATATATCTCGATTTAAGTTCAGAAAATCCCCCAACTTCAATAAATGCTAAATTTAAAATAATAATAAAAAAAAATACGTGTAGAAAACAACTCTAAATTGTATTATTCATCAAATCAACCTCTGATCATTAATACTGAGCCTCCAATAATCATAAAAAAAAATTGCAAAGTGTCCGTATACATCACTGCAGTCAAACCACCTGTATTAATAATACAATATTTAAGTTTATATTTATAATCACTTAATTTCTAATTTAATTTTAATTTCACCTGTAATAGTACAAACAGCCGTTAAAGTTAATAACAAAATTATAGAAAGATAAAGATTCCATCCCAATGTTTCTTTAATAAATAATGCACCAGCGTACATATTCACCTACAAGAGAAAAACAAAATCAGTTCATTGATTAATAGATCAACAAAAACAAAAACAAAATCAGATCAATAAAAATATCAATTATGATAATTAACAAAATGCTTACTGATATCTTGGTAAAGATATACAAGAGTAATGATAACACGGCTAAAAAAACCCGTATTCTTTGACCTCCGAACCGTTTAGACATATATTCTGGTAATGTGCTAACCTAAATAAAAATAAAAATTTAAATCTGTTATTTCACCACAATAAACACCTTAAAATTTGCTCATTTGGAATAAACGTGCATGTCCTAGGATACCGGTTGTGAAATCGACGACAATATTGCATAACTAATAAAACCAGCACTTGCACGCATTTTCCATTTACTTACTCTACTGGCCATATAAACTGGTAAAAACACCCATCCGAGAAGTTGCAATAAAAATAAGGACTGTAACACGAGATACAAACATTTAAAAAAATGTATTTTCTAAAATTTAATCAGTAAAAGTGATGGAAAAGTTTGAGCCATTCATCCAATTACAAAATAACCAACTACACAATTTTTTTAAAAAATTACATAATAATTTTTTGTTGTTGCTAACTTTACTACCTTCATTTAATTTCTGACCTTGATACAAAAGCTGGAAAGCTGGACGTAATTTTTTACAAACTATTCCCACCACTGCATACAAATAGCCAAATGAGATATTTACATTAAATTCAAATGCTCCTACAGCAATTCCTGACGCCGCCCCGGATCCCGCTAAACCGATAAAATGCTCACTTCCAATGTTACTTGCGAATAAAGAGGCTCCAACCTAGAAAACGCAAAACCCCGACAATGAAAATTTGCAAACAATACTTCAACTAGAACCTTGTTTTATCTTTATTAAATATTTTTCCTTCCTTTCTATTATTTTTAAAGATGTATGTTTTGCTGATTGGTTGCCAAAAGCCAAATTAACATATCAATACTTTGCAAAATTTAAAAATATATAAAAAAAATAAAAATAAAATAAAATTAAATATACGTTGTCCTCTCTTACGTATGAAGTTATAGGAAATCCATTTTTCTTTTCCTCTGTGTGATCCCAAGAAGAAACACAATCTGTGAACAAAATGGCATGCCTACAAATAATTTCTTATTCAAGTTTGCATAGATGTTAAATAAATGCAAACTTGTTAAAAAAAAATTTTCGAATAAAGGATGGGTAGACTTAAAGATGTTAAAGGATATTTGAGGGGATTCTCCAATTGATCATTGGCAACCAATCAACAACAAAACAGAAATAAACTATCGGAGAATATTTGTCTTTGTATTTAATTCCTTTTTATTACGGGTGATAGAGAATCTCCTCAAATATCTCTGCTATAAAAGTTCTTATCAGATCAATTTGCAATGGGAATTACCGGTAGCCAAGTCATAAACCTTCCTGCTAAGAAATATCCACCTACGGTACTCCTGGTGGCCTTACACATTGCCTACAAAATAAAAACAAATTTATGAGTTTTTATATCATAAAATTAAAATTTATTGTAAATATTATAAAATTTTAAAACCGTTAAACACAGTCTCAGTTCATTAGGCAAACAATTATGCATTATTAATTTTTTTAGTAGGTAAAGTATATAAATAAATAACTCACATATAGTCCAGTCACAAGAACCAGTAAAAAGTAAACTACTATTGCAATGACATCACCGTAATCAAGTACTTCTCTATTGAAATCTGCCATTTTCTTATAAAATAAACAAGTTAAAATTGTGTTCGTGATCAAACTTTAGATGAATGCGGTAGGAAACCGAAGCAGCATGTTTTCCAACCCGATGGAGCCGACATGGATTTCCGAAGAGAGCGCGTTTCGTTTTCCAGAATTCTCCAAGCGAATGTTTATTCTGATTGGTTATATTTGTTAAGTTGTTTAATTAGCAAAAAAATTGCAATGGTAATAACAAATAAATATTATTTTAATAACATTTTTATTTTTGTATTTATTTTTAAATTATTTAGTTATAAAATATTTCTTTTTTAAAGTTTGACTGCGGAGGTCGCTTATCATGGCCGCTTCCTTAAAAGGTAAATATTTACCCGGGTATTTCCCAGCATTTGTGTCCGATTCCGAGAGTTGTCTGTATTTGAGTAAATTATACAAACTTTTAAAATGGTAAATACATTTTGTTTGAGATGTTATTAAACGTTTTTATTTTCAATTCTATTCCTTTTTGCAGAACATATTACAGAGTTGCGCAACTATTGACGAATAAAGTTTCTAACATCAACATGCAACTGCACAGATTACCAACAATTAATCGGGTTGCCAAGTCCGATGCCAGTGATTCAAGCATTTCGGAAACTCGTGCCCTGCCGAGATTTTATTATCAACCGACTTTGTGTTTAGATTCCAATTTACCGTATCATGTAATCGATCAGCAAAGTGGCGCAGTAACTTCTGAATTTTCATCATTTCCACCGTACACTTCGGAGATGTATCGCCATTTTACATCTTATCATCATCCACCACAATTTTCTACACGAATAGACGCACAAACCGCAACATCTAGTAATATCATGCCAACACCTATACTGCCGACATCAATCGTGCCTATAATGCCACCAGAAGAAAACTCAACCGGATTACGATGCTTACCTCACATGAATTCATCTACTTCATTTCCTATACCGTGTCAAAACAATTCTTTTTTTAATTCCAATCATCGTTCAATGGACAGTACTAGGTTTCCACACAACATGTGCAATTTAGGAATTATAAATGTACATCGACAGCATTCAGATTTAAAACAGTTAGAGTGTAATAAATCTAATGTGCAGTCATCAGATGAATCTAAGCAAGATGAACTTTTAAAGAAAAACACGACCACACTCTTAGGACATGAAAATTTTGATTCCCAGAAAAGAAATAACGAATTCGCACAAAATGTCGGGTCTGAGAAGTCTCAAGAAAATGTTATTGACGACGAAAAGAAAGAAATTATTCCTCAATCCGAAGACTCGAACGATTCTGTTGAAAATGAAGTAATAAAACAAAAAAGGGTTGTATTTTGTAAAATATGCCGGAAAGGTTACGGGTCGCAAGAAAGTTTAGAAACTCACATGCGCACTCATGGACCTCATAAATGTCCAATGTGTAGTAAAATATTTTCACGTCAATGCAATCTAAAGATCCACATGGCCGTGCACGCTGAACGGACTTGTTTATGCGAAGACTGTGGAAAATCGTTTAAATCTGCAAATGCGTTGCACGCTCATGCAAATACCGTCCATGCAAACTCGAACTTAAATTCAGTCATTTGCGAATCGTGTGGAATAGTTTTGAAAAATCGCAAATCGCTGTTACAACACGAGCAAATACACACTCGAGGGAAAAGGTTCGCGTGCGATTTGTGCAACGAACGGTTTCATCGTAAAGACGCACTTAATCGTCATGTTGTGCGGATTCACGTGGAGGAAAAATTTTTCACTTGTCAAGTAATAATTAAAATTAATTAATTAATTAATTAATATATAGATATCAAAGATTTTACTTGTTTTAGATATGTAGTACTCATTTTAACACCAACGAAGGCTTACAGGAACATTTATGGACGCACGAATTAGAAAGACCACATCAGTGTCAATTGTGTCAACGCCGATTTCCACAACGCAGTGCCTTAGAGCGACACATCAAAATTCATTCTGATCAACGTGCATTTTCCTGTGGTGTTTGTGGCTTATCCTTTACTCGATCATACAGACTTAAGGCACATTTACAAAGTCACTTAGGAACATAACTTAAGTACGTAGTATAGTGAATTTTAAGTTCACTTCAATTTCTTTGTTTATTTAAAATATTTTGCAGAATAAATGCTTATATTACTACGTAAACAAAGAAATACTTTTGACTTGAATTGTGAAATGCATTTATAAAACAAAATATCAAATGACACTAGAAAGTATCAAGTCTATAAACAACTTTGTAATAATTGACAATCGAATGTCTCACAGCCATTGCGTGAAAAAGGAGTGTTGGTTTCCTGCCAAGATAAAAGTGAACTTCCCATTAAGTCTCATTAAACCCTTCTTTGGTTGTCACATTTATTAACAAGATACTTTTTTTAGAAGAAAAAAATTCTGTGTTAATTGTGTAATCATGATGGGATAAAATTGTTTCTCATCAGAAGAGTACATCAAGTGGGTTTCCATTCTATCTAAGCTCAGCTGATGCATCTGGGGACTACATAACACATTCATTTGGTTCAAGCTGTAATGAGGAACAATTCAATCGAATTGCCCAATTTCAGTTATTTACGCTTTACTTGTTTCCTAGGGGGAGTGAACACAATGTCCCATTAGTATACACAACTACAGCTAATTAAAATCTATCCCAGTGATATAAAATATCGTAAAGACGTAAAACAAACAAATACCTCCAGCACTTAAAACATGATTAACATTCTTAGCAGGAATTGACACAAGTTTCTCTAATGGCATTTCACTCTGACAACAGTAATTTATCCACATAAACACTCGGTAACGTGCTAAAGATTGAAGCTACTTCTAAAAGCTTTTGGTGCAGCCCATTCAGAACTTAGGTTAATAACACAGTACAGGAAAGTGATTTAGGCAACATGTCTGTTGTACTTTTAATGTGATGCGATGCGATGCTGCAGTATATTACACTATATTACAAAATATATATTTGTATATATATATATATTTGTGTGTAGATATTACAAGTATGTGCGATACATTATAAAATAAAAAACTATTTTGACAGGTTTTTAAAATTTGATAATTAAACTAACAAATGTTTTACAAAGCAATATTTTTTAATCATAGCATAAAAAAAGTGTAAACTTTTGGAAATTCGTTGTCAGTAAGTTTAATAAATATAATTGTGAAACATCGAAATTAAGAAAAGCCTTAATCAAATGCAAAAAAGTGTGCAAAGAATGGGCGAAGAATAATGGCGGAAAAGCAAAAAGCAAAAAAAAAAACTAATAAATGTTTGCTGGTTATTTTTTATTATCATATGTTCAGGTTGCTTTGCATTTCTTTTAATTCGGTTAATTGGAAAGGCGATCAAGCGCGGCTAAGCAATGAAAGTAAACATAGAATGAAATATTTTTCTTCTGAAATAGTTTTATGTATACCCGTAATTGTAACGATAAAACAGAACTTTTTTCATTCAATTTTGAAAATTATTAACAAGCAACTGGAAATAGGACATCAACATAATGTGTGAAATTGTCAATAAATATGATGAATGGTTATGGGAATAGAATATTGGTTTTGGGAGTCTCGCTTTGAAAGTAGATGAAATATTATATAACTAAGCATTGAATTTTTAACAAAGATAACAATGAAAACTTAATTTTCTTCTTAATTTTCTCTTTTGTATTAACATATTTATTTTACACTGTTGTTTCCCTTTCTTTTGATTGACTGCTCATTCCTTCATCACTTGCAAGTTCTGCCCATTTGTTTTTGTTAGCTATTGCCCCGTCTACCATAACTTGAATCCGAGAGTTTAAATTAGTCAAATTCTAGAAAGACATTAAAAAAATGTAGTTGCAAAAAATGTTTATGCCGCAAATTAAGTAACAATTACTTTATATAAAGGAAGACATATGTCTTCGATCCAAGATATTTGTAATTGTGGGAGTTCGTGTTTACGGTCTCGGTCCATTAAAGCCTTGAAATGCAATGAAATAGTTATAAAATGCACGTGGTATTTAAATGAGGAATTTATTACTTGGGGTTGAATATTTAGTTCTTGCTTTTCTATATCTCCTTGATCAAAAAACTCACTCGTTACCAATTCTGCGACCTGCAAACGGGGGAATGTGTAAAATGAAAACTTGTATGAATTATTTTGTTGCAAGTTAAACTTACCTTTTGCTGCACACTCCACGGCTTAGTGCTGGCAGCAATATCACAAGCCGTCATGAGCATGCTTAGCAATAATTCTCGGTGCCCTTCGGTTTGCCAGTCGTATTCATTGTTGTGGATAAGAGAAAAAAATTTCTCTCGATTTCTAAAAAATATTATTTTTCAAATAATCGATTACCCAAGAGTTATTTTCAGATAATAATAACTTAAGGGGATGTAAACTGTAATATTAAAACAAAACAAAAAATGAAATTTAAGAAAATAATGAGGTTTCATTTCGTAAAACGTCTAAAAACATGGAACCTGGTGGTTCCAATCAAGGTGGTTCTTAGATTTCATACTCAAAAACCCTTGGTTTCTTAAATTTCATATTTTTTTTTTCACAAAATAGGAAACAAAAATACAAAAAAATTTCAGATTTATCTTACTTTATATAAAATGTAATTTAAAAGTTTAAAAAAAACAATACGACACTCACTGAAAGTAAACTGAGAGATCGGTAGAAAGGATGGAATGTTTGAGGACGTTCATCACTTTACTAAAGCTGTCAGATGAGAGGTTGGAAAAAAGACAGTGGCCCTGAACACACAAAGTAAAAGAAACCAAAGTCAACAACCGCTAGCTAGCCAACAACAAGAAACATACAAAAAATTAAAGGCTTTTAAAGCTATTATTGATTGATTCTACTTAGAAAAGTTTCTGATTTATTCTACAACATATTAAATTCTTAAATCAATTTCATGAAGTAGTTTGAGGGGAAAGAAATATAATAATAAAAAAAATAGAATTAATGAGTTATTAAATTTCATTGCAGTAATTAAGAAATGGAAATTATGTTAAGCAGTACCTCGCTGTTTAAAATCATTACGGCATGATTAAAATGGTGATGTTCCATGGTGTTTGTGGTCCCGTATAAAAGCGCTAGAGCCGACCCGGTTCTAGAAATATTAAAAATTCAAGTGATATTCATGCGAACATGAATTCTTTCATTTTGTTTCATACTTTTCTTGAAACGCGTTATTTTTCCCTCGATGGTCCAAGTCGTGGCAAAGACATCCAGTAAACATTCCCAAACGTTCGATATCAGTGAAGATCCCCTTCATTTCTGCTGTCTAATATACAATACCAGTGACAGTGAGAATGTTATCGTTGAGAATTATTTTCTGCTTGCTGACAACCCGATTGAGGTATTGTGTGTGGATTTATTGTATCATCCGAACAAGGTGCGGAAAATAAATAAATCCCACTCTAACCTTTGACATTTATGCGCGTGCGAATGTGCGCTGCGCTGAATTTAATATACTTAAAAAAGGTGCGCATCTCCATCTTCAACATCAAATAACTAAATTTTCTCTTTTATCTACCATTGCACTTAAAACATGAGAATTTTATAGGCATAACGTAAAGGGCTAAAGGCTATGTAAGTCGTGCAAAAGTCAAAAATTTATTGTTCATTTTTTAATATTAATTTTTTATAGTTTATTAAATACCGGTACCGTAGAACAAAAATAGTTTTGTTAATTGCATTGCGATTTTTGCGTAACGCCTCGCAGATTGCAAAGCGACTTATTATTTTAATTAAGGGAAATTTGCTTAGTTGAGAGAGAAAAAATCAATTGACATAAAATTGTAAAAAAACCGATACTCGATAAGTATTGATTTACCGTGAAGAGTGCGAACATCATCTGAGCTACATTAAAGGCATGTCGCCAATTGTGGTATGGAACATCCCTGTAATTTTTGCGTACCGTCATTAGCCATCTTAATAACGTCTGAAACGGATTGAAAAATCAAAACAAACTTATATAAACAATGTATAAGCTGTAATGTGAACCATTAATCCACAAAATATCTTGCTTTTCCTACTAAAATGAATCTTGGTTATACGAGTTTTGTTAGCAATCTTTTAAGGCTGATGTGTTAAAGTGAGTTGCGATCGAGTAAACGATTTCAAGTTTTTGTTCCATTTTACGTCAATTCCCTATCGTCGAAATCTTTTGGGAGATTTCCAAAAACTTTGAACTTTACACACGTCATCCAATTTTTTTTTCTTTCATTCACATGGGATTTTTTTCCGTAATGACTATGCTTAACACAAAATAGCGTATAAACCCGCTGATACGGATTCTATGGTCATGACATAATACTTTAAGCAGGCTTTTCAAAACTCGGGTTAGATTTAAAAATTAATAGCAATTTTCATTTTTTTTATATTAATTTTAAGAGTAAAGTTTTTGGGTTTTAAGTTGCAGAATAATTGATAAACTAAAGTAAACATTTTTTTTACAAACTGATGAAATGAGGTTGACCTGGTCTAAGGTTTGGTCAGGTAATTTCATCAATGATTTTTTTGCCTTCTTTTCTTTTTCTTGCAACAATACAGATTGCAACAGATTGTACATTAACTTTAAAGACGCGTTTTTACTAGTATTACTATTTACGACTATATGTGGATAATACATAATGGGGCACAAATGAGTAGCCATTAATGAGAATGGAGGGCTTGACGTAAGAACAATTAAGACATAAGCATAGCTATTTTTCAAAAAGAAGTGAGTAAATTAAAAGTTGGGAGTTAATGTATTTGTAGAGCTGCAGGAAATGTCAAGCTGCCCTTATAAGATTCGCGGATTTACTTTTTTCAACCATTAAGGCCGGTAATTAGGTGATGATGAGTTCAGGTTGCTATGGGAATAAAGTCAAGACAAAGTCACAGATTGAATTTTCTAAATTTTCGGGTTAATGAGTTTTGCACTAATTTGTCAAAATTAGTATAATAAATTGAGTAGATTGTGCTAATGGTGACTACACTAGACTGAATTAAATTTTGCATTTTTTTAATAAAATAAAGTGTGGCAAACAGCTAACCTCTTTTTGTATATTAAAGCGATTGATGAGTCCTAAATCTTTGAACATTGCAACTGCAGCTAGAATCATTTCTTCTTGAGACAAGCAGAAGTCATCAAAAGATAAATCATGTAATCCCCACTCATCAGCATCGGGAATTGGAAGATCCTTGATACAAAAAGGGGATAAAGAATATTTTTTTAAGCAACAGAAATAATATCTTTAAAATAATTAATGCGTTTGCGTTACCTTGAGCTTTTCTATCTCTTTCGGATGAATTGTAGCGTGGTAAGACAATACCTGTAGGAATACATAAATAAATTAATATTTATAAATTTTAAAATTTATTTTATACGAGAATAGAACAATTAGGACATCTTTTTAAAATTGTATATAGCGGATATTAATTTTTTTGAACAAGTTATATCTGATGGGGATCAAAACTGATTTTTTAGAGCCAAAATACCGACATCAAAGGATTTCCAGTTCGATTTGTTTGAGGCTTTATATCGGCTCAATACAGAAAAATCTAGCGGAATAAGAAGTTGAATTCCATATAATAAGAGCTGATTTTTCTTTGAATTTTTATCTACACGTCGAAAAGTTTTATTGACATGAAAATAATTAACTTGTATTTTTTTAATTAATAGTTTGATGAGAAGAAGATGTATATCAATCTCTTCAGGGATTTTAATTCGTCGAATGTTCATTCAAGATAATTTTAGTCAATAGGTTTACATCAATAACAAGCATTTCGTAATTAAAACCAAACACTGAATAGTTTTTAAAAAGTTTCCCTACCTCAATAGCAACCCTTTGTTTTGCCATAGCCTTTTCCATTTCATTGAACATCATGGTGTTGTTTATACCCAAACCGCAGAAGATTGTAAAAGCCTGTAAAATTAAATATAAAAATTTTAGTAAATAATAGATAGGGTAGTACTTGATACTTTTTAAAGTTCTCTAGTTTATGGCTCTCTGACGTGCTCGTATAAAAAGGTCGAACTTATTCGATTTCTTTGTTATTACAAAGAAATCGAATGTCTGCAGAATAATTTATACTTTTTGATAACCATGTTGCGCACGTTCACAACTGATATTTTTTTTTTGAAAAAAACCTTTATTCCATTTTACAGAAACGGAAAATTAGATTAGTGCTGACTGATGAATATCGTGAGTGCGAACTATTTCTTCGTAACACATGTGATAAACATCATTTCCCCTGATGCTGTCGCAGCTGAATTTAGATGGTCTAGACCTGAGGCCTGTTGTGAGACAGGTAAACTTGAAGGTGATGGGATTGTCACTGCGGCAAGTTGCTATTTGTTACCTTGGAAACCTAACCACAAACTGGAACCCAGATGATAACATTAGCCTCTATGGAGCTTTAAAAAAATGTCAATTGAGCTAGAGAAAGTTTTGTTGGACACTTTAAAAGTCAAAAGACAAATATTGCGACATCTTTTATGACATACATTTAAATTTGTTTATTGTTTTGAAATTTCAATCTGCAGGAAACTGGGAAAATTGGACATGCGGTTGTCATGGTGATAGATTATTTGGCAGGTTTCCAATACCGGAGACAAATTCCAAAACGTAGATGCAGTGAGATTAATTGAAGCAAAATCTATATTACTTATACATTTGGAGAACAAAACACGTTTCAAGTTTACCCTTTTTCTCTCGAACATGTATTGCACATGTACCTTGACTTTTTGCTTCAAATATGATGAAAATTAATTTTGTCTCTACCTGAGGGAAATAACTAACACTGACAACACGCCCAGTCATTGGGGAACGAATTCAATCAACCCTTAATAGCTTCATAGTTCCTTCTGTGTAACACCTAGACAAAACTTTTAACTTATTTCTTCAGTTTCTTGAACTTTAGATTTCTTGAGTAAATAATTAAATCTAAGCTTTTTTGAACTCGGTCTACTTTACACACCTGTCATAGTTGACATCATGCAAAAGAATTTTTTTTAAAACTTCTAGGTATGTTGATAAGATATTAACAAGACAAAAACTTATCATAAAATATTCATATCTACGCGTCCAAAAAAAAAAGTCGGGTGGTATTCTTACCTCAAAGAGTTGTTCATCATTTTCATCAAATGGTTGGCCATTTAATTTATTGATTATTTTGGCAACACCTATAATTTGATGCATACTGACATTAATTAAAAATTATATTAATTGGTAAGTTAATTTTAATTCAATTTTACCTATAATTTGGAAATCTCGGTTTCGAATAGGCATACAAAGAAGAGATTTAACCGTTCCCAAATTGGTCTTTTCTATTTCTAGGTATTCCGCTATGTTAAGTACTTCTCCTGTCGATGCCACTTGCTCAGCAAGTCTCAGCAGCGCTTCAGACATCGAACACTCAGGGTTTTTTTTTGGACTCGAGCTTAAATTAAATTTAAAAAAAAAAAAAAAAAGAATAAGAAAACCGAAAAACTAACATTTGCGGTAGTTAATTAAATAGCTTCAATGACAAAGATTTTGAGAAAAATTATTTCAGCTCCAGTGAAGTGAAAAGAAGAGTTGATGAAATTCTTGCTGATGACACCATTTCTTCTTCCACATGAATTAAGACCAAATGAGAGATAATTATATTGTGAAGAGGAACATTGATGAAGTGAGAGGATGATTTATAATGTGTCGAAATATTTGCTCGTTTTTCCGTGAGAAAGTGCTCAATTATTTACTTGCGGAATGATATACTCGATCGTTTTACGCGTCGAAGAAGGATTATTTTTAGTGCTAATGAGATGAACTGCTTACCTAGTACTATTTAGTCCATATCCATTCTGCTGAGCAGACTTCAGCTCAAAGATCTTCGTGAACTTTACGTGCTAAAGAAAAGAAAATGTCTCGTCTTAATCCCAGCTGTGAAAGCTTTTTCTTTTATTGGGCGACTGCTGAGAAACTACAGTATTGAATTTTTTGTGTTGAAGAAATTACTAAGAAAAGTTTCACGTACTTTTCGCAAGTAAAAAAAAATTGGATTATGTGCTAACTTTACTTTACCTCATGGTTTTCCTGCAGTAGGAGCACGGCGGCGCGCTCACATTTGAGGAGGCGCTGGGCGCGCTGCATCGTCTTCAGGATGACCTTCTCTAGTGAGATCTGCTCTTCAAACAAATCGTGTACCACTTCCAATAAATTCTGCCAATGGATTAACCATGTAAAAATTATGTAAACTAAGTTCTGTAACTTAAATACTCTGTTTCGCTCGTACTCCCGGGCAGAGGTCTCGAAAATCTGGGCATTGGTAATGGCGATGCCTACAAATTGAAGATAGGTTTCCAGTAACTTGAAAAAAAGAATATTTTTAAATTTAAAAACTTGAATTTAATTTATGTTTCAAGCACTTAGAATTTAATTTGGTCATATTAGGGTAACATTCTGGTGCTTAATAAGCTTTTCTAATTATCTTCTTTTTTAATTGCTATTTAATCTATTTTATTATCGGAGAACCAAATGTTGCAGTAAAGAAAAAATTTTGATGTGAGATAAAACAACATTATAACAACTGAGCAATGCAATGAAAATAGCAAGTTAATTAAAGACAGAACAAATGTTTTCTATCGTGAACATGGTTTTTACGTGTAAAGTTGTTTTTGCGATTGTTTTTTTCGTTTCCGTTATGTTGAAATTATTTTGATTTGTTTTTGCTTTTACAATTTTTTTAAAATATGATTCGATATGATTGAAATCATAATACATGTTTTTTTTTTGTTTGGTTGGGCGAAATTGATTTTTATTTTTATTTTTTATTTTTTTCTGTTCCTAGACTGCCCATTATCTTTTTAGGATATTGCAAAGCTGCGCTGCAAATCGCAGGTGCAGCGAAAGAAAGCTTACAACACCGAAAGAAAACTGACCCGTTGCTCTTTAAAAGATGTTAAATCTCACGAGTAAATAAACGAATGATTTGGCGAAGAAAAACAATCAAAAGTTATTTAGGATAGGTTGTTTTGTTTGGTTTTAATGGCACGGCAAACACGAGCTTGTTTGTCTAAACTTTTAAGAGAATAAATTATCTTATTATGAAGTTATTATTTACTTTTTCATCATTTCTATTGAATGCGGAACAAATTCCTTCGTCTGTGATTTTGTTGATCACTTGCGCCACAGCAATGATTTCGTCATAGGCGTTTTTCACGGGCATGCAGAGCAGACTCTCGGTTCTGTA
This sequence comes from Strigamia maritima, assembly GCA_000239455.1. NCBI lineage: Eukaryota > Metazoa > Arthropoda > Chilopoda > Geophilomorpha > Linotaeniidae > Strigamia > Strigamia maritima. Next base: position 310,511 of record JH432192.1, read on the forward strand.
GCCCGTGATGCGATCAACCTCGTCATTATATCGAGGATCCTAGAAAGAAAAATAAAACCTTTACAAAATAATATAATATACTGGACCAGGAAAAAATCAATGTATGTATAAGTATTTCTGAAGCTAAACAGGAAAAAAAAACATGTGAAACGGATTACTAACATCAAAGCAATTTTTATTCATTAATATTTTTTTTTGTTATCAGGATTAAAATTTTATACAATTTTTTTTCTTCTTTGTTGTCTATCTGGAATTTTTTGGATTGTTTTTTTTTTTTTTCACTCCTTATAGGGTTAGGGCTGTACTTCACGATTGACGATTTTTACTCTTGAAATTAAACTTTTCTCGGAGGAGTATTTTCTTATGGTTTTGTAAACAAACAAAATGATTTAAAATTTAATGATCATCAAAAATTCAAAATTTTTTTTGTTGAATTTCTATCCAAAATTGATGAGACAGAGAAAGAGAAACTTGATGTTGTAATGAGATGTAATGGTCATTTGATTTCTTTAAATATAATACAGTACTAATTTAAAATTAAAATTTGAAAAAATTATAATTGTTTAAAGTATGAATTGCTTTTGGTGAATCTGTGACTTTGATGATTTAATTTGAAGAAAACAAAACAAAACTATATTTTTTTTTCACATAAATTTATTTTTTAAATGTTTGCTTTTTTGCATCTATTTTTCATTTGTATTTTTGTCTCATGCTTAAATTGCTCTCTTATTTATATTAACTAAATTAAAATGAGGCCATAATTCAAGCAAGCAATTACCTTTAGACACCGACTCAACAACCCAACTGAGGGTTGATTTAGCGTTATAACTCATTCATTATCATTAATCACAATTTACTTTTTTATTTATTTTTTTTCCAAAAGTAATTAAACTGCAATCGAAACTATGAAACAAGAGTTTATAAACTTTAGCACAGCTTTGTAAAACAAAGTTCCTTTTTTTCGTGATTACTTCACTTGTCCACATGACCACATGACCATATAAAGTATTGATCTTTTCCGCTTATCCTTTTACCCCTTACTCCGTTTTTAATGACGCAGAAATGACATGAAGTACACATTATCGGGTCTCGAAAAGAAGTGCTCTCAACTGTCAGTTAATATCGAAAACTACATGTCTTGATAGAAACTCATTTTACACCATAATATCAGACCAGATTCATTAAATTAATATTAAGCATGTGTATGAATTTTCTCTCTTTTTTAAACATAGAGTTTTAAAAAAATCCTGACAGCCGAAAAATGACCGTAGTGTAGCATAGAGCAGCGATCTTTAAGCTTTAAATCACGCTTCTACATCTTCAATCTTTTTCTAGCTGCAAGGAACATGAAAAAAAGTTGCGAATAAATCAAAAACGATTTCTAAAAAAAAGTTTTTGTATAAACGATCGATAGATATTTTCAAACGAAGAATTCTAATAATTTGTTGGCAGTAATATTTGTTAGCCTCATTTAACAAAGACTTCTTGGATTTAATGTGCTTGATTTAACGTGCTACATCGTCCTGTGCAACTAATCGCCAACGCGAGTGTTGTGCCGCATTGGTTTGTTCAATTACCACAAGATCAACATTCGATTTTGTCAATTGACGCTTGAATGATTTTTTTCAAAGCTCAAAGTGTCCAGTTGGCATTTAAACAGAGTCGTACAGTATAAGAAGCTTGGTGCCCAATGTTCGTTTTTATCTTTAAAAACACTACACCTCATCTCACAATTTCTTTTCACTAGTGAAGGAAAAAGGACAATGACCTCATATCTAAACTCCATATACTAAACTCAAATTGCTTTTGGGAATATAAAAAGCCTAATAACAGCTAAACGGCATGGCACAAATGTGCAATTTCCCAAATAAAGCTCAGTTGTGTATTTAGATTTACATCGTCAGTATCAGTCTCATCCCTTTTAAAATTTCCTTTGTTTAGTATAATTCGTTTGTGTTTACAGCTCAGTATAAAATATATGACATACCGTAGCCATTTATTGGTATCTTTATTGCATTTTACTCTTTTTTCTGCTTTTATACCGTGTTCGTAAATTGATATGATATGAGGACATTTAATTAGAAAACGAAATTAGTTAATGGAGTTGCCCGAAGAGTTCAACACACACTGGGGTACGGTATATTAAGAATTCTAAATTTCGATTATTTTAATGATTTAATTAATTCTTATTATCTTATTAGAGCGAAAAATTTAAATTTTCATGTAGGAAAACCTCTAGAGTCGTGTCTACAAAGGCACTCAGAAAGGAAGAAAAAAATTGGAAGAAAAGCACAAAATTTGACCGAGTTCACTTCTGATTGAAAAATGTATGGAAATTCTCAAGCTGAGATGCGCCTGCTGACTTCCTCTTTTCACAAACTACATTAATGTTGACTTACATCAACACAGTAATTGCGAAAGATTTTGTCAGTGCCAAAGTGCATTTCTGTTTGAAATCGACTGCTTAGGGTCGTCGAAAATCCAACGATTTTGAACTCTTATTGAAATAGAATTTTATTCCTACAGACGGAACTGTAGTGATGTCACGTCAACAAGTTGCATATAGGAGAGGGCCCCACGCTTCAAAAGAGCCAGAAAATGTTGCAACTAAACTTCTTCGCTGTGCTTTGGCACCTCAAATTGTAGTTGTGCTACAATTTATTCCCCAAACAAATAAGGATGGATTGTCTCTGTGTAGTTTAGGCACATTCATTTTTCATTTTTGACAAGTGTCAATGTCGCAGCATTTGAGAAAAAAAATAAGTTATTGCTTTGAAGGTTTCATTTGAAATTCATTTGTTCTGTGCTGAGAATTTTTTGACACTCAATTTCTATCTGCCAGACGAAATTTACAATTATCCGGACCTACATCAGTTTTGATTTTTTTTCTTCTTGCGCCCCCAATTGTAATTGCATTTTTATTTTTTCTAAATTTAGGCGTGATCTAGCATGACTTAATAATATTAAAATAATATTAAATTAATTCTTTTGCAAAAATTACAGCTATTAATAAATCCCGTATTTTACATCGTTAGTTTGTCTAGATGAAGATGTTAATTTATCTTATTTGTTTGTACAAATTGGTTCTCTAATGTTCTGTTCTGTTCTCGATGTAGGTTTATACAACATGTAATCACATATCACGATCACTGCAAGCTTAGCTTTCCATTTATGTAATGGAAAAACGAAATCTTGTGTTAAAAGTAGCTACTTTAATATTAAGTTAAAGTTTACTTCACTCTATATCGTATATTACTCTTAAAAATTTCTTTCCTCATAAAGATTTTTTTAAATAAAAATGCTGTTTTTACAATTTGAAGAGTTTTATTTGTCTGTAGATGGCGAGAATATTAGCACCACACCACTTGGTTCCTCATCAAGCCGAGTTAAATCAAATATTTATGATGAATAATGAATAGAAATTGGAACCCATCATTCAACTACACTGTAATGATTCTTTACATTATACTGGATTAATTTTGTGCAAGAAATTGCGTAATGGAATACTTATACAGTAGAGCGTTGTTGAACAAACTCAAGGAGAAAAAAAAAATTCAACTTAGTAGGATTGTGCCATTTCACGGAATTAGGGTCCCCACGGTGTACCAATTTTTATTTTATTGTTATTCATTTCCGGTTAAAATGACTGAGGTTGAAATGTAAGTCCATTCATTCACAATGACAACCAGACTGAAATTACTTCCACCGTACAATTCTAGAAGATATCTACCATAAAAAAGATTCTACGCTAAAAAAAAAAACTTTAATATCCTTAAAATCATTTATTTGTGCGATTTCCTTGCAGGTTTTATACGGCCATCATCGCACAACTTATTTAAAAAAAAGTTGTGTGGGGTTTTAATTTAAAAGTTGTGTGGGATGGTAAAATCGGACGATATTACCCAAATTGATTATCTTTAGGGTTATAAGAACACGCCAAAAACAGGTTATCCAACCTTTGAGCAGGATCCTATTTTAAAATGAATTTTCTCTCTCAAGTGAACTTCACGAGTGAGTGCCTTTTGCCCTTTCCCAGAATTCGTATATTAAGAGATCACGTTTGCAAGATGTTGTAATCAGGGCACCAGGAGCATGATAAACTAATATAAGCATACAAATTACAAGTTTGCCCACATTCTCAACTCAAGTTCTAACTATCGCCATTATAATTTAAAAGTTTAGCCCCAAGATTTGAAACATGACAAAAGCACAGTACTGCATGAAAGATTGCAGGGACTAAAGCTAAGATGCGGTTCATCAGCACAGTATTGAAAAAACATTAATTTTCTCTAGTCATGCTTCCGGCTATCTTTAAACTGAAGGTCGATGCTTACGTTGTCTAATGTCGCACCACGTGATGCCAGGAAGCCATAGCAACCTAAACTCGCACGGGAGAAATTACACGTATAATGATGATAAGGTGGGAAGATGAAAAAAGAGAAAATATATAACAAGTTACAAGAAAATGCACCAGTACCAGGTATTGATAAAACACGTCTCCCATTGTTTGCAATGTACCATTGTCAATGTCAAGGACAAAACACTTAGGATTGGGTCTCTTGAAAGGTTTCCAACATCTCTCATCTGGTAAATGATCCATTACCGTGCATAGTAATAAAGCTAACAACAAAAAAGTCATCTCACATTTCACTTAGTATAATGAGGTCATAAATTAAGGCTGCGATAATGGATACAAAATTTACGTAGTTGAAGTGAAAACATAAATATATCGCAATATGAATTTAAATATCATGTCTTAAATTTCTTACCTGAGAGGCATTAATAAGATTGACGCTTTCTCCTGTTTCGGCAACGTGTCCAATAATTCCTTTCCCCCACGGCACCTGAATTTCATTGTCTCCGTTTGAAGCTGTGGGCAGAATATTTGTTCCGCAATGAACATCAAACACTTTAGAAACGAGCGTCTGCTTTCCGCGGGAACTTTCCACAAAGAATAACGATGCGCCATCAGCTTCGAGCAAAACAGTCAAATTGACTATAATTTTGTGTGTGATGCTCTTAAGGTCCAAATCGTTGGCGATATCTTTGACGATGTCCAGAAAAAACTCACGCTCGTTCTGATGATGTCGTAGTTCACGTTTACTGTCTCGTCCCATAGACGGGTACTTTGGGAGTAAAATTCGCGATTCTATGAGTAGAGAAAGTATATTGATGGAGTTGGGCGGCAGAGACAAATACTTGCGCATGTCCTTCAAACTGGAACGTCGATTTTGAGTGTCATCGCTTTGCGTTGGCAAACTCGCCGGCTCGCACGTGCGGAAGACGCTCCGGTTCTTGGACTTAGCAAAATCTTGCCGCAAATATTTCTTCGAATTTGATCGGTGTTGAGAACCGTTGTTGCTGTCACCGGGATCACTGCTTCCACCGCTTTCGCCTCCAACTCCGGAGTACGCGTTTTCTGCAGTTGAACGTGGAGATCCCGGTGAATTGTTAGCACTGTTATAAGATGCGGATCCTCGACGAGAAGAAACGTAATCGCGAATAGATAGGAATCCGTGGAGAACCAGCCACTTGTTGATTAGTCCAAGTTCTGCTTTACGCAAAAAATAATCGTGTGCGTGATGGGGATTGGAGTCGAGCCATTCCTCCACCTCCGACAGACTCATGCTTGTCATGTTGAACGAGCTGCAATTATCATCAAGTTGGTTGTTGTTGAACTCGACTCACGTTGTCCATTACAAATGTTTTACTTTATCAGCAATGCCCATTTTCATCACTCGTCTCACAGATAAAGACTTCACAAATTGCAAATGGTTTCTGAAATGACAATTCGACTTAAAAGCTTCTTGTGTTTACGTCATCTCTATTTATAAAACCACTTTCTATATTAGACGAATTAAAAATAGTGTTGACTATATCATAACTCTAAGATTTAACTTATTTTTATTGTCAGTATTTTGAAATTTAGAAAATTTAGAAATCAATAATAAAAATAGTAAAACTAAAAATATAAAATAGTGGGAGAAATGATCCTAAAAGTTTTGTTGCGCTTGGTTAATTTTTCTAGAAAAACTGACCATACTTTTCACTCCAAAATAAATCAATCGATCAATCAATGAAAAACTCTACACACACTTGAACAATTTTCCAGTATGTCAATGAAAGGTTGTTTTTTTTATTACGCTTATTTGAATTAGAAATAGAAAATTAGTTAGTCATAAAAGGTTTTCTTTCCTTATTACAACAGTTGATTGCGAATTGTGATAAAAAAAAGTATCATTGTGAAATACAAATATCTGGCTGTAGCTCTAAAACTTTCGGCTTTCAATTGCGTCTGCAGCGCTCGGCTGCATTGTTAAAAGAAAAAACTGAGCGAAGGTTAGAATCAGGTTCATGGCAGAACTCATGGGGATGTTGAATGTGTTTTTGCTCGAGACCAATGGAATCACGATTGGCTTTCAAGATGTTTGCATTCAAATAGCAGATATTTCTCTTGAGGATTACGCGGAAAAACCTGCCATTGACAGATTGAAAAGCTTTGTTTGATATGGATTTTTTAAAATTTTGTTTAATTCGGTTAAATTTGCATAATAATTACATAAATGTTGCAATAAGATTATTTAATGTTTATCTACTGCATAAGTAATAAAGAAGGTGGAAAAATAAATTTGGTTATTGGTTATTGGTACTCGCGCTAATGAGAAGTGCAAAAAATCTATAACTATGAAAAAATTACTATATACTATATATATATATATATCAATTACCAACTTAAGACATCGAACTAAGGATTTCAATTAAGTTGCCTCTATGCAAATTGAAAGATTTTTTTTTGATGAATTGACTTTTACTTTTACTTTGCCCAAAATAAAGTAAAGTAAAATCAATTTTCTTTTTTGTTTTCCTTTGGTTTTTCAATTTTTGAAATTGATTTTACAGTTTTTCGATGACACTTCGTGAGTTTTATAACATCAACTTTGCTTTATAAAAAAATTCAGGTTTCATAGAAACCAATTTTCCGTCTTTTTTCTGCTATTTTATCTGCAAGATGTGAAATCGAATAGAATATTTTGTATAAAACTTTTTAAATGACCTGCAGTTGGGTAGAAATATTACCTCAACGTGATCTGAATTTTAAACAACTGCTTTTATAAATTATCAAAATTTAATCTCTTTTTCGAAAAAAAAAAAAAAACCAAAAAAACAACAAATTACTACAAAAACAAACAAAAAAAATAAATAAATAAATAAATAAATAAATAAAAAAAATTAAATAAAAAAAAACTTAAATAAAAAAAAAATTAAATTAAATTTTAAATTTTTAATTTTTTAAATTTATATAAATATATTTTGGCTCACAAGGATTTCTTTAATAGCTTTTTCTCAAGAAAAATGTACCGTTTATTGAGATGCCTATGATAACGTAGCCACTTGGGATTTGTAACCATGGTAACCATAGAAAAATCAACTCCCTATACTGCCAGTTGGAAAAAAACTCTTAAATTGTTGTTGAGATTTGCACTCATTTAAACCTTTTATCAAACTTTTTTTATCTACTAGTACTTTTGATATATGGCTTCTTTTTTTATTCCACCAGCTGTACCATTCATCATTTTTTTTTACGCCTACACAAACATTTCAACAAAAATTAGGAGGCTTTGCCACTGCCTGTGCGGCGCATTTATCGAAGGGATATATTACGTTTACCTGATGTTTTTTATGGAATGAAACGGTGTTGTCGTGCAATATCCATCAATCTAATATTGAACACCATATGTAATTCACTTCCTTAAATCTAATAAACACACAAAAAAATTTGGGTTACTTCGACAATTGTACTCTGAACTCATCTCCAAGCAAGGCAAGTTTATTAAACCTCCTATCACTAGTGTCTGTAAACATTGGTTTTATAGACGTAAACTTTCCAGCAAAATGTCTGGTAGATAAGCATTTTGCAAGATTAATGGCGTTTAGATTTTTGTGTAAGTTTTGTGGCTGTTTTAACTAGTTCTTTTTCAGCGTTTGGTCCGCTCGTAAATTTTATTTCCCTGTTATCGAGTTCGTTTATGATTCTCTTCCTATACTTAACCTTAACTCTCGCTACGTGACAACAGTCAAGACACACCTTGATTATAAGATGAGATGCAAACATTTCACACTTTTTGAATAAAAAATTCACGATACTGTAATAGAAAAAAAAGTTTTTAAAATATTTTTTTTTTTAATATATTTTTCTTTAAAAAAAATGGTTTGCTGGATTATAACTTGACTAATATAAACTTGAAATTAGAAAAAGAAAAACACCGCCTCAGAATATTGTTTGCTTTTCTGCATTACACCTTGAAAGAAATGTGCGGCTGCAACTTAAAGACTTAATGGAGCTTAGCTTTCAGAAGTCTTGCAACAACAATACGGGGTTTTGTTTTATCTTTCAATATACTGTGTAGAGGTTGCGCACCATATATCACAATCTTTACATCCAGACAACTTGGAACGTTTCCCAACTCAACTCAATTGAATTTTTCCACAATTAGATATATTCAAGTCTAAGTTTCTCGCATTCTAAACAAAACGATAAATCTGGGGAAAAAAAGACCACCTCATACAATTTACGCATAAATTGAATCCAGTCTATGCATGAATTTTATAATATTATGTAGTGCCAAGTTTATTACTGCTAGACAAAGATGTATAGTGCACTTTAGGTGTTGAGTCCCACGCGATTTTGTTCATTTGTTGAATATACTGGGAATAACTGCTTCCTTTTTGTGCACCCTTGAGCATTTCACATGAAATATAAGTTTCTCATTGGTTGTGAGGATGGGTGGGGTCTTTGCTTCTTTTTATTTTCACTCTACTTCTTCTAAAGTATCAGTGAGGCGTACAGAGACCGTTGAACTCAAAATAACCTTTATCTAAACAGAACATTTTGTTCTGAACGATGATTACCATTTACAAACTTCAAAATTGGGTAAAAAAAACGGTATTGCTCATGCTCTTTAATGCAGATTATAGCTTTTAAAGTAGTTTTTTCTTTTTTTTTAATGCACAATCAGCAAACAAAAACCGCTGGAGCTTAACTTAGAAGTCAATTTTTACCATATATTGCTTCGAGCTTTAGAGCTTAGAGAACTGTAATAAAATGTTTTACATTTTCAGTCTCAACTTTTCAATCCATTGTTATTGACTTTACTTTTAAGGAAGTGAATCAAAATGTGAATATAAATTTTATTTGACACATTTACAACTGGATTTCTAATTTTCTACTATGCTTTAATGGGATGCGGGATGTTTTTTCAGAAAATTTTAATGACAATGGCAGTTTATACCCTTAAAATAATATTATTCAGTTCACCGAACGTGAACTCATTGAAAGTTTATTTCTTTTAAGGCAAATTGCCATAGTTAAGAAAAATAAAAGGATAACAACAAATTGACATATAAAACATAACATCATAATTAATTAACATGTAAACAAACACATAAAAAGTGTTTGTTTTATCAACCATCCACTATTTAATTTTTTTTTTGAAAAAATATACTACAGTATGATATCCATTTTTTTTTGTAATTTTCTACGAAAATTGTTTTTCCTTTGCTCCCACCTGAGTTCCTAAGGTAACGTGTACTTACAATTAAACATTGCTTTAGGCATTATTGGTAAATAATATTTTTAATAATATTACTTTATGGGTAATTCAATTGAATTTTCATTAATTTCAGTTTCAATTGTCGTAAACATGCATGAAATAAAGACAACAAAAAAGAATTGATCTAAATACTAGGCAGGCAATTTACGCATTACAATTTGACAGCTATTAAGGGTTAAATTGATTAAGTTTGAGGTTTATTCGGCCACGTTTCTAATGTAGCATTCCTTGTGATTTGTGCAAATCCAACCCTACGTGAGAATTGAGATTGCTTTCCTGCATCACAATCAGAAAATTTGTAGCCGCACCATACATCTATCTCTACACGGACGCACTAAAACAGTTTATCTGACCTCCGTTATCCAATTAAAGACAGACATGAAAAGGTTTTACCAATCATGTTTTTAGTGGTACTTACGCAATTACTAAACCCGATTCCTTACGAACAAATCAGGAACAAACAAGATAACTAACCGGTTGTTGTTTATTTAATTTGTAATCGTGTAACTTAAAAAAATATACTTTTACATACAATATTTAATTTCGCATAATTTTGGCAAAGACGTACTTTGAGGTAATTTCATGAGTGGCCACAAAGTGCCCATAAAGTTTTCCTAACTCAATAGTCTTTTACTAGCTTTCACTAGATTTTTTTTTTTATAGTTTAAATCGATAAAAAAAACTTAGTGGTTCTGGTGATTGAGTCTCCTTGGCAGTGAACTTGAAGAACCTTTTTTTCCGCAAGTTATTCGGAGTTGATGGAGTGTGAATTTTATTTGCCCATTTCCTATTACATCCCTTAATTGATTCATTCACTGAGAATTTATAACTGTCAACACACAATTTGTTAAAAAGTAAAACATTATTTTATAATAAAAAGTGCTGACTACTTTGATATTAATTGATTTTGGATGAACAATAGTATGACTGACGTACTTACAACGACTTGTCATGTTGATTGATGGACGAGGAAGCAAAGTGCGCTCAAGCTGACCAACTCAACCTCTTGCCACGCAGCAGTGCGTCTGTTTCTCTTTGGTAGAGCACGCTTCGCGCAACTGGACTCGAAGCCACGAGTAGTAGTGGCGCCACCTTTTTAGTTCGACGCAGTCTTGATTAGTGACGTCACTAGCACCATTTAAATTCATTGGCCCATGGGAAAAGTTTTATACATAAAATTCCAAGCCATTGATAAAACAAATGCGGTAATAAATTAAACTAAAAGTACAAGTTGCTACTAGAATTGACTTACACCAACTTATTGCGAATGGTGGTAAAAGATAGAATTTAAACTTAGCACACGAAATAAGTATTAATTTAATTTTGCAGTTACACAAGGGACTTTGCTCCCAATTTTACATGTGACGTCACCTTCGGGAATATTATTTCCGTATTACTCGTCACGCACGTGTGATGGATGCTTTCAAATATCTGGAATTTTGCCAGTAACCTTCTCTCACCCCTCATCCGTCAATTTCCTTCAAAGCAGGCTGTCAGTGAAGCCAACAACGACAAGACGACGTTTTTTCTTCAGTTTTTTTTTTTGCATTTGTTCGACAAGAAATTTCGAGAACATAAAATTCGCTTTGATTATTGAATTTTCAAAAACGGATAAGTTGTTTTTTATGGATTATTTTGAAGAAAAGTACTGTATTTAACTTCCCTACTTCTCTTTAGGCCGTGCTATCTTACTAGAAGGAAATTTAAGTTGGATTAAATTCTTACGTATCAAACTTTAAATGCAAACAGTTTATACAGAACGTAAAAAATAAGTAAAATGCTGGCACGTGGCAAATGTCAGTGCTTCCCACCCACGCGGTCACATAGGAACAACATAACTGTAATAGAAAACCAGTGCATGATATTTTATTTGACGAAAATGCTGCTTAGCTTCAGCTTTGCTGCAAGTGACCTCAACCCTGTTTTCAGAACGTATTCGTGCCAGGTCATTTATTAGGAGTGAATGCGTTAAAGAAAGCTTTGTTTTATATTTTCACTTGCATCAAAGTTGCGTTAAACTATAAGAAAAATTAATTCTGCCTCTAATTTTTCATGTGGGACATCTCAAATTGACATATAAAATGTTCTACCATAACTTTATTGATTTGTCTGGGTTATGTGATTGAAACTGTTCCAGACGCCCAAAAAACAGTAACTGAAACTATATTTGTAAAATATGGTATACTTTTTGAACGTAAACTATAAAATAAAAAAAATAAAAAATTTCAAGCTTTATTTTTTATTTATCTGTTTATGTTTATGTTTATGTATGTTATAAAATTTTACATATATAATGCTTAGTTCCCACTTGGCAGAAACTCCGGCAGAAAATTTTCTGCTGCAGAAAATTTTGAGTGTAGAAAGCAGCAGTGTTTATAAATTGCCTTCCTTAGCTGGCATCCATTTTTAAATTCTACTTTTCTACAATTTTTTGTCCATTTTTCAGTCCACATACTTTTCTGCCAAGTGGGAACTAAGCATAATGAGGTGTTTTGCAAGGGATTAAAGTGCTTAAAATAAGAAAATACTAAACGAGCAAATCATGTCACCAACCTTGTTTTTATACATAATTTAGATAAAAGCTTTTTTTCTTACCATCTGAATTTCTTACCTTTCTTTTAAAACTGACATAAATTCTTCGCCTTGCTGTTAGTTTTTCTCAAATCCAATTAGGTCTGCTAATTAAGTTGTTACAATTTGATGCGCATTAAAGAGCAAGCTAAAGACTTGTGTAACAAAAAGGATTCTTTAAATTTTTTTTAGTTGTTGAATATAATTGAAAACATGTTATAAAAATAAAAAAGTTTTTCAACTGTACGGTTGCCAGGTTACTTTTAACTTTAATCAAGATTTATTGCAATAAGAGCTATAGGAAGTTTCGTGTAGTTAAACCGTGGGTGTTGGATTTCTAATCGAATTAAAAGTTTGTACGGTATTCCCAGAAAAACATTTAAATGGCTGGATTGCAAAAGAAACAGCAAATATACATTTTTTTTAACGACCTCTAAACTTCTTAATGTTTCATATTATTCTAGTACTCATACATACTTAACTCATACATTTCTTCAAAGCTACTTTGGTTCTGTCATCCAATTCCGTTAAATTCTTTTTACAGAATTAAATTAGTTTTACCAAATCGATTATTTCAGTATAGTCTAGTATTTAAAAAATCGTACATTTGCTTTGCATATATAATCCAAACAACAGTTTGAATTCCTTTTATCATTTTTCTAGAAAGGAGGAAAGGCTTATTTGTAAACAAAATTAGCTCTAATTGCACAAAATTGCACAACTTTACTTCGCTTCAGCCCCTAGCAACAGAATAAATGACAAGACCAACTTGTACACAACATTTAACTTAACCCTTAGAATCACTTGACAAGTGATACTTCTAAATAAAATTATAGGAGGAAACATCACGTCATGGCTATTAAAACTCAATTGAAGGAATAGTGTGGTTGATGAGGTGCTTTTTTTAACTATTGTGTTATAAATCAAAAGCGCACTTACCATCAAGAAAATTAATGAACTTCCAATAATCAATGACACGCTCCATTTGTAAGAAATCTTTATGGCTTGCAGTTTTATAACAATTTATGAGTTCAGTACGAGTTCAAATGTGCCAATTTACATAAGTGGACTAATTTCTATGTTAAATAATAAATAGTGTCAATTTTTTTATTCAGTTATGAAATAACCTTTTTTCTCCTGTAGTTATGAGTTATAATTTATGAAGGTGGCTGGTAAATGACTCAACAATTGCAAAATGTAATTAATGTGTTATGTTAAATTTAAAGCCTCCATTCACTACGGCGTTTGCTTTTTCACAATGCTTGCTAAATTTATGCTAAAATAAAGGTCAACACACCGAGATAATTAAAAAGCAGGAGAGCGTTTAATTCCATTTAGAAAATTAGTTGATGACAAAGGTTGTACCACAGGTCCACTGGCAGAAAACCAACAATTATAAACTCTCCACAGGTTGATAAGAGGAAACAAATGCAACTTTTTTTATTTGCGAGATATATAAAGTTACAAAAAAAACTATATGTACATAAAAATATGTGAAATTTGTATGAGTTTATCCTATTTGCTTTTAAAAAGTACAAATTATCTTAACATTATGTTTAAATCAATAGAAAAAGTAAAATAAATGTGTTTTCGCAAATTTAAAAACTAAAGATAAATCAAATAATACATTGAAATAATACTTTTAATTTGAAATTAACTACAATAAAAAAAATTTAAATATTAATTAATTAATAAATGTAAATTTTGGTAATGACCACTTTTAAACGTGCAAAAAATGTTTTCCTACTTCTAAATTTATGTTAAGAAATTCGATGTTCAAACATGATTCTCTACCTTTGCTTCTATCCTTCAATATCTAGAACGGTTGGAGTTTTGAAAACCTGTCAAATCAGAAAAAGAATTATTACAACAACAACAAACAAACAATAACAATTCAAAAGCAATTGTTCACAAACATGGTTCAACGTAATTTCCAGGAAATAAACCAGTCACTCCATCCATCATGCCCTCGTACCACCCATCATCATTCTTCTTTATAACGTAAATAACCGAATTCTCTGCAAACGATAACTCATCGTCCTTATCGGCTGCATAATCGTAAATAGCAATAACTGCAATCACAAAAACAAATAAATTAAAATTAAAAATCTTTTTCCCCCGTAACCACCAACCTTTTTCCATGTAGGTCTTTGGTACCCAATCGGGTCCATCTTCTGCACCATGCCCGAAAACTGGAGGTGAAGGAGGTCCGCCGTAATTATTCATAAACATTGCTTGTTCATCATCAGGTGGAGGTGGCAATGGCGGCGAAGCTATAATATTAAAAAGATTAACAGTAAAGAATCAGGAAATCTCAAATCAAAAAACAAACCATTTCCTTGCCGATCATAGTCACCAGCGCCTCCTAAATTATTAACCGGTGGCGGAGGAGGAGTCGGAGGTGGAATTGCATCTACATAAACAAAAATTAAAATAAATTTATATTTCTTCTATATATAAACGATTTTATAATACTATGATGATGATGATTAGTCATGCCAAATCCCATTTCTACTGGCATCATTTGTGGGGTAGTTGGTTGCTGCATCATTTGACCGTGGCCATGACCGACTGCATGATGAGTGATTGGATATACCATTCCGACTTGAGGCTGCATATGCTGCTGTTGCATCGCCGACGTTTGATTCGACATCATTGGCAGAGATCCATAACCGCTGCCTCGTTCACGTCTTCCATCTTGGGACCTGGGATGACCCAATGGATAATTTGGCGCGTAATTGCTTGGAACTTGAGGTGGTGCTACGGGTGGAGCAAGCACCCTGTACTCTCGCGATCCCTTCGTCAAACTACCCATTGCACGTGTTGGTTGTGGCGGAGTGGGAGGTTTTGTCGTCGGTGGTGGCCCACTTTGACCATTCAACGGTGGAGTTGACGGTCCTCCTGTCACTGGTCGTTTTGTTCTGGGTGTATTACTTGTCATTTTGATTCCGTGACCCACTTCATCTAAAACCGAGTAATCTATCGGCTTCCTAATATATTTAATTGGGCGTTCCGGATTGATTGGAGCAACGATTTTATGTTGTCTCGTTGTACTTTTATTCGTAGTCAGAACACCAATTTCTCTTCTCGCGACTTTTTCTTTATGAATCATGATCATCTGTAAAATTAAATATCAATATTTAATTATTTTTAACAGATCGTGAAGGGAAATCATTTATACTTGAGCTATATGGTTGATATGAGACTCCATTTCAGTCAATTGATTAGTCTGAAGGTCCAGCATTTGCAGGAAGTTGTAAGCCAACGTATTAATTTGATAAGCCACACTGGCGAGCGATTGAGTAGTGTAGTTTTTCGTTTCTTCTAACGCAACACGTTTGTTCTCCG
This sequence comes from Strigamia maritima, assembly GCA_000239455.1. Taxonomy (NCBI): domain Eukaryota; kingdom Metazoa; phylum Arthropoda; class Chilopoda; order Geophilomorpha; family Linotaeniidae; genus Strigamia; species Strigamia maritima. The sequence goes on from JH432192.1 coordinate 326,041, forward strand.
ACTAAAAAATAAATTTATAATTTGACAAAATGTACATTCTTTCCGGTATTAAATTTAAAAACCTGGAAGTAATTGCTTTCACAGTACTCCGCAACCCTTTCTAAATTTATGAAACTATCCTGCAAGCTCTGTTTCCCTTCCGGAATGTCCTGTTCTATCAGCGTTGCTAAATCCGCCATTTTAGTAAACACCATTAGTTTCTTTCTTCCTGTAAGCGGATAAACAATGAAACATCAATTAGCGAAATGTATGTTTTCAATTTATATATCTTGATACCTTTTCCGTACTCCTCACCGCAACCTCACCACCTTTCTCAAAAACGGAAATCAATATTGAGACGAAACAGGAAGTGACGTTCTAATTGTACACACGAAGCATTATGGGATGGGAATGGAAATGCATTGCTTATGATTTCAGAATAGCGTTTCATCAAAACAGCCTAGAATTTCGCAAACATATTATGGTAAAGACAATTATTGTTTATTATTGGTTTTTATTCGATCGACGTTTGAAATAAATTTGAAAATGTAATTGCTTAAAAAGAATTAAATTTTAAACTTGAAAAATTATATCAGAACTTGTTTTGCAACGATTCATTGCCAAGGATTAGAAAACAGAAAATGTTTTAATTACGCGATTAGATATAATTTTGCACGACATTTGTCCAAGGTTATCTGATTTATTTCAAACTGTATTTCAGTCCTCTCGTTTACAGCCAAATTCATGTACAAGCGTACAAAAGTTATGGCAAATTCGGGCTACAATGAAGTAAACTTTTCACAAGGTAAATTTAAATATTTATTTTTGGCTCTATGATGGAAGAACTTTTAATTTTAGTTTATGAAGGGAATGATCTAAAATTGGAACCTGGAAGTCCAAACGGACCAGGAAGATATTCATTTACCAGAACGTCAAGTACTGGATCAATTCACACCGAGTCATCGGCTCATAATTCAGGTTTAGGTTCAATTTTGATTTTTTTTTAAAGAGATAATTTACATTTTTTGGGGTTTAGATGATGAAGATAGTGATAAATCAACGATGAGCTATAAAGAACGACGACGAGAAGCTCATACACAAGCTGAGCAGAAGAGAAGAGATGCTATTAAAGTAAAATAATAAGTTTTATTATTTATTGATGTTTGAACTTGATCTGCAGAAGGGTTATGACACTCTTCAAGACCTTGTGCCAACCTGTCAGCAACAGGACAGTGTTAGCGGTTATAAACTTAGCAAAGCAACGATTTTACAGAGATGTGAGTTTAAAAAATAGATATGTACTTCGGGATTTGAAAATGTATTTTGTTTACAGCACTAGATTATATTCAATTTTTGATCCAGCAGAAGAAAAAACAAGAGGATGAATTGGCAGCCTTAAGAAAAGAAGTTGTTGCTTTACAAATCATGAAAGCGTAATATATTTTCAACAAAATCTTGTATTTTCAAAAGAGTATAACAATTTTTTAATTTCTTTGATGTAGAAATTATGAGCAGATTGTCCGCGCTCATCAAATTCAGCCTAGCCAAGCGGAAAATCAATTGTCTGATGAAGTCAAGTTTCAGTTGGTAAAATATAAATAGCATAAAAAGAAATTATTTGTTCGTTTCGCTGACTAATGATTTACTTTAGTTTCAGGCTATCATGGACTCACTTTTTCAATCATTTAATAATACAATTTCAATGACAAATTTTGCTGAATTGTCCGGATGTGTTTTCAGTTGGTTGGAGGAATATTGTAAACCTCAGGTGAAATAATACGCTTAATACAGTAATTAACAACAGTAATGCAATTATCCTAATTTATCACGTTTTAGACCTTGCGTGAACTGGTGTTATCGTTGCTCAGACAACTGAATTTGCAGTTGAGTTAGTGCCACTTTGCACCCATTTATTTTTCATCTCAGGGTGTCGAGTAGATATTGAACTTGGAAGTAGAAATTATTTTTATCGATTCTAAAAGACAAAAATTAAAATTATATGAAGAAAATAGTTAGCGTAATTGGATATAATATATACTTAGTGAAACAAGACTTTCCTTTTTGTTAAATGTTGCCAAAGTTTAAAAGAAAAAGCATTTTTTGATAACACTTTAATGTTCATTTCAGTGCTAACTTCTATTATTTGTTGTCGCGGTCTGTCATTTTGATGATGTGTTAAATGAATATATATAGTAATGTGTAATTATTTGCTTATGTTGTTTTAAGTTTTTGAGATGAGATGAAGAGAAGCTACTGAATTTTTTATTTCTTTACTCTATGATAAAATTGTATTTCGAGTTTACGACACATCGGTTAGAAAATTACCGTATTTCTAGAATTAGAGACGTCCAAAATTCAAATTTGCATCGTATGTTGCAAGTTTCTTGTGTCGTTATGATTTTAAAAACTAAATGATTCATTTTAAATTTTAATTGCCATTACTATTTGTGACTAATTGCCGAAATACGATATCCAGTAGAACGAACTGTTCAGAATCATTTAAATTTCATTTTAATTTGCAAAGAAAGTACTGTACATGTTAAAGAATAAAAATGTATGCTACTTTTAATTGTATGGAGAAAAGTCTCTATTTTTTAGACTGATCTCTCGTTTAGTAAAAATATATATAATTACCGTATATACTCGCGTATAAGTCGACCCTACTTAAAACGGGTTAAAAAACGTATAAATTGACCCCCTAAATTTTTTTTATTTTTATTTGGTTTGATTTATACGAGGGTCAATAGCCATTTTAAGTATTAAAAAAAAAGAATAACTAAAAAAAAAAAAACCAAAATAAAAGATTTGGTCTAAAAATCCTCGTCTTATACGCGAGTATGTACGGTAGTTGCAAACAAATCCATTTTGGCACAGAAAAGTAAACGTCAGTGTTTGTTTGGAAATTCGAAAATTTTTTTCAAATAATACTTGTTATGCACAAGACACAAAAAAAAATTCATTTTTATACGAAATTACTCGTATATACGTATATACGAATGATAATGATGTTTACGGGCCAAAAGATTTTGGCTTCTATAATAGCGGAGGGGCTCCAATTCTACACACGCCTAGTAAATCCTGTGTGCAAATTAGAAGTCCCTCCGTTCCCAGTGCAAATTGCAATGGACGTGATGGAAACGTCGAAACATTATTCCAGAAGTATGGCATAAAGTTCGAACACGATCAAAGCGAATAATGATATTTTTAAAAAAGAAGACAAAAGAAATCGAAAGAGAATCCACCTTATTCGAAACTAAAAAAAAAGTGAAGGAAGAGAACGATTCTCTCAATCTGGAACACATGAAACTCTTTCAAAATATGTCGAAAAGGAGAACATATTAAAAAGCAATATAATTTTCATGGTAAGGTTCACTTTGATAAATACTAAATAAACAAATATTTTTAATTCTCATTTATTCTTTTAAAGGAAAATTATAAATATGAAGAAACTTAATACTGTGACTCGACAATGTCTGGGTTTGGATTCAGGAAGAAAAACACTCAAGTCACAAGAAATTCCTGGATTCGATACAGAAAACATCCCGCCGTCGCTACCCCACCAAGAAACAAAAACTACTAATACCACTAATGCGAAATTATGAAATTTGTTATAAAATACTCGTTCAAAAATTAAAACTTTGTTGTACGAAAGTTTGAACAAATGTAGTGTTCTAAACAAATGCTAAAAAATTGTTGTTAGCTGCGAACAATCAATTTTGGCACCAAAAATTAATTGTTTGCTTGAAACTTCTAAGTTGGATAATTCTTTCAAATACTTGTTCCGCTCAAAATAAATGTATTTGATATTGCTCTTTGACCTTAAACCGTTCATTAATCAGATCATTCAAGTCTTAAGCACACTATTATTAAATATATATATATATATATTATATTATATATTATATATATTATATTACAATTGGTAAAATTAATGCTCCACAAGCTCGACTGCATTATTGTCTTTGGATTTCATCAGGGATGATACGTATTTAGCAGATTCCACTTGATAATGATTATCGTTAATCACAATATCATCACCGTCCAAAATATTAGAACTAAATTTAAGTGTTCCTTTCAGAATGTCCCTCACCTGAAAATATATAAAACAAACAATCGTTATCTACCAGTTTGATAATTATGGTGAGATCACTTTTTACTTGTTTCAGTCCAGCTAAGGCTATTAACATTTCATCTTCGCAGTCAAGACTTTGCTTTAAAACGCAATCTTGCAAACGATCTGAAATTATTTTAATATTACAGCTAAATTACATCTAAATTATATCTATACTCTATTTATCATTTCGTGCGCAAAACTCCCATTGGTTAATGATCTAAATTGTACCGAAAGTATATATTGTAGCATCTTATTTTAATCCTCTAGTTGAACCGAGTCGAAAAATCATTGTTTCGTAGCCAAAAAATGTTCATGCTATTGTTGACAAATGAAAATGCTTGTAAAATATTTCAAAAAAATTCTTTACATTTGGGTTTTTGTATTGTTGCGCACATTTCTTGGCTACGAAACAATGATTTTTGGACTCAGTTCAACTAGAGGATTAAAATAAGATGCCACAATATATACTTTCGGTACAATGTAGATCATTAACCAATGGGAGTTTCGCGCACGAAATGATAAATAGAGTATAAAAGCAGTTTGATGTACCAAGATGAATTGTCATTTTAGATGAACAGTACGCATTCATTGCTTGCAAGTCGTGCAACTGTCCTTGCAGCCGAGGTTTGTCATCTACATCCTAAATATTACGCACATTAATATTCATCTTTACAGTATTACAGAGATTTTTACATACACATTTGTTTTTTAACTCTTTGTTCCTCTTAAATGGCCAACTACCTCCTCTGTTCAACTTTTTATCCGCTTCATCATCGTCATCATTCTTATACCTCGCCACAAATCTATCAGATTTATTTTGCAATAATTGCAGTTCGGTGATAGCCCCAGTACTGCTGCGCAGATTAACCACCTTAGAATGTTCGTGAAGAGACTCGGCTAAAGGAATTTTTTAGTAACAAAGTAATGCACAAATATTTTTAACAATTTACTGAGAGGAGGACTTGGCGAGCTTGAGTCAAATGTGGCTGGCTCACTGGAAGCTTTGGCCGAGGATAGACCTCCGGTAATATCCGAATTCAAAGAAAGAGTTTTTGGACGCTGGATCATTTTTTGTGACATAGTAGCAAAACCCGACGTCATCGCAGAGTTCTTTCTGCATAAAAATTAATAAAAACATTCAATACGGTACGGTATCTATTTTAAAAATTAAAAAAATTAAAATTTCACGTACTGTACTCCAGCTTTGCTCTGATCTTTAAAATTGTCTCCCAAATTAGTTTTGGGGCCCCGATGGATGTCCATTCGGCCTCCGACAGTTGGTTTATGTTGAAGCATGTGTGATGAATATCCACACGGTTTGGGATTATTCTTAAATTACAGATACAATAATTATCAAACAAAATTTCAAAATTGTATGTTTGTTACATTCGGATCTCGGAGATGCAAAGCTACTTCCATTATGTACTGAACGTCGGCCACAGCTGGATATTTCATAAGACAAGTAAGACAACTTGCATAATCACTGCTCAATACTTAAAATACAAATACAACTCAAAACCGATCTTCAAAATGAAATATATTTCTCACATGTGTCACGAATGAATATCAACATTGAGACAAAAATGTAATCCACTAAATCGAAAGCCATGCTGTCAGCAAATATCACATCCCATATCACTAACAAATCTTGCAGTGGAAATTCTCTTCCAAAAAGAAGTCGCAACCATCGGCTAAAAATATTTAAAATATTTGTTTAATGTGAAAAACAAAAGTGAGGACGTTCTTACATTCCGTAAATTTGAGGAGCAATTTCTAATTTCTCCAAATGATGATACAGTTGTGAATCGTGGCGTTTAAGCAAATGATCGTATATGCGACTTAATTTAAAAATTATTACGTTGGTTGGATTCATATCTTGAGGTCGAGCAAACAGCCTGACACTCATGGAATTCGACTGAAATTACAGAAAAGCATATTACAGGTATTTAGGAAATGTAATTAATAAATAGCTTTACCTTTTGCGGATAAATATCTCTAATTATATACCATGGTTCAATAACTTCCATTACTTGACTAAACATGTAACTAGATCAAAAATGTTATTAAGTAAATATACAGAATAAAATACTCTACTTACAATGAATCGTGCTCAATGAACTTGGGATTTAACAGTACTTGAACATTATTTCTGCAAGTAGTTAATATTTACCAAAATTAAGAAAACAATTTACAAATATTTCTCAGACTTAAAATAAAATAAAATAATAAACTTTTGTGATTTACGTGCACTAACCTGCTATTGGGATCACAGAAACTGAAATTATATTTAAAAAAATAAAACAAACTAAGAATCTACGAATTTACGTGCCAAAATAAAAGATTGTTATTTCTAATGTATGAATTAAAATAGAAAAAACATCCACCAGTTAAAAACAAATCGTTACTCACGGTGTTAGCTCTATTTCAGAAGCATGCAAAAAGGCTTGATGATCAGACCGAAGAATGAAAATAATAGGAGCTAAAATTTCGTGCATACCCTGCATTGAAAGCAAATAGTTAATAAAAAATACTAAAAGAACAGTTAATATCACAGTCACACCTGTTTGTAAGACATTTGTGGAAAATAACGTGCGTAGCAAAATAAAATATTCACCATCATTTCGCGAATCTCAGAACTGTGGAAAAATTCAATTTCAGGAAATCTAAACCAAATATAAAAATTCACAAAAAATCAGTCTTCGAATTTGTATTCATGTTAATAACAAATCACGTGCGTATGACGTCTTGCCGAATTGTTATTTTTAATTCACTATCTTGAAAATATCTATTCCATGGACTCTGCAATCAAATTTACGTTAAAAACAATAAATATTTGTTTGAGACTGAATAATAGCAGATAAACTCACAGTTTCATCCTGAGATAATGGATTATTCAAACTTAGATCTTCAGTCATATCTTCAATTCGCGGATTAGTCAAAAACTATGCGTAAAAACATTACAAGAGTTCAAACTGCAAAGTTTTTTTTAAAACACACTCATTCGCACCTTTGACTTCAATGCTGCATATTTGCACCTTGCTCGGTTAGTTTCATCCAACCATGTAGTCTGATCATCTGATAAACATTCTAAATATATCTAAAGTAGACCATATAATTACATCGTAACGTTACAGCAAATTATTTTGTTTTAATTCATACTCTCCAGCAGATGCTACGAAATCGACAACTCCGAAGTTTTCCATCCATCGCTTGTTTCTGAATGAACGAAACATATTGCGCCGGTTTAATAAAAAATCTTTCCCATTCGTCTCTATTAAAATAAAAACATTAAAAGTCACCGTGGTGTTATGATTTTCATTATTTACACATATTTCTGTGAGCTTGTTTGATATCCGCCTTGGGGCTGATCACATGACGAAGTATCTAAAATTAAATGATATTATACAAACAAATTACAAATTTTATAAAAGTATGAGTATGTTTCATGTATGTGTTTATTGATGTTAGTCGGTTGTTTACCTGTAACCATTTCACTTTGTTGCTGGGGGAAATCTGAATCGGATGTACTATTAGATCGCTGGTGGTTATTCATGTTCAGATTGAGTTTTGTTAGGTAATCTCACAGCTGACAGCCAAACAAATCATAGGAAAACAAAATAATACATGATAAGAAATACGTGACTGATTGCGCGAAGAAGCATACTATTAAAATAAAGATTATTTTTTACATAAAAACAAAAACATTTTTTTTGCTTTTAAAGAAATTTTCTGTGTTAAAATTTTCTACTGAATATGACGTAATTATAAACAATGCAGTGAAGTGACGTAATTTTGAGCAAATTGCAGCGCTCCTTCAAATTAGTTTTCAGGTTTTGACAGTAGACTGCGCTATTAATTTGTTGCAATCAAGCAGCAGCTTGGTTCTAGGATCCAACGACGGCCGAAGTCTTCGAGCAAATTTGCAAGTCAATATAATTTATATGAAAAACCTGGAGAATCGAGGCAGATATGGATTGATAAAGTCTGTGACATGGCCAGACATGATTTGAAATGGCCATTATGCAAAATAATATTGCTATAAATCAATATTCTAAATGATCTCTAATCACTTGAGTCGTAATTATGTTTATATAATTATGTCTGGATTGATCAGAATCAGCAATAGGAATATGTCAACAACATTTGAAATCTAAAAACCTTTTTTTCAGAATGAATACCTGACCTTATGAAACACGAGTGTTATTTAGTCAAGGTTTTTTCAGAAATTCTTGTATAAGTGGCCTCGAAAATCTCAATCGATTGATGCTGGGATGTGAAGTATAGTTGACTATACTAACAACAATAATTATAAAAAGTATATTACAAAAATACAATTACGCAATTAATTATACGTATGAAAGATTTCTGTCTCTGCCATTATTGGCTATTGGCTGATACATACCGTATACTATATTTAAATAGACGTTATTGTTCTGCAGTTTATTTCCGCATTGTAGTTGGATAACATTACAAGAGTAGGGCCCTGTGGCCCTATTGTATGGGGCCCAAATTGGATGGGCTAGCCATTTGCTCATAAGAATAGGGCCCTACTCTTGTATTTAAATTTTGGGCTCTTTAATGCATGGGCCCTCAATTTGCATTGGACAAACCTGTATATTCACATATGAATCCAGTATATGGGCTCCCATTATTTGGCATTTACAGAAACCTAATGAATAATCCATTACTGTCGGGCCCTGTGTAACTGAGGGGTCCAAAACTCCATAAATGTCTACACAGAAGCATTGCTTAATTTCTGCTAGTTTTCAAATTGTTTAGAAATTTGTATTTTTTGCATTTTTTATTTGTAAAGCTGCATTTTTTGTTTCTGAAAATGCATTTTTATAGGTATGAATGTACATTTAATGATTTTGAAACTGTATTTTTTAATATTGCAACTGCATTTTTTAATATGACAACTGCATTTTTTAATATGGAAACTGCATTTTTTAATATGGAAACTGCATTTTTTAATATGGCAACTGCGTTTTTTAATATGGCAACTGGATTTTTAATATGGATACATCATTGATGGATACATCATTGACGGATACATCATTGACGGATACATCATTGACGGATACATCATTGACGGATACATCATTGACGGATACATCATTGACGGATACATCATTGACGGATACATCATTGACGGATACATCATTGACGGATACATCATTGACGGATACATCATTGACGGATACATCATTGACGGATACATCATTGACGGATACATCATTGATGGATACATCATTGATGGATACATCATTGATGGATACATCATTGATGGATACATCATTGATGGATACATCATTGATGGATACATCATTGATGGATACATCATTGATGGATACATCATTGATGGATACATCATTGATGGATACATCATTGATGGATACTTGCATTTTAGCAATTGACAAAAGTGACAAATTGTAGTTGTAGCGCTTCTAACAGAAAAAGTAGACTGCATAGTAGGTTCCAACCAGTTGTTACGCTCAAGGAGCTTAAGGTCCTAGATTACGACGCGGTAAATTCTTGTCGAGGTATACCTGTGATATACCTAACTTATTACTCGAGCTTGGATAAGCTTTGAGCAAATCTGCGAGTCACTATATACAAGTAATGAATATGGAAACTACGAATGGTATATTAATGGTATCTGTTTAATTAATTGACTTATTTTTATTAGGTACTTATTTGATTAATTTGATTTACCTTTTACTAATGGCTTGAATTGTGTTTACTTGTTTCTTGTTTTATTTTATCTAAATGTATTAACTGATGAAATTATTTGCCTAGTTTGTCACCTATTATTTGATCTCTTTTTAGGTCCTCTGACTTTTGGATGATTCATTCATCCTAAACTCCGTTTCCAAAACATTGCAAGAAACTCCCATTGGCTAGAGCCTTTTCCTAGCAATTTTTTAATGCGCTTAAAAAAAATAATTCGAAAAATGCCCATAAAAGAGCATAAGCGAACACAAACGAAGATAAACGAACATAAACGAAGATAAACGAACATAAAACAAACAAAAAACGAACATAAAACAAACAAAAAACGAACATAAAACAAACAAAAAACGAACATAAAACAAACAAAAAACGAACATAAAACAAACAAAAAACGACCATAAACGATCATAAAAATGATCATATATGGTAGTTTTTGGTGATTTTTTTGTATTAATGTGCAAGCAAACAGGCTCCAACCAATGGGAGTTTCTCGCAATGTTTTGGAAACGGAGTTTAGTTCTCTGTAAAAGTCTATTTTTTAAAAGTCTAATTATTTTTTGTAAAAATAAATTACCTCATCAGTGCATTGTTAACCAGCTTGGTGTGCAGTTCTTTACTTCTACCAGATGTAAATGAAGGGGCCTGTTCATTTACTTATGCATCTACATAAGAGACATTTTCGGGTTATTTAATTTCCATTAGGCTAGAACTTTACTATTACATATTATAATAGCTATTTGCTACTATTGTACGATAATACGATTCATTTTTCACTTATAGAAATTTTTTCCTCAAGAAAATAAAAACTAAAAAATTATTTTATATTATTATTTTATTTTTTATACTGATAGCTAAAACAATTTTTTAAATTTTGTAGATATATTTATTTATTATAATCAAAATTATATAATGTAATACAATACAATGAGCATGAGATTTATAATAATGTAAGGTAAATAAACTGGTAAATAACAAAATTTTAATACCAATTCTATCGAAAATTTTGAATCCTGGGAGATTAAGGGCAATTTTCTTCTTATAGGAAATAGAATTTGATTTTTCTTATAAGAAGGCATCATTCCTATGAGAAATAGTACTGTTTATATCATATACCATACGATAAATTTTCGAGAAATACAGTCTTATATGATCCCATCAGATCTCGAATTTCTTATAGGATTTTATTTAGGAATTTTTGCGTGGGTGAAGATGTCGAACGGACGAACACATGGACATGAATTTTTAAATGAGAGTATAACATTTCAGCCAATTCATCCACAAGGCGCCAAAGTTATTTGAAAACTTTATACAACTTTATACTTTATACGTAAAACCAGTCTTAGCGACCACGGCGAATACGGTGACATCGCTGTACTTCTCGATAACGAGACAAAAACAATACTATAAATACCGTACAAGAGATGAGTGTTACATGGGGACAAGTGACCCCTTGGCCATCATATGGTAGTCCAGCGTTAGATAATCATTATTGCAGCCGGAGATAGAGTAGCTGATGACTGTCATGTCCTTTCGAATACTCACTGATGTGTCATCATACCAAGTCAAGAATACTGTTATATACGCGATACATAGTCCTTTGTGACATAAATGTTCCTCCAACTACTTTCATTCCGCACTTAGCTCTCAATTTTTTATTCCAGCTTTGGATTCATATACGATTACATTATCAATACCCGAAGCAATCATCGTGTGCATCATGGTAAAAAAAAGTGTTTAGAAATTTAAATACAGTAAATTATTTATTTTTATATTGTTTATTTTTAAGGTCGTAACCATTATTGTATTGATAAAAACTACGGTGCAGTTTTCATGATTTGGGATCAAATATTTGGTACATACTAGGACCCAATATAAAAAGGACTGGCAACGTAATGTTAAACTTCCCATATATATAATACGGTAATCTATCTTTTGTTAGGTTTCTGCTCCAGTAGTTAGATATGATCCTTCACTTCCAATCTTAAATCAATTACACATAGTTTTTCATTATTATTTTTGTCAACAGTTTGCCGTCAATCATGCTGTAAGAAAACTAGATTAACGTTTAGAAAATTAATACGTATTACTATTAATTTTTTTTTAATTTTAGAAATTGGAAACAAATGTAATCATCGTAATTTCATTTTTTATATTAGCATCACTAACTTCCCTTGGCACATTGCTAGATAAAAAGTAAAACAATTGTTTAGATTTATTATTTGCTTATTTATTTTCCGTTTTCTTGTATTTCTAGATATTATTAATCTTTTTTGGAATTATTTTGATTTTGGTTTTTTGTTTTCAGCTATTGATATTTTTGGAACCAATTTTGACATCATACAATCTTCCTTCATGGTGCAGTTATTAGTGTATTCTGGATAGCGCTATCTCTCAGAAAATTACAAATCAAACAGATTGATTTGAAAAAGTGGTAAAAAAAGAAAAGATGTGAGGATATATAACACATGTTGAACACTTTGGTCTGAGTGTAATTTGCACAGGTTATCAAAATTTATGCAAATACTTGTGGTATCTTGTAATGTTATAAGTATCATGTCATGCAGTTGTAAGTCTAAAGCCTGGTTCACAATGCATGCGTAGCTTTCATGTTTTTTTCGTACGAAAGTTGTTTACATTATTGTGAACATAGTTCTGAACTTAATCACATTTCAAGTCCACTGAGCATCCTCAGTCACTAGGAAGTAGAATGATGTCGCACTTACTGATGCAAAATGGCTCAACAAGTGATTCGAAGGCTGTGATTGGTTAGGAGAAATCATAAGAGAATCGTTTTGATTGGCTATGCATCATATGTCACATTTCACGTACGGAAAAGCTTGCAATACTTCAAATTATTGAAGTATAGCTTTTGCAGCAAACTACGCATGCAACCACATGCAACCGATGTGCGTACAGTTTGCATGCAAAATTTTGGCTCATAGTGAACGCGCTTGCGTCCATTGTGAATGAGCCTTTAGTTGTATCGTGGCATTAAATAAATAAGAATATTTGCAAATAACATCCTCGAAATCTCGAATAGTTTAATCATCATCAAAAACACGCCAAGTAAGCCAGCCTAGCAGTTGCCACACAAATGCTATGTAAGGAAACACCACCACAAAACATACCCCTTACTTTCCTTGGCTACAACCTAGTGAGGAGTTCACACGCCTCCATGGCACTTTTCAGATTCCAATTACAGTAGTTGCTAAGAACAACCCCAAACTTAACTCATGCCCGTAAAGATATAAGAGGATTGCGCACGTGATTGTTAAAACATACCATAGCATGCTATGAACATACAGATCAACATAACAATTGAATTCTTACGTTGGTCCATACGTTCAGGCCTGAACGGTAGAGGCCTAGGACGCAGTATTAGAAGCCGAAGACGTAAAAATAACGAACCATCCCCGCCACCAGCATTGACACCACGTTGATACGTGATTTTTTTGTTTGCGCAAACAATCATCACGTATCAACGTAAACGTATGAACGCTTGAACGTACATACGTTTTTGTGATCAGCGCAAATCCTCTATTGTCTAGCCGAGTTTACTTGACTGAGAGCTAGTGCCCTCTATTGATCAGAATTATTATAATTATAATAATCACTATTAAATGCAATACAAAAATTTATGTGCGCAATGCTTTTTAAGTTAGTTCTGTTAGTTCTGAAATCTGTTCTGATTTCATCATTAAATTTCATGTGAAAATGCATTTTATTTCTGAATGCTGAATTGAGTGATGCCCAGCAGACCCAATTCTTTGTAATTATTGTAAATTGAATGGATATATGCAGTCTATAATAATCTAAAAATACTGTAAACGGAAATGTAAGATAACATTTTACAGTTTTATATCCTTTTGTTAAGAAATTTCACAGCTGAGAGCCAAACAAATTATATAGGGAAATGGCAATCAAAATAATTCATGATAACAGAAGTACATAAACTTACTTCTGATAGAAGTACACTGGGCAGAGTGCTACCGCCCTCTGTATGTGATTTTTATAATAGCTTTTTTTGTTTACAGTTAACAAATAAATTGGTATTTTAATTTTAAAAAAAGTTATATGTTCTAAATAAAACTAAAATTACAATTTTTATCACTTATTTATTCAACGCCGATGTAGTAGGTGCATTCGAAATGTCATTTAAACTTTTTAAAAAAACTGTTTACATTTGTTTTAATAACCTACCTAGAGAAGATTACCGTAAATAAACTTTTCCCAATATTGTAGCAAACTAATGTACCGATCTTCTTATAAACTGGATTAAATATAACATGTGTTGCAGTGTTGAAGATGTAGCTTAGGCATGATTTATGATTTATGCTACATTACAATCTGAAATGTGTAGAGTTCAAACTATGATACGATAAAAGATATGAAACTTGTCAAGATAAAATTGTATTTTAGTATGCTGAATTGATTGACTAATTTGCACCATATATTTACCAATTGGAAGCATGATTAACAACGAAACTATAAGCATGTGGGAAAAATCCCAAAAACTTCGAACTTTATTTTACTTAGTCACACCTGAAGAAACCAAATTTAAGAGAGTAGATGATGTTCCTGATTACATAACTCAAGTAAGCTTTTATTTGATGACCTAGAAGGATACTACATACTCGTACGTAGTGTTACTGCGTAGACACAGTCACTTTGTACTTACTTTGTAAATTTAACTAAAAAACATATTGAAGAGTATTTATTTTCATTTGAGGTCATTCCATTTTTTGTGATGTTTTTGGTTTTGGAGCAACTTATTCTCTTATTTTGCGGGAAATTTGAATTTCGTATTAACGATGCTATTAGTTCGCTCAGTGCAGGACTTTTTTCTGAAATGAATAAGTGGGTACATTTTATTGCCTCATCGTGATATCATTCAATACAGTATTTTTTGATTCTATTATCTTTTAAATTAGAATTTTGATTAAGTACAGCATCGTGACTCTTTACATTTGGACTTATAATAATTTCCGACTGATTGACGTGCAGTGGGATTCAAATTGGGCATGGTGGATTTGTTTTATAGGAGTTGATTTGGGATATTATTGGGGCCATAGGTTGTCACATGGTAAAAAAAAAAAAAAAAAAAATTTTTTAAAGTCATAAACAGAAATAATAAAATTATAATTGATATCTATTATTTATCTATTGCAGAGATAAATGTGTTTTGGGCTGCGCACCAAGTGCACCACAGTTCAGAAGATTATAATATCACAACAGCATTGCGTCAGTCTATGATTCAAAAGTACATTGAAGGAGTGAGTGCGTTCCCATTTTACTTCAGTCATTACTCATTAAACATTTATGACATGAGCACTGTATTTTTTTCTCTTTAAGTTTGTTTATTTGCCGCTGGCATTGGGTGTTCCTCCAACTACTTTCATTCCTCATTTATTTCTGAATAATTTGTCTCAATTTTGGATCCATACTAGTACTGTTGGAAGGTTAGGATTTATTGATTATATTATCAATACCCCTAGCAATCATCGTGTGCATCACGGTAAAACATTTAGTACAAAATGTTTCAAAATGTAAATAAATCATTTATTACTAATTTAAATGTTTATTTTTAAGGTCGTAACCGTTATTGCATTGATAAAAACTATGGTGCTGTTTTTATGATTTGGGATCACATATTTGGTACATACGAATCAGAGAAAGAAGAAGTGGTGTACGGATTAGTGCATCCTTTGAACAGTTTCAATCCTGTTTACATTCAAGTAAATTCGAACATATATATTTGCGATCAAAAACTTATGGTATTTTATTTAAAATAGTTATGTATTTTTCTTCACATATGGAAATCATTCTGGGGCGCTGAAGGATTTAGAAACAAATTGTCGGTACTTTTCAAAGGACCTGGTTGGACTCCAGGAAAACCTCGACTTGGTGAAATCGACGATATACCAAATGTTAATTTGTCCTAAATTTAATTCGAATATAAAAATAAAATATTAATTTTTTGTGATTTAGGTTTCTGCTCCAGTAGTTAGATATGGCCCGTCACTTCCAATGTGGTGTCAGTTATACGCTTTGCTTCATTTCATTAGTGTAATAGCTATGTATCAACAGTTCGCAGTCAATCATTCTGTAAGAAAACTAGTTTAAGTTTAAAAAGTTAATCTTGTAACATTTTTCTTTTAAAAATTTAGAAATTGGGAAAAAATGTTATTATAGTATTTTCAACATTTCTATTTGTGTCACTTATTAGCCTTGGCGCATTAATGGATAAAAAGTATAGCAGTCCCATATTTAATTAATTTTAATATCATTAATTTTTTTTTATTTAAATAATTTTTTTTTCAGAAATTATTCATCTTTTTTTGAAATATTTCGTTGTATTATTCTCTCTTTCACTCATCAATATGTTTTTCATCCAATTTTGTCTTCCAAAAATCTTCCTTTATGGTTTTATCAAGGTTTAAGCACAATATATTTGTTTTCAAGTATAGTATGGATATGCAAGCATCGTCACTGGATTAAAACAATCAAGAAAGACTAAAATTAATTAATTCCAGTAATAACAGATTAGTTACTATGTAATTAGAATATTTTCAAATTTTATCTTCTATTTTGCAAGTAATTTAATATTTGATTCAAATTAGTGATTGCTGGCCCTGAGCTTAGCTGCTGTGGGTATATTTTACTTAATGAAAAAAATTTTTATACAGAATAAAAAAGTTGTGATTTAGACCTAACTTTATATATTACCGGTAATTTTTATCCCAACTTTTTCGCATGCTTAAAATAAACTCTATAATTTTACAGCAGACCGCATTGAGAACAGCATTGAGAACATCACAAATAATCTCCTTATGTGAACTTTACACGATATTTTAAGAATGAGTGGTTTTCTTTAAGATTCATTACTTTTTACCGGAACACTGCATGTCACAGTTGACCAAATGTGACCTTATCTTAATTCTATTAACACTTATAAATACATCATTTGTTTCATTTAGACTACGTAATAATTATTTATGAGGTCAATGCAAGCAAAATTACTAAGTACCTGTTGCTCTTTGAATATTGAAAAGATTTCATACTTTTCATCAACAGCTTATGAATAATAAGTACAAAGTCGTTAAGCTGATATCAGGAAATAAATAAGAAAGCTATAAAAATTTGTCAATATAAAATTTATGATTTAAAATGATTGACACATTCCATCGATCAATCTAGATAACACTAGAAAGAAGAAACTGTTTGGTTGGAGATAAAAAATATAATAACCTAAAAAATTAATAGATTTCTCTTCCGTATTTAAAGTACTTAAACGGTTATGAATATTTTTTTATAAAAATTTAAAAAGCCGCAATAGATAAATAAAGTCACACTATTGACCTTTGTATTTGAAATTTAGTCACGAAATGAATAGTCACACGACCTAAAGCCCTGATCATGACCGAATTTACTTTTTAACCTGAATTGTGTTACGAGGAAAACTTACTTCTTTTTTTATTTTGAATAACAGTTCATTATTTGCCAGATAGTTGTAAATATTTATTTTTTGTCTATTTGCTCGACCTTTTAGTGACTGCCCTACTTGAACATTTGATTAAGTCTTTCACTTATGTAGACAGAAGTAGAAAGTTTTCATTTTGCTTTTCAATATAGAAAAGAAGCAAATTGGATCAATTCAATGACCTTAAAACCTGAAAACTTTAATAATTGCAAATGTTTGTACGATATTTACACTTAATTAAAAAAACTGGTGTGTATTAAATATAGCTTTTTTGTTTATTAGTAAACACTTTAGTAAAACTTTAAAATAATTAAGCAAAGTTGTTCGGTGATGAAAGAAATCAGATGCGCATAATATACCATTGTACATTATAATGAGTTTGACATTACATGTCTTTCTTTGTAACACAACAACAAACGAGAGCGAAGCCCTTGGGAGGATTTCCGGCCTGATGACCTAGTAAATTTTAGTTTTTGTACCTGTAACTAGGCTCACATCTTCAGATGCTGATGTAGATGAATGAGATGTAGCCGGAATCTTTTGTACATTCTTATTAGTACGTCTGGTACAAGATTGTATTAAAATGGATATCCTTCTACATTACGCTCAATATATGGCCGAATGGACTCGCACTTTTCGGAGCATGTTTTATTTATGTACTCCGTACGAAACTTCTTATGCTACAATTGAAGAAGTGCCTAATTACGTAACGCAGGTGAAAGTTTTTTTTGTTTTATTTCAAAATAAGTTTTAACATTATAATTTGTTTTCCTACTTTACGCAAAGGGTACACAGTATATCGTACTTCCGTAAACCCTATATTAATTTAGCTTATGTACATTACACTCGATATACTAATCTGACATCTATTTATATTTTAGTTTAAAGTAAATAATAGCGATTTTTATTTTGATTTGGCTTATTAAATTGAGGAGTTACTTTATAAAAGTAAGTCAGGTGAAAGCGAAGTTTTATAGAAGGTTAGGTTGCAATAAAGTTTTTGTAATAAAATGGGATTTTTTTCCTTATCTGACCTTTACTTTATAACCTTATTTGCAGTACCGTATAAATAATTTTTTTTTAAACAAATTTTTATATGAATTAAAAATTAAACGTTCCATTTTCTGCATACTAATTAGTAATTCTCATGTCAGTAAAATTATTAGTTTAAAAAATAAGAGTTTAATAGCACAGTAGTCTTCTTTCCTGGTGCATTAAAAAAAGCTCCATATAAGTCTTAGTTTAGCTTGAGGAAAGGTAATGAACTTGTGAAACTGGCCAAGAAAACTAAGTAGAGACATCATCTAATAGGTGAGTGACCGACGAGACCATGTGGTATAAAGGACAAGGTTTTTCCCATGCGGTTTATGGTATATGCGTAATAGTAAAATTATTATGGTATATGTTTCTTGCTGTTCTTAGCTACAGTGTAAGGTCGTACAAGGATTCCTGCATTTATTTTCATAGATTTAGGTTATTGAAAGCACAAAATATATAGAGACAAGCACTCTTGATTTAAAGTTCCACTTTGATTTCACTGCTCTAAAAAAAATCACTTTCATCGTACTAATAAGTCGATTTGCATTTTACAAACGAGATGGAAATTAGTTTTCAGTTTCACATAATGGGAGTTTTTATTGGATTTTTAAAAAAAATATTTTAAATGTAAGTTTTGAACCATATAACTCGTGTTCTCACTTTGTTGAGCATTTTTTCTGCGCTTGATTGAACTTCTCATCCGTTCCGCCCCCATTTCATTCATTTGAAACTCCCTGCTGGTGACAAACTTGTGAACGAGCAGCAAAACTTGAGAATCAAACAAAAGACAGAATGGGTCAATAAACTACCCCTTCACCCACACATCTCTTCCGTTTCTCAGCTGGGACACAACGTTTCCTGTATTGAGCAGCAGGTGGTCAACCTTTTTGAAGAAAAAAAAAGAAAATAAAATAATATGCTCTTCTCTTCACTTCAGTCCGCTTTTTTCTTTACTAAATTTATGAATTTTTTTCTCGTAATTTGATATGCAGTCTATTCCTCTTTTTTTCGTCTTCACGATTTTGGAGCAAGTGGTTTTGTGGCTTCAAGGAAAACCTCCCTTGAGGATTTGTGATGGAGGAGCCTCAATCGTAGCCGGTTTATTTCATGAATTATCCAAGTGAGGCTTTCTTGTTTTTATACGATGCATGAAGAAATGTCATAATTAATAAACTGAATATTATGATCTCCAGAATGTTTGTTCGAAGTATGGAATTAAGAATGTACATTTGGTTTTGGAATAATTATAAAATAACCGAATTACCTTGGGATTCGGCTTGGACTTGGTGGCTATGTTTATTAGGAGTTGATTTTGGCTATTATTGGTTCCATCGACTAGCACATGGTCAGTAATTTACTTTGACGTTATTATAATTTCTTATTTTTATTTTTATTTTTTATTTTTTATTTTGTTTTATAGAAGTTAACATCTTCTGGGCAGTGCACAGTGTACATCACAGTTCTGAAGACTATAATATGACAACAGCTCTTCGTTTGTCCATTCTTCATCCATATTTAACGTGGGTTAGTACACACACAATTAAATTATCAAACCACTTTGTAATTTTATATTTTATATTTTAGATGTTTTATATGCCTCTGGCATTGTGTATTCCACCTTCTATTTTTATGGTGCACGTTCAATTCAATTTAATATACCAATTTTGGATTCATACGACAACAATTGGTAAATTAGGCTTTTTAGAATACTTAGTCAATACTCCCGCGCATCATAGAGTTCATCATGGCAAGTTGTCATAAATTTATAATTTATTCAAAAGTGTAATTGTCATTTAAAATTTAGGTCGAAATCGGTATTGCATTGACAAAAATTTTGGTGGAATTTTAATGATTTGGGATATTATTTTTGGATCATTTCAAAACGAAGAAGAAGAAGTTGTATACGGCGTTACAACACCAATTAACACTTACAATCCCATTAACATTCAGGTAAAAATCTAAGGCAAAAATATAATGAGGTCTATTGTGTGGGTGGTAAGTATTTTACATACTTTAGGTCAGTGAGGTAAAAAGTTATTTCAATTGCAATTAGACTTACCTTGACCTCTAGCAACAACATAATTGTAAAGTAACACAAAAGTCATTTAAGATGATATTATGTTGTGGTTTTGTGTGAGAAATGAATAGCGTTTTGAAAAGAAAAACTTTATTTTTTTGTTAAATTACAGTTTTGTCATTTTCAACACATATGGAAGCAGTTTTGGATTGCTAACGGATGGCAAAATAAATTGCGTGTCATTTTTAATGGGCCAGGTTGGGCTCCTGGCAAACCGAGACTTGGATTAATAGAAGACATTCCTGATGTAAAGTACCCATACACATATTTATTTTCTGTGTACGGTATTTTTAATATGACTAAATAGATAAAAAAAAAATTTCAGGTTCATGCTCCGTTAGAAAAATATGATCCACGTTTACCAGTTTGGCTACAAGTATATTATTTTATCCATTTTGTACTATTCGTAGCAATTTATCATGATTTTGCGGAAAAACACGAAGTATATTTGATTTCTATCACTAGCTGCATTTAAAAAGTCATTTATTCAATGTTTAAGGAGTGTTTATGTTTAAAAAAATGACCATCGTTGTGTGTTATTCCCAATGTACTAAAGTGACTAAAAAGTATAAACGTTTTAAGCTGGATTCACGCTAGCCCAGGTAACACCGAATGTTGCTGCAACGTTGCTGCAATGTTTGGAAATAACATTTGCAATGTTGCATCATTGTTGCACATGACAATTCTTCTAACATTGTTGCACTGTTGCAACATTGCCATAATGGTGCAGTAACATTGCCATAATGTTGCTGCACTATTATGGTAATGTTGCAACAGTGCAGCAATGTTAGAAGAAGTGTCATGTGCGACAATGATGCAACATTGCAAATGTTATTTCCAAACATTGCAGCAACGTTGCAGCAACATTTGAAGTAACCATTGACAAAAGTCTAAGTTGATTGTTGATCAAATGTTTGTTGCCAACATTGCAGCAACATCTGAAGTAACCATTGACAAAAGTCTAAGTTCATTGTTGATCAAATGTTTGTTGCCAACTTTGCAGCAACATTTGAAGTAACATTGACATATATCAAAAATTCAAGTTTGTTTCAATGTTTATTGCCAACGTTGGCACAACACTGCTGCAGCAGTGACATCAAACTTGATACCGACATTGGAAAATGTCAACATTCATTTAACATTAGCAACGTTGCAGAAATGTTGCGAAAATACCGTAAACCTTGCCAACATTCAGGTGTCATTTGGAACATGCAGCACCATTCGCGTGTTACCTGGGAGTGAGTTTTTACAGACTAAATTTACGTCTACAGAAATGAAATTTATCATTTCAGCTATAATTTTAGCCTAAACCACCCACTCTTAACACATGACGAGTTTTAATTTTTGATTGCAGCAACTATTTATTAAGTACGGTATGTATTTTATAAGTCAGTATTTTTTTTACTACTGTAGGTTGTTGGTGTAGTGACAATAAGCTTCGTCATGATGTATATCTTAATGACAGTGTGCGTTCTAGCAGCTAATCAAGAATTAAGGTATGACTACGAGTATAATAGTTTAAGTGGCAGCATAAAATTAAAAATAATTTTACTGGTAAATTTAGACCGAATGCATCGTACTGGGAAGTTGGCCGAATAGCATCGTGGTTTTTAATAAACAAATGGATGGAAATTACTCTTCCTGAAATCTTGAAAATATTTTTACAATTTTATTTCACATTTTCTGCTGTGTTGTGGTCTGTTTTGTTTGCTCATTCCATGACAAGGGTATGGATTAAAACAGCCTGAAATTGAATGAATACCAAAATAATGCATTAATTATGGTAACATTTGTCTGTAATAAAATTAAGTATTAATAATAAATATTTAAAAATGTTTATTACTAAAGCAAATACCGTATCGTAACCAGTGATATGCAAATAATCCTCCTTTTATAAAAAAAAATTAAAAATAAAATAGTGTGTGCTACTATTTCAAGAATTTAACTCTTAATTGTGAAAAATAGTGTTGTTTTTGCTTGGCAAATCGATATCTATTGTCTCAACAATAATAAAGAATTCTTTCAACCTAGGGCTCAATTAGGAGACAATACTACTATTACTGTGTATATCTGTTGTAATTCCAAGGTTCTAATCATGTTTGTTAGAGACAGTAGTATTTTAGCAAAACTATTTTATTTTAATTGATTGCTACCATATGAACTTTCATAATGAATCAATTCAGAAATATTAAAATCTTGGAACTAAACGTTTAATTTTTTTAGCAATCAAACATATAGAATTATTAGGCTAAGTGCTGCAAGATTTTGCAGAAGGACGAAAGCGACTGAAGATTTTTACTTAACTTTTATTGCATTTTTTGCACAATAATACATTACAATCGTACAAAAAAATAACTCTATAACGTAAACTTAAAAAAAAAATCTAAAAAAAAAAAAAAAAAAAATAAAAAAGAAAAATAAACTACCAAATCCAAACCAACAAAAAAAATAACAAAAAACAAGATTTTTGTTATAATACGCAAGCTTGGAGGTAATTGCCAAAAGTTCCGTAAAAGATTAGGGTAAAGCCGAACACGCAACTTGTAATTGGGGCTGGCCAATGATCCCTAACGCACCAAATCTCGAGGCTCGAGCGCAACTCGAATGACTCATTCTTGCATTTCCCAGCGCCGGAAGAGACACTGGCTCGAGGACGGAGCAACGGTGGAGGTTCTGTGGACAGTGGAGCGTGCCTTGATACAATGGCAAAGCAAGCTCGTTGCCTTCCGTCTGCCATGAGGTCCGGCAACGTGAGTGAAACTTCCGGGGGAAGTGCCTCGCGCGTGCATTAGCGGACACAGCCCTACTGCCCTCGTAAAGCATGAATCAAAAAGAGGGTCTATTCTACTAAACCCATTGCGTGGGAATGTGTATGAGCACGTAATTCAAAACATTTACTCATGCCTGTTAAATGGAAGAGTTTTATGACTCACAATTTTCCTAGAACAAGTCTTTAAGATTTCAATTTCTAATAATAGCCAATACCAAACTTGCTGTACTAATTTTCCAAATACATACAATCAACCTGAATCGATAACAAATAAAAATTAATAAATAAATAAATAAATAAATAAATAAATAAATAAATAAATAAATAAATAAATAAAATACTATTTTATTTTTATTAAAAAAATCAAAGTAAAATATTTTCAATATTTAATATCTTTATTGTTTAAAGCTTATAATAATCGGTTACCCAGAAACGGCCATAACTCATTACGAAACTCCGCCCGAGTTTGGTTTTCCTGCAGAGGCTTGTTGCGAGCAATGCATCACTGGAGTGACAGATCGGTGGGATGCATTGGGCAATTTGGAATTTGTTATTAAATTCTCATTGGGTACACACATCTCCTTGACTAGGGGACCATCCCTTCGCCTTCACATCTTGAAGCATGATTCACCCTTAGCAGGTCTAACATAATGGGTGTCAGCACAAGGTCCAGGTTCTGGCTCAACGAATTAATCAATGAGTGGAGATTAGCAAGCAATACACATGTTGTCTGTATATTAATTTCTTCGTGGCCTCAACGTCATTAAGCAGTAAATAATGGTTTCAACGGAGAAGCGTTTCCAAATTATGTACGTATTGCGAGTGGCGCCCCCTTGTGCGCCTCACTCGTTTTAATGATTAATTTTTAATTGAGTCAAAGTTCTAATTACGGCCGCGTGCTCCACTGGTTTTATGAGACGCAGTAAAAATGCGCTCCAATGAGGCGACAGCTCGCCACTGTCACATTCCTCTGCTTTCCCTACAAAATCTTCTCCACCATTTTTGTCAAGTGTCGGATATTTGGCTGCATTTTCTTCCCTTTAGCAAATAACTTTATCTCGCTCTGGTAATTAATCTCAATTAGAAGCTTGAGCGGTGAAGCGACACTTTTTCTCCAAAAACTTTTACATTCGTGTCCCGGCTCGGCTCATACAAATCTCGAGATCTCATCCCGGAGGATAGAGAACAATAATTTACGCGCGAAAAAATTCTTCTCCACATTGATATTATATTTTTTCCCCGGACTTTTTTTAGTGAAAGAAAATCCCCTTAATGAAAAGCAAGAGGATTTGCTCTTTGCCAAGTGAACTGCACTTTGTGTTAAATAATGTCTTGACTCGTTTCTCGATTGAGCAATTGTCATCTCGCTGGAATGAAATGCATCTCATCATTTATCTTTTCTGCTCTGACAGCATTTTCTGAGAAGATGAAGAATGTCTCCCCTGCCATTGAATTAAAAAAGGGAGCAGACTTCTTTATTTACGAACTCAAAATATTCGCTTAAACGACCGGGCAATTTGCAAACGAGGGTCTGAAGAGAAAAACATGACGCGAAGCGTGCTCTTATTGAGGAAAAGACTCCTCGTTAACTGAGCGACCCACTCAAACTGACAAAACTCAATTAAAGCAAAAACTCAGGAAGGAAAGCCATTCGGATGGCACGTGACACTTGCGCAATAGCAACAGTTATAAATGCAGCGCTGAAAAATAAAAATATGTTAAAAAAAAATTAATTAAAGCATTTAATATACGATAGTTACAATGGTTATTTTATAAATTCTTTCGGAGTTTTCGATCTCAAATTGCATTTTGTTAATCTTCTAGATGGGATATCAAATCTTGGACTTCTCGATGTGCGCTGCAGCTGGGGACTTCGCGGTAAAGAATTCACCAGATGCATGTTGTCGATACTTTGTGTAAGAGGATTCAGGAGTCGTTTGCTTTTGCACATGTTTGGTTTTGGCATCAGACGACTCAAGTTCATTCCTTCTTGGCTCGATGCGCGGTCGAGCGTATGCGTATCGGTTGACCAGTGGTCTTCTTGGATTCCACCAACTTCACCCTCAAATGATAGAGCTGTGGACAGGGATCGAACGCTCGATGCACGAGTTCCAGTGCCCTCCGAGCCGGCAATTGCCAAAAGATCATTGAGACACAATGAGCCTTGAGTGCGGCGAATCGTGGACACATGCTGTAAGGAAGGTGTGGCAAGGGGCCGAGAATCTTTTTTACCGGAGGCTTTGGCTCGAAGTGCCTCCAGATCCACCGAATAAACTTGACGGCGAAAGCGAGTGTCAACATTAGCACATGCTGACAGCACTGAGGATGTTGTCAATGCCCGTGATCGAACGGATAAAGAACTTTGTGATCGTCGGCACGAGTTGCCGTCAGGTAGCGATAGCATTTCTGTGTTGCGGCCTGAAAATATTTAGAAAATCTCAATGTTATAATGAATAAATAAATACTAATAAAAAAAATTAATAAGAATTTTGTGTTTAAATTTTTATATTTATTTTGAATATTAGTATTTTTCTAATTTTAATTTCCCGGATAACGGAAATGATTTAGACGTGCGCGATGCGTTGTTGTGTCTGGCCTAAAAGTTAGTTAATTTCAAGATAATTTATGTTTTTCTAAACTGACACGATTATATTTGAGTGATTATATTAAATGACTGGACAAATTATCTATCAATCGAGGTAAAAACCACGAAGAATTATATGTACGACGAACAATGAACATTCGAAGCTTAAAATGGATGCCGTATTACTGATTACATTCGTGTCTATTGTTGTGCAGGGTACAAAATCGACTTTCGTTCTCAACTGTATTCATGAACTAAACTACCGCAAAGAAAATAGTTGCAGATGGATTTCTCCCTCAAAAGGACCAATGTGAAGGTAACATAACTGATGATTTGACTCGAAATTTGAATTTTTATTTTTGTGAAAACAAATACTGAAACATAACGGAAATTTACCTTCCTGTAAAACGTGTGGGGATGCATGATCGAATTTTGTTAGTGTAAACTAATGACTTACTTTTTAATATGACTTTATTTGGCTAAAAATATATTCCGTATATAAAAGCCAAAAAAAATATTCTGAATCAAATCTTGGGTTTTTCTTCCATGACTTCACTCTAGAGTGGATGAGCATGGGCGAAAAGGAAATAAAACGATTTTTCAGTTAACAAAAAAAGAAAAAAAAATATAAAATTGTGAATGTGATTTATTGTGGTGACTCGACTTGTTTACTTGTCTTTTTATTCGTGTGTGAAACTTTGCTTTCAACTTGAATATTTACCTATTTGATGATTGAATGATTTGCTGGACAAATGAAATGTTAATCACAAATGTTTAAATCAGAAACCAACCTTACTCCTGAATATTTGAAGGCCTAAATGGAGGGAGCCATTTTCTTAAACCTGTGTGTTGTGAGAGATCAGCGAATTTAATAGTGCTAAAAGTAAACATCTAAATGAGGAGCTCTGTGTTACGTCAAACGTTTAAATTTACCCATTTGAAAAAATGAGTAGAACGCGTGACGTCATCTTAATGCAGCAAGCAAAGACAAGAAACAAAACAACATAAAAGTTTGTTGTGCAATAAATTTTCTATTTGACTTATTTTCTCGATTGCTTTTCCGAGTTTGTTTACGCAAGAAAGGCTTTCCCAAGTGCGCAACATCCACAGCGCATGCGCACTCGGATGATACTTTAGCCATAATGTGGTGATGAGGCTGCTGCGTTACTCACACGAAGAATGGGCTATGGGGCGACTCGACGGCGCCACGGTGTTCATCTCACGAAGCAGACGTCGCTCGCGAACCTTCAACACAAATGCGCGCGTTCGTGCTTCCCGATTTTAATTGACAAATGGTGCCGTGTTTCAACGAGTGCTGCCATCTTCATTCGAAAAGTGTTATTAAAAAAAATAAAAATTGAGATGAAAAAGCAATTTATTATTTTTTCTAATGCATTTAGGGGTAGTGCAATTCTTTCCTTTGTCTCATTTTTCTGTTAGCAGTCCCCTGGTGCCGTTTCCAGCCAATTAAGCGGAGCGTGGCTAAGACAGACTGGTGGGAGAGCGGCCATAAATCGGTGGTTCTTCGTGTGTGAAATGCGACCAGCAGCTCGAACAGTGCGGGCTTGAGTTGGGAAACTGAAACGAAGTCGGCAAACGCCAACGAGACGTACACTCACGCCTGTACATCCTAACTTCATTTCATGGCAATAAGTAAAAGCGAGTTTTTCCCCGCAAACTTCCATTTGCTCGTCCCTTCTCTGGTCCCATCTCGGCTCTCCCTAGCGCAAGAGACCGAGTGAGCGATTGGTCCAAAGGAAATTGGGACAAAAAGGAAAACAAAACATTTGAGTATGAGCGAGGGAGAAAATGGAAGGAAGGGCGCTTTAATGGGCAGACGTTGTTCGCCTGGCACAGGCAGAAAAGAGGCAGTTAGTCCAACCGACCACTCAGAAGAGAATGAATTTTAGTTGGGAAAGAGTAAGATAAAAATAAAGCTGCATGTTTAAAATTTAACCAAAACAATTGAAAGTTTTTTTTAAAAAAAGAGTTTTTTTTATATTAAAATACCAAAGTGGTATTGTTTGCAAGTGGCTTTTTTTGTTTTGTTTTATCTAAAAACAAGAAAAATCAGGACTTTATTGGCACAAATGATGTAATTTGGATCCATTTTATACATAAATATAACATGGAAAGACTTTTATCATTATTTCCAACTGGTGGTAAATTGATAAATGTCGTGCATGTGATAAAAGTTTAAAACTTAAAGCAAAGTGCAAGCTATTTTTTGTTGTCTTTGAAGAGTAAATGTGTGTGGGCGGAATTCAATTAGAAAGTGTCTCATTAAACTGTTAACAAGTTCAAGTTGGATGGGAATGGAGGGAAATTGTCAAGGGGTTTGGAATTGTCACCACTAGCTCGATGCAAGGTGTGCCACGTGATGAGAGGAAATGCAACAGCTATGTACCTGTCAACGAACACGTTGTCTCAAAGGGTTAAGAGCTCTTAGGTTTGTGCGATGCTTCCTTGGTCTGACACATCACTCTCGCAAACAAACCCAGACTTGCTCAGCCCGTTGCTAGGTAACAGCGGCTCGTGGGATTAAGAGTAATTTTTACCTGCAGACTTTTCAATGTCGTAATTACCATGTTTATTGACTTATTTACAAATTGTGGGTTCGGTTGGGGACCGAATTTAACGGTCTAATTTCTGGATGGAATGTGAGGTCATTTCGTCACGTTCTATAAAAAGAAGGGCAAGTTGATGATTCATTAGGAGAATAATGTTCGTGGAACATTATGAATGGCTGAGCCAATGATGGTGATTTTCACTAATTAAGACTCGACATGAGAAACGGGAAGTGAAATATGCCGAGGCGACCAAGTGGCGGCTCAAGTACTAAGGCGGGCCACAGGTGCCCGGACGTCACGTGCATCGTTTTGACCTGAGAAGAAACTTGGCCCGTCATTATCTCGGTGACCTCGTAATCATCTTATCCCGTTGCTCAATTGAATAATGACGGAGGCTGTCTCCCCCAATTCGCTGGAATGCGAGAAAACGACATCTGCCGGTCAAATGAGAAAACATGGGAACAAAATCAAATTTTTTTTTAATGCTTTGCTATACCGTGGAAGAAAAATGTGTAATTGACTCTAATTGTAATTGCTAGGTTCATAGAGAACATTAGGGAAGAGAATTGGTCGTCCACATAAAAATTGGAGGTATAAATTCATTGAAATCAATGGGTAATTGCTTGGCTTTTGTTATTGAAATTTGCTCTTTATTCGCAATGATTATTTTTTGATGCATTAAAAGTTGGTAGATGTGAAAGGAGAAGTAATAAAATAAAAAAAAAAGTTAGTTTTTGTTGAAAGAGCATCTTGTTAGAATTTATTTGCTTCACATTTTGTTCTCCATCTGATGATGGCTTCATTGGAGTATCGCGTTAGATTGGTTTGGGCAGCAGCAACGCGGAGAAATGCCGTTGCCTCACCCTTTTATATATGTAAATGAACACTGGGTTTTGCTATAGCAGTTTGGCGGGCAGTGCGCAAATCCAAGGGCTTGTCATCGGGCGCACTTTGGGCATAGTAGCGCTCGAGTCCAACGGTTTTTCCCCCTGGTTTTATTATTATCGGGATGCGCTATGGACGAGCGTGCACTCGCTCGCTATCGCGCGCTTTTCCATATTCATAACCCATCGATCACTGAGAGGAAACGAAGATGGCAGCCAGAAAGGGAGGCGAAGTAGCAAGCCCCCATTGCCGACAAAAGTTGGCGGCTGTGGCATCATGCTCGAGTTTGTATTCCTCGCTTGGTTCATCGAGCGATTCTGTTTTGTGTCTCTATATCAGATGATTGCGATGTGGTCGAGGTAAGGGAAACTATTTCTCCGCCCGGAATCAATGTAGGCGTCCTGCACTCGAGGCCGACATGGGTCGCTGTCGGTCATTTGTCTTGACAGTTGACAACCGAGCCCGGAACGGCGCCAAATGAGAAATGAATTGCTCTCCCTCATCGCTTAAACAAGTCGTTTGCAGTTTGAATTTTACCTTAAAAAATCAAAATCTTAAAAAAAAACAAAAGAAGGAAATTTGGAAAATTAATTCATTGTATTTATTATTAGGAGGGGGTGAGTTTTTATCTTTTTATTTTTTATTTTTTATTTTTTATTTTATTTTTTTTTTTTTACCCGTAATCCATTTTAACTTTATCTGTGGATAAGGAGAATGAGCAAGCACTCAAATTTGGAAAAAACCTGCAATTGCGTTCAAGGATTTTGGTATAATTTATGATGGCGAAGATTTTTTAAAAAAGGAATTGAAGCTTTTTTTTTTTAAATTTTTTTTTATATTTTAGAAAATGTGATTTATTAATAAGTTTAGTTATTTGATTTCAATTTTGTGGTTTTCTATTGTAATAAATTTGAGAGATCAAAAAAAAAAAAATTGCTTGAAAATGGAAATGCACTTTATTTATATTAGAAATAAAAGTTGGACCGTGCAAATCTTTACATTTAATCCCACCTTGATTTAAACCACCTCAAGTTGAGGTCACTAGGGGTCGGAGTCGTTGGCTATTGCACACCTCTTTGAATCCACGAAACAACTGGCAACCAGCTTATTGCAGAGAGAAACGCGGTGGGTTTATGTTAGCCATAAACAAAGTGCGAGGCCCGTCGCAGGAGTATAATGAGCGCGAAGAGATGACACGTCGACGCAGCCACCGTGGCAGTGGCACCGGGGGGACACGTATTATCTCGTCACACCAACACGGTTCCTCCCACCTGGTAATGGAGCGCCAACCTCGCCGCCCCCTCACTCGATCACCGTTATCTCCACGTGCCACATGCCCGGACATCGTCGTTCTAGTGACGCTGCATGCGTTCTACGCTCTTAAAACACTGAATCACGCTGCATTCGCTTTTCGGCTAATCATTCCAGCTTTTTATCATGTAAATTTTTTTTTACTACATATAAATTTTTTTTATTTCACTATAAATAGGGAAAAAAAGATATTTCTTAGCACCTTTGAACATAAAGTTGGTGCATGCATTTTTTTTTTAGTTTGTTGCGGAGAGAGATTTTCTTCAAAAACGATTTTTTTTAAAAAAATTTGTTGTCACTTTCAATTCATCATAAAAGTATTTTTTTTTTTAAAAAAAATTTGGATTTTGTTTCGAGTTGATTTTTGATGAAATGACTTTAGATATTTCGTTTCCATTGCATTTTGGTGGTCGAGTTGATCGGATTTTTTTTGTGACTTATTTTGGATATTTTATTCGAGTCCGAAATCAGGGTGTACCTCGAGGACTTGCTCGCTATTAGTTCTGCCTCAATGCCAACTGGCGTTTTGAGTTGCAGCCATCCATGGACCAGTTTCTTATTGGTAAAAGTAAATCGAATTGAATGTAAGAAAAAGTTTATATTGCAAACTTTAGCATGTAATAACACAGCGGTGGCATTTTTCAATCTTGTGTAAACATCCATTAATATTTCACACCTTTTCTTCGTAGAGATTACATAAAGTGTTATGTTAGAGGGAATAATAGGGTTATGAAAGTCTATTAAAATGATTTTCGTGTCAGCATGGGGTGCGGGAGAAACTGGAAAGAGTTACGAAATCAGGGTAATGTATTTTG
The DNA here is from genome assembly GCA_000239455.1 of Strigamia maritima. Classification (NCBI taxonomy): domain Eukaryota; kingdom Metazoa; phylum Arthropoda; class Chilopoda; order Geophilomorpha; family Linotaeniidae; genus Strigamia; species Strigamia maritima. The sequence goes on from JH432192.1 coordinate 357,397, forward strand.
ACGTTGGTGAGTTTGTCAGTGATGCGGTAAAAAGAACATCTTGAACGGCACTTGAGCCGTTGATGGGTCGAGCACAGATGGCAACATGTACACACTATACACACAGGTTCAGTGCGATGAGTCAAGTTGCCGCCGTCTTGTCGAGTGGACTTAAAACAAAACAATAATTCAAAAATCGATCTATTCGAAGCGATCGAAGTAATAAATTGTCCCCAATTTGTCTCTGTGTTTGCTGAATTCTCTGGTCAGTTAATATTTGCTTACTTCTATATGATCCTTTGTTCCTAGTTGTTGTAGTGGGGTGATGGAGGGTCGGCAGGAGGTCCGAGAGGGGTCTGATCGCGAGCCAAGTTGATGTGACACAATTACAGGATGCTGGCATGAGAGAGATGCATTAGCATAGATACGTCGGATGAGGAAGACGCGCACAATAACGACTCAGGACGATTTGCTGTGGCAGAAGGAGGGAAAGGGAAGGGAAATGGACAAATATATTTTCTACTACCCTGTCCATGTTGATAAATTGGGAAAAACCCCTCTCAATCTGTCCCCTCCTCCCATGCTTGTCTACTCTCACGAACTTAAGTGGATTGGATATAATGCTGCGAGTGGAAAATACCTTTAAATGATTAATTACTTGACAATTGCGCAATTGAGCGTGTTTAAAAGTTGGTGTAGGAGATAAATGAGTATCGAGTGTAGAAGGCTAATGTTGATTACTAGATAATGGAACAATTGAAAGGGTCCAGTAATCTAATAGTTTGATGCGTTGAGTGAATTCAACACATGTTTTTTTTGCCTTTTTTTACAATTTTTTTTGGTGCTACATGTCACTTTTGCTTATAATTTGCGGGTTAATGGAATATCGCACACTGCGGAATTGTTTCCGGGACGTAGCGTATTGGCGCATGCGCTTGTTGAGGCGTCTCGCGAGTTAATCAGAGAAAAGCGCACAATGGATAATTCGTTGTAAGAGGGGTTTCTCTGGCGACAGGCGCTCGTGCTCATTCCATTGAAATCGGGTGCCATCCATTGCCCAAGAGTCGGTTGTCGTTGCAGTTTCATGCTCCCTTCGAGTTTCACTGCATGACGCATGCGCGCTCAGTCAACAAAGTTTGCAGAAGGGAACAAAGTTGAGGAATTCGCTTCGAGATTAAATTTAAGGCTGTCTAGTATTTCCAGAATATTTTAAACCACCAAATATTCATTTCTATGATGAAAAATGCGGAGAGAAAAAATTATTGTTCGTGTTTTTCAGATTTTTGACTTTTTGGAAGCAAAATAATCGCGTTTTTGACTTGAGGAAATAAAACTCACTTGTGGGTAAGCGGTAGGAATTACGTTTAGCCATCCAAGATTTGTGCCTTGTTTGTCGTTGAGCTCAACTGTAAAGTTGTGGGTTTAGAAGGGGAATACCACACCCTATTCTGGATATTTATTTTTTTCCTCCCCTCTTTCCACACCCCTTCCACTGGTTCACTCTTAACTTGAAAGTGAGATAATTTTTTTTTGTTTAATTTCACTATTAATCCCGAATGGGTTTTGAACGTTATCCATTAATTTTTTTTGTTATGTGTATTTTCGAAATGTATGTGTAGATCGATAAGAGCGGGGTGGGGATACGCGAGTTGAGTTTGTCTCATCCGTCAGTTGGTAGGGAATGAAAGGCAATTTTTTAAATTGCTTTTCAAATCTTCCAATGAAATCACAACCAATTTTCCGAAGCCCGTTCTTGTGTGTCCATTAATCTCAGCTGTTATCAAACATTTTTCGTGGGCAAAACGCAAGCGTTCTTTTCCCGGAGGACGCCCACCCACAAATTGCTCCAATTTCCATTCTTTTTTGAAAACTTCTTTTACAATTTTCTTTTATTTATCTGTCGTGTCTTGTAACTCGAAAGAGACATGCAGGTTGCATGTTTAAGGTTGATTGAATTCTTCTCATTTGCATATGTCGCTTTTTTTTTATCTGTTTCGAGGAAATAAAAGCGAAAACAAGAAGTTTTTGAATGAAGACAAAAAAAATTGTTCTGTATTGTTGCAGAGCTGAGCTTGAGTAATATATTTTGATCTTATCTCATGCTTTTAAAGCGAAACTAAAGTTTTTATGGGGTTAACAAGATACTTTTTTTAAATTGAAGTTGTCTCGAATATTTAATCTAGATGCACTGCGTATATTTTTGCTTCTTAATTTAACTTTGATGTAAGCGATAAACTTTTGAATGTGTAATTGGCTTCTATCACCTTTTGGGGTTGAGTTGCTCGGTGCTTTCTTATCAGGAGGTAAAATAAAGTACAGGTCGCTGGAGAGCCATTCAGGTGGTCTTGTCATCAGTGTTAATTGAGGCGAAGTTTTCAATGATACCCTCGTGTTCACATAATTATGTGGTTAAAAGGTACAAATTTTTTATTTTCGTTATAAAATTCATTTTAAAGGAAAGAAAACATTGAGAAATTAGAATTAAATTAATAGATTTATCTGGATGAACCATAGATGACAGTAAATCAATAAATAACGATCTAAAACGACATTTTGTGTTGTAATATCGACATATTTTTGGTCCAATTCCTTGCTATTGTTGTTGCTCTTGCAAGCCGACGTATTTTTTGTTTTTGGAGTGTGCGGAATTTGGTACGCAAATATTTTCATCTTGATCAAATGCAAGAAAAAACAAATTGAAATGAGAAATAAAGTGGACTCTGGTTTTCAAGCTTTATTGAAACAATACTTGTATAATTCAAAATATGTAGGACTACGATATTCAATTTGTAAAGCGAAATTAGCATGCATTTAATTTAATATGGTTCGTAAGTTTGGCGAATTTAGTTTACAACTGTCGTTTTCATTTACTGTTAATACTTGGTTATGACGAGGTTCAATTTCCTAATTCTCTGTCGGGCCACTCGTTGGCGCCATCCGCCCTTCTTTCCTCCCCATTGGCAAGAGTGGGAGGATGTCGCCTCTGTTTATATGACAGACCAAGATGTACGGGATGATAATTTTATGGTCCACTTAAATCATCCTTCAGGGGAGTGCAATAAATTGGTGGCAATCGCCGATTGCTATATTACACCAAAGCTGCACACACCGAGAATCCCCCGAGTACTGTCGATAGCCAGCAAAACTTGGTCTTTGTACGCTTTTTCCTACCCATCTTCTTTCTCCCTTCTACTGTAATAGACCCCAAACTTGGTTTTATGTGAGGTGGGAATCAATTACTATTAGATTAGGGAACTTTCGCCCGTCCTGTTGATTTGAAAGTGCACACGTGGTTTCTGTCTCGATAACAAGGTGGCACTGCCCAGTGTCTGTTCTTGTTTGGCACAATCGCTTTTGATTTCCACCATACCCGTTTTTCTCGACATTTGTAAAGTGTATTTAAGAGGTTTATTATAGATTTACAAGTCGTGAAGCAACATGGAGAAAGCAAAAAAAAAAGCAAAGAAAGAAAAAAGTGAGAGGAGCACTTGCAAGTTTTATGTGCAACACGCAGTGCGTCGATGCGGTGCAGCTAAATCGTTGGGTGCTCACTAGGGGCAGCTAACAGGGTGATGTAGAGGCGTTGGCAAAGATTTTTTACTTCGTCCTTGATTATTTTGGATGGTGGCGCTGCGGTTGTCATGCTCGGCTCTAATATGATAATGCTGGAAAGATGCGCGTGGCTGCACACCGCCCAGGGTAGACGGGGTGGTGGATGAGGAGGACACCAGGGGGATGGGAGGTGGATGCAGGTCGACGGGGCGCCGCCCCATAAAGCACGCGCCGAGTGCGCAGCTGCTGTCGGGCTTGGAGTGGGGACCTGCTCAAGCAAAACCTGGATGAGAGATAGGGAGTGGATTCGTGTACATTTCTTAAGTAATGGGCGGCGCAGCCTGCGCCCACACCGTCGTTAAGTACTCTTTATTCTATCATGTTTGAGTCCTTTCGACGAATCGCAGAGAGGTGGAGAGTAATTTAGAGGAAATTATTCAAATGAAATGTTCAGCTTCTCTCTCGCTCTCTCTTTTTCGAGACATTTTTGTACTTAATGAGAAGAGTGTCTCAACTGCTCTCGTTTTACTTCTAATGTGGTAGTTTTCAAACTCCGTCTGTCGCACTCGTCTCTTAATGAAGTTGAGTTTAGGGCCAAAAATTCGACACCATTTTAAAATCCAAAAATAAAAAAAGAAAAGAAATGAAACTATTTTTTCAAATTTTATCAATTTTTTTTTTTCTTCGAGTGTCTGTTGTTGATAAGAAAAATGATTTTGGAAATTATTTGTGACCTTTGCAGGACACTCTTAATGGTAGTTTATCCTCCACTTTGCTCACTCATCACCAGAGACCACCATTATATTTTCGTATAAGTGTATTCTTTATATTTTTCTTTCATTCAATTTTACTCAAGAGGTCACCCTGAAAATTGTTCTTGATTAGGTTTCGCTGTGAACACAATGCCAGCCATTCATCTTTATAGTTTAACTCTCCCCCATTTACTTTTCCCTACTCTCCCTCATCATTCACTTGAGAAATCATTTTAGACTTTTTTTTTATATATTTTTTTAGTCTTTATATACTATTCTGTATATAGGGGGAATTAAATACATGACATGCAATTAGAAATTTATTGAAGTGAATAAATAAAATGTTGCAGATACGCCATTGAAAGTAGTTTTGAATCTAGTATACAGTCGTTGCATGTATTTTATTTCATGACACGCATTGAATGGCAAGGGGTTTGGAAGCCGGGATGGGGAAGGGTGGATGAGGGAAAGACGAACGTTACTCGTTGTATATATATTTCTCTGGTTGAAATCCGCCTTCTTCCGCACATGGTCCCACCAACAACATTAAATTCCCTCCATATACTGTTGATGCTGATGGTATACAACGACGTTCACATCTTTCTTCTTTTTCCGGTATACACGAAAGAACTTTAAAATACTTTTATTTTGTGAAGAAAATCGAAAATCCAAAATGTAAAACGCAAAAATAGAATCACGTGACGATGAAATTTGTTTTGGTTTTTAATAGCGATATTCCCGCTAAGTCTTCATTAAATGAAAAAGTTATTGCAAACGATGTTGGCATTGTCGACTCGTATATTTCGCTGGTGGTTGAGGAAGAAGGGCGTTGGCTGTTTCAATTGGACGTGGACGATTCTCGAAATTGGCGTCCGACTTGATTCTCTTGGACTTGTTCGTGTTGTGAGTGGACGCAGGAGTCCCCATTTTGTTGCTTCTGCTGCTTTAATCCAATCAGACTCGGTCGTCGGACGCCTTAATCACATCAAGGTCTCGGGCCTTTGGCTCGTCCATCCGTGGACGCATCTTCTTCGCTCGCCCTTGCGCGTGATATCTCCTTCTGTCACACTGTATTACAAACTATGAGGAGCAACGTTAATACTTGTGAAGCCGTTTTTATCCTTGAAAAAATAAAATTGACTTATTTTTAAAGCAACACGCTGCTTTAACATGACTTTATTTACGCGATGACGAATTACAGTTGGAAAATTTATAGCTGAATAAATCATGGATGGTGACGAGTCCCTGTGGAGAGGGGTTTTGGTGTGTGGGTGGTGGATACCCAGCTGCCTCATTTGTCACTACGCCACTTTATTAGTATCGTAATATTTTTTTCTTATTATTGTTATTTCTAGCCGTAGAAATGCGTCGTCATCGGTCTAGGAACAAAAAAATTGGTCAGATGGCGGCCGACTTTGTCAGAATGTTCGAGTTTGCCATTAATTTTGTGAAATAGGAGAAAGACTAGTGCGTTTCAGTCAAGGTAAAGTTCACGTGACTCATTTGGACATGTAGCCCAAAGCGACCTTTTAATTGGTATGGAAAAAACCGATGAGGTCAAAGGGAGAAAAGTCCATTTATAGCACTCGTAAAGCAGTCATAGACTTTTGGTTGGACTAATTTTTTTGCTTATCCCGAAGGATAACATGTGCAAAGGTTTTGTCATGTTTTTTCATTCCTTCTAGGCGAAATGTGCGAAAGTGTTTTGGACTTTGTAAACTGGCGCTACAAAAAAAATCTAAAATGACAGATTTTTTTATTTTTTTTTTATTTATTTTTTAAAAGGGTTGTTCGGAGATGGGGGTGGTAAAGTGGAAATAGGGGTAAGAGAAAGGGGTAGAGATGGAATTTTGGTCATAATTTCCCGTTGTGAATAAATGAAAAAAAAGGGACGAATTTTATTCATTTTCTTAGGGGCCATCAGAAACGAGTCACGCGCTCCCTGCAGTGTTCTAATTTGAAAACCTTGTTAATGAGTCGTGCTGAGTGGTTTACGATAGATTGGTTTGAGTTTTCTACCGAACATCAGGGGATCTTAAAATGTAATTTGCCATAAAATAAATTAATTAGATACTTAAGTTTGGCAACTATATAACTGGCAAAAGTGTAAACACGGCAAACCTTTACCTCAGATTTATTAAATTTCTTAAGACTTATAATCAAAATATTTGGTTTCTATCCAGACATGGAAAATAAAGCGAGATATTATGTGTGAGTAATGTTTGATGTGGGTGTGTGTACATGAAAATGGGAGTTGTTTTTTTTGCGACCCACTACAAGACTCGTCATAATTCACACTTGATCCCGCTCGAGGTCGCATTTAGTCTTTTTTTTCGCCTTTCATTCTGGCGTTAAAGATTATGGGAATGAAGGGAAAAAAGTGTAAAATTGAATAGCAAGTTGAAGGGGTTGGTGTTAGGTTTTGAAAATCATTCGTGCATTCAGTAATTTGGTTCATTGAAGTTGAATGGTTTGGTTGGGGAGGGGGTGGTTGAGTTTGGCTTTGGGTGGGTGTATTTTTTTTCAGATGTACCTGAATTTATTTTTGGGATTGGTTTTTAACCGAATTAGGCAGTTAGTTGATTAAATTACACTGGGAAATTGTATTAGTATTGAGAAATTAGTTGTTTGATGTCAACAACAGATGGCGGTGCGTGCCTCGAAGGGGAACAGATTACTGCGCAGGTGGAGTTGCGACCCGGAACGGTAAATCTGAGGTCGCCGCCTCCACGTGAGACGAGCTCGTATTGGAGGAATGAGAAAGGTGGCGTGTCGACAAAAAGACTTTATTTCGCGAGGGAAAATCGCAGCTCGCAGAGTGGTTCTCCCCAAGATCACGTGATGAGATAACGCACCGGGGACATCCATTCCATGAAACCGTAAAATTGATTTTTTTTTTTAAATCAACAAAACTTTTTTTTAATGAATTTTTTTTATTTTTAATAAAATTTTAATTTTTTAAAAAAAAAATTATAAAATTTTAATATAAAAAATCAAAGTTTTTTTAAAATTTATTTATATATTTTTTGTTCGCTCCCAGTTGAAACATCAACTTGTCATCTGTTGGTTGCTAGCGCCCTGGATTTTCGCTGTTGATGTTGAGCACCAGGGGATATTTCTCTGTTAGAAAGAAAAGAAGATGGTGGGAGAGAGAGACTCAGGTCGGTGGGAGGTAATTTGGAGCTGGCAGTTCACGTGGGTCACTGGCTGCAGACTGACTGGCGTCTGTTGAGGGATTCGACAAAAAAAGCTCGAAGAGGAGACGGTGAAGGTGCCCATTAACCAACCAGCCTCGTTTTGAGCGTGGGACTGTGTGACGTTAAATCAATTTTTTTTTTCTTTTTCTTTTTTTTTATGTATACATAAAAAAATATATTTTTGAAATAAAAAAATTCCAGAGCTGTATGTACATTAAGGAAATGCAAATTTAAGAAGGTCACTTGAAGAGTTTGCAAATGTATTGGCAATTAACCTATTTAAATTTTAATCACTTCCTCTTCTTTAAGTTAGCCTTTTTTTGCGTTGGTTGTATTTAGATACATAGAAAAAGATTTTTTTTCTTATTTTTTTTATGTATATTTAAAACCAAAAAATTATTTTGTATTGAGGGTTCATCGAAACTTGAGAATGAGTGAATGAGTTTCAAGTTTGTTGTTGATTCGTTTAGGCCACGGTGGTATAGGCATAAAATGTAAATACAAACAACCAAGTTGTTTTCTTTAAACGATACATATTAACTACTTATGCAAAGTGGAAAAGCAAAGAGGCAAAACAAAGCATTGTGGGAAGTGTTTCAGTTCAATGTTGGAAGGTTTCAAATTGATCGAATTCTTTCGCATCTGGGATCAATCACTGATTGCACCTGTCAAAAGGTGAAAGTAAAAAACAACTTCATACCAATGTCCAGAAACTTGAGATGGCACACCTGAATGTGGGCCGGAGGTGCGGCCTTTGCTACGAGACACCTGCACAACATCCGGTGATCGGGTAACCTCAGTGCCCTCTCACGACTAAGGTGTTAATTCGTGAGAAGAAAGTGGTTCGCAGGTACTTGTACCTGAGAGTGAAAGGTCAAAAAGGTGATTTTTTAACGCTGCAGTGCATTAATGTACACATACTAAGTACTTAGCTCTGAGTGTGAGTTTCAATCCACTTTTGAGGCGAAACAGATGGCCAGCAAACTGAGTTGAGTTTCAGTATGATGGGTCGGATAAAATGATGGAATTTATCGAGATTGAAAAAAAAGAAAGGGATAAGATAAGGTTCAGTGGAAAAAAGGGGTTGAAATTTAATCTCGACCTTGGATAACCTTGAGATGGAATAAGTTGAAGGAATAAGAATGCAAATATCTCTTCGAAGACGAATTTGGGCGTGGTGACTTGATGACATATGGGCAACCTTGAGTTAGTCAGACGAAACACGCACTCTTCTTCCTCTTTGTGCTTTGACGCAGTTGCAGATTCATAGCAGTCGGGGTAGAGGAGTGGAGAGGAGAGATGCGTGGGTGGGAATCCATTTCCCCTGCGCCACTTGCGCAGTTACCTGGAAGTAAGTGCTTTCAGTGCCTTGTGTCCCGTTTTCATGATCGTCGTTCCCAATTGGTTGGCGTCCGTGTTCGCGTCGACGAGGCGCCCATCCCCGCAGGCGACGCCGACAGTAGGAGCAGACCCGAGGCGCCTTTGTCCCCATAGCCCTCCGATGGCGCCAGCCCCAGCGCCGCCGAATAACAAAAGGCTCAGATAATGTCACGTGTTTTAATCCATTGCGGGTTCATAAAATTGAGACGATATTTTTTTATTTTTTAATATGATGCAGGTGGATATTTCATTTCTTTGTGAAATATGGGATATATATATATATTTTTTTTTCGTTTTTTTTTTCTTTTTTGCGTCGCAATCCATTTTCTCTATTTTTTATTTATTATTATCCATGCGCGTGTCGTCTCCACTCGTCCTTTCCCTTGGTTCTTACTTCACTTCCGTTTTGGGACCAACCGGAAATGGAGGGCGGACGAGCTTTTTATTGGCTCGGTCGGATTAGAGATGACACTCTTCGAACACAACCTGTGTTTTGATGGCGAACGAATGCCAGACTCGGATCGTAAAAAACAAAATCCCAACAAGCGGGCGACATCTATAGAAACCCTCTCCTCCTCCTCATCCACCTTCAACCATTCATCCAAACCGACTTCCGCCTGCCACCTAACGGTGACTTCCGTCGCTGAACCTCTCATGCTGGATAAATGAGCAACTTTATTTTTTTATAGAAATTTTAAAACTTTAACCATTTTTTTTATTTTTCTTAAAATTATTAAAAAATGTTTTAATTTTATTTCTGATTACATTTTAAAAAAAAACTTAATTTATTACTGCAGATCGGGACTCGCGAGTACCCAGTTGCAAGTTTCGTTTTCAATTGGACCAAACGCAATGAGTTGGTCGAGTTCCACCGGGTGCCCAGTCTCGAGCTCTTCATCCCTTCCAATGTCAATTAACCCAGTGGTGATTGCAAAGACAGCATTCTCCATTATCCCCAGATTCTCTACCAGAGTTTGGGCATGCGCAGTGGATGTTTACGAAGATTACAAAACATGACCCTGCAAATATGACGCGCAAAGGTGTGTGGCACTTCACTTTGATCTCGCACTTCAAATTTTGCACGAGTCAACAAACACCTGGGTTCCACAATTTCTCCCCGTGGCTTAATTTGCTCATGTAACGAGAGGAGTTGCTGCTCAATGTCACTCCTCATCATGCAGACAGCGCGTGTACACATACCTGGTGTGCGTCAGAAGGTGCTTCCCTTTTTCGAGCACCCTCACTACTGTAAATTATTGAGCAAATAGAGTACGGTCATCCTTCGTTCTAGCGGGAGCAACTTGTCTCAGATGCAGGTGATGTTTTCAAACGTGCCTGGTTTTTGTTACAGCGTTGAGACTTAATCAAAAAGTACTTTTAATCTACGAAACGATTTTTATAAGAAGTTATATACCCTAAAAGCTTGAAAAAGCGTGGGATATTAAAAACCATGACGTCATTGCGTCGGTTATAAATGAGTTTGTTTATTTTAGGAGTAAATGAGTTGGAGAAATGGAACATTTCTTACAGTTGCGGTCATTTAAAATAGACTGGCTGAAGGAAAAATCTCATTTTACTTGGAAATAATGAACCCTGTTTTAAAGTAAAGGAGTTTGTTTACTAAAGAATTAGAAAAGGCGAGTAGGTCACGCTATTTTTCCTCCTCTTGTTGTAAATGCAGTCGACGAAACCCCTTTTGATCCGTCCCTTTCTTTGCGATAAGAAAGAGGCGGGTGGGTGTTAGTTGTCAGACACCGGCGTCTCTTCCATCATTTCACCAACGCTACTTTGTTCACGCAGCGCCCTCTCGTAGTGACCTTAACACACATCTAGGCTTTCGAGGTCTCCTCTTATTATATATTGATCGAAAAAATTCGGGCAAAATGACAAACAACACTTATAAAATTGCGTCTTGAATTTTAATGCAATTTTTGATAAAATTATTTGAAAAAAAATTGATTACATTCATTTATACGATAAAATGTTTATACATTCACGTTTTATCAGTGTTTAGCGTATTTTATTTTGAAAAAAAAAAGAAAATAAATAAATAAAAGAAGCAAAATGTCGTCACTTCGTGTCGAAATGGGAAAGTGTCAGTGGACTAGTGATTGATGAGCTGCACAACCCACTCACACATCTCTTTCTCTACACCTCCTTTCATATATACAAGTATAAGGGAAAAAAATAGTGGGAGTAAATGCTAGATACCATTTTGAATTCAACCTAGGGGATGTGACCCAAGTTTTAAAATTTCACCAACACGAAACACCAATATAATGCCATAAACTAGAATTGAATTATTCAAACATGATTGACGTTTTTTTATTTTATTTTTTTTTATATTTATTATTCATTTTTTATTTTTTATTTTTTTAAATTGTAAAAAGGGAGATATCTGAAAGTGAAATGGACGTCTGTTTATCACATCTCTACACCTGCGTGAACTTGTAGTGAGGGGTGGTCAGAGGTGGGTGTTGTATAAACACGCGTGTGATGAAGACTGCTCGTGGAATGTGGGGTTGGAATAACATACACGTATACACACTCAATTCCCCTCGTTTTATACCTTGTTTACGTTTCTTACATACTTTCCTGTGTAATATGGTTTCTTTTGGAAGAGAGTTGAGGAACAGATAAAAAAAAATATCCAAATTGACTTCGTCCGAAATTACTTTACGTTTTGTCAGAAGCAAAAACACGTCACTAACAGCGATGATGGATCGCCCAAAAAGGTCGCCGACGTCCTCCCCATCGTGTCGACTTATACATTTCTGACTTGCAGATTGCTCGCACTTGTTTTTATACTTTTTGAATGATGAAATATATTTGATCCATCCGAGCACATGATTGATTGTTTTAAATCAAAGTTAATCAATGACACGTCATTTTCTAAACTAAATTCACTGGAAAATATAATGAAACAGAAAAATACGTACCAGTATAATAATAATAAAAAAAAGTATAATTCTGATACTGGTAAGGCCACCATCTTTTTTTAATTTTTTTAAAAATTATATTTCTAAATAACTTAATGCTCGATAATGGTTGCGGGGAGGACATTAATTCGTTCCTGCATTCGATGAAAAATCGTAACAGTTTGGCGATTAATTGTTGTCTTTCTAAGAATTTTTGGGGTTTGACTGTATTCATATAACGGCGTTTGGTTTCTTGGAAGATGGGAAAGAGAGCAGAGGAAGTTGAGTACACCGAGCTCTAAAACGTCCATGCAACATGGAAACGGCAGGAGGTCGACTCCGCCCAGGCGAACTTTATGCTTTTCGTTATCTATCCGTGGGTGCACTTTTCCCTTTTTTTTTTTTTACTATATTTTTTTTTATATATATTTTCACCGATCTGCTATGATGTATATAAAAGCATATTTTTCTCATTGCCGAGTAAAGAGTCGACAAGACAAATAGAAGTAGAGTGTGCAGTTAATTGAGGGTCTCTCAGCCGACCCTTCATTTGTAGAGCACCCCAATTTTTGTATGGGTTTTCTCTCATCCCAACATCAACAAGAATTCACTTAGCCCGAGCTGTCTGGGCTTAAAACGTCTTTGTAAAGCAAACTGTTTTCATTATGGTACATAACGGCTGGCGGATAATCCCCCGACTCGGTGCATCGAGCGAGAAGAATTCATCGCCCACGCACAGCCATTTTAGTGATGAGTGAGTGCGACACACAAATTGTTCATAAGCCTCATTTATCGCGCCCCCAAAAGAGTGACATGCACTAAGAGTTGCATCGAATGGACGTGGACACACTCATCCACATACATAAAACCCGGGTCCAACTTAAGTCAATGTCGTATAGCAAGTTTTCATCTAGATGAAAGGTTTTTAGGACTGTCTCTTCTCTCTCTCGCCACAATATAAGATGTGATGAATTAGTTCGAAGATATTGTGTTCAGTCATTTGTGAAATGGATACGTTTATTGTATAGGTCTGAATGACTGAATTAGAAGGAAAATATAATCCGCGTGTTGTTATAGGGCTTTTATGAGTGTGTAGTTTTTAGTTATTCCCAATACCCCCGCCCCGCAAAACAGTTCAATCATAATATACGGACGGGAAAGAGGTTTGAATATGATCAGGATCCATTTGTGCGTGCGGTGTGTGAAAGGAAAACATTAATCGACGGCTTCAAAGACTTATTGCGAGTATTAAGCCACAAGCGTCGGGTTTGCTGTTTGTGTCGCAAGGGTTGAGAAACAACAGATCTCAATAAAAGAGGTTAATCCTTTCGGTCCAGATGTGCACTGAGCAAGAAGGGCTTAAAGTATGAGCGGTGATTTTTTTTTCTTCTTTTTTTCTGCTGGGCCTCATGCCTTTTACATTTTCTCTCTCTCGTATTGCCAACCCTTTAGTTACGCATACAAAACATGAGAAGGGAGAGAAAAGGGAGTGAAAAAAATGGAGGGCAGGTGATGTTTCTTGTTTGTGAGCTTTGCCAAGCGCTCGATCCGGTCTTAAGTGAAAAACAAAGGGCGAGTGTTCGAAACCAATAAATTGCCGGACTAAGGGCTGTAGATGAGGTAATTAGCGCTTTAACACACACGCGATGCGGATAAAAGAACAAGAAGATGAAGAGAGAGAAGAAAAAAAAAGAGAGAAAAGTAAAGATGGGGAAAAAGAAAGAGGTGGCGTTGCGCCACCTGGGATGAAAACCCACTAATATACTCTAGGCTTAACTCTTGCATGCCCAAAGAGGGACGCGAGAAGAAAGGGCACGTGGCCACTAAGAAATAGTGTAATTTATCGAGTTGTTGCTGTGGGCTGATGGGGATGAGGAAAACAAAAGTATAACGGACTTTGTTTCCGTTACATTGAAAGAAAGGATGTGGGAATGAGCATTGCACCTTGGGATGATGGGGTAATTATTAATGTTGTTGGTCCATTTGTGGAATGAGTGATAATTGAAATATAATTAAGAAGGAAAATGGTGCACGCGCGATAAGTGAGCAATGGCGGTGGTATGTGTGTGATTATGAATGAAAGCGTCCGTGTTGCTTTTCCAATTCACACTGCAATGATTTAAACCTAGTGTGATAACACAAAAGCCCGTTTGGAGGCGCCCATTGGGTGTTAGCGAAGGAATATAAAGATAAAACGCGGAGTCCAATTAAATTACCATATGTGCATTTATACTCTGCAATTTTATTAGCCTCGACCATTATATAGCAAAGTGTCAGAATTGTAAAGCCCTCCACTTTTATCCTCTCTTGGGAACTAATTAGCAAAGATCGCCTTTTATCATGTCACTCCATTTTTCACCTTTTACGAGCATCAATTTAAAGACAATTGATACCCCCTCGGTTTTTAATTTTTTTTTTTATGGGTGCCAGTTGAGATAAGTATACATGTATTGATAAGCACTTTGTTATTGTTTTATTGTGTGAGATTTGCTAACTGACATGTCGATGTGATAATCAATATTGAATGAGTTTTCAAGTAGTTTGGTAGCTTTTGTGGTTTTGTCTGTTCGGTTCAGTCCAATTCCATTACGTGGGTGCTCTGAAATGCGAATATGGAATCCGTTGATAGGGTTGACTCACCACTTTAATGACCGTTTTTGACAGCAGGGGGTCGAAACTTTTTTCATGTCGCAAAAATATGAGAGATCAAAGAGTTGAATGACAGGGAATTACATATCATTAAGTTAAATGCTAGGAATTAAAAATCCTCACTGATTTCGACTGTTTATATTTATATTTATATATAGAGATTGCGGAAGTATAACAAGTGATGGCGACATCTTCTCTACTACAGTATAAGGTAAATTGGGATTCAAAGTGTTGAAATTCCATTTAAATTCCATTTATGAAAAAAATTTAAATTTTTTTAACGTTTTTTTGGATTATTCGATTACTTCATCATTAATTGAATAATTTTGTGAAAATTTATTCGATTAGTTGGAAAATTAATCGATTAATATGTATTTCAATGATTTAGACGAGGAGGGGACTGGGCACAGGGCACAACTCAATCCTTTTTCACTTGTCTAATCAACATTGGAATCGTTCATTTTGAAGAAAAAGCAAAATAAAATATAGCACCACTTGGCAAACCGTAGGGTTTCTAATGCTGCATCCTGCAATTCTCTTGGCAAACAAGTCGTTCGTTAGGTGCGGGGGTGGAATCACTTGCAAGCTCATCCGCGTTTTCTCCCGAACGGATGAGCTGAAATGACATCATCTTTGGTAATTTTTGAAGGGAAAAAAAAAAACATTTTGGTATGACCTATTATTTATTTATTTATTTATTTATTTATTGAAAAAATAAATAAAATATTTCTCAACAGTCAAGAAACGTCAAATCTTTAAAACTCTTGTAACTGGAGCGGAATATTAAATTTTAGAATTTTCATATATAGGAAACAAAAATCCTCGATATAATTCGAGGTTAACATGCGTTCTTTTGCTCTTTTCTTCCCGTGGGAGGTGCACGTGGCATCAAAACAAAAGGCAGTCTGTATTTGGTCGGCACTTTTTTTTTCATCCTTCACTAAACACCCAGGGGAGCACTAAGAAGATCTTTGCTCTGCGGTGGTCATTTCCTGTGTCCTCATCATAGATCAACAGTTGATGCTTGCGTCTCGAGTTTATAACATGCAAGAGAATTGAATCGAGTTGACAGTCGACCTTGAACCGGGGGGAATCGCAATTACTGAGTAAATTGGCAAAACGAGAAAGGCACTTGTAATGAATTGCTCTGTTATTCGATATTCATCTCATTTTCCCCGATAAATACATTTTTTATCATATTATTTATTGCTTAATCTTTTATTTGAAAAAAATCAAATAATTGTGTTATTTTATGCTTAAAATTAATTATTAACAGCATGTATTTTTTGTATTTTTATCCGGTATTTGTTATCTGGGCTTTTTTTTCAATGTAGTTGTTGTTTTTATCGGTAGACGTCTCTGCATGTCGTTCATGCGGCATAGAATTGGCATTAAGCCAGTTACGGGATACTGTAGTCACCCTTTTCCTTCTAATTAATGATGAATTATTGGACTAGTGAATAGAATGATCCTTTTACACGGTATTTTACAGTTTACGAAACAAATTTTATGACTTGTGATTGTTAAATTGTCAAGTAAACATATTCTACAGAGCAAAAATCAGTCATTCCCCCCTAAAAAAAGTGCAATACAGATAATTAAAAAATAAAAATAAATTTTAAAAGGTCGATGACAGCGACCTGTCACAGGGCAGGCGGAAATTTATCAGTTTTGATAGGCTAAATGAGTCCTTAGAGGCCAACCAAGTTCTACCCACACATTACGGTAAAGATACCATTCAAAGTTCTGGTACATTGTCGGACTCCTCTTTGACCTCTGGCCAATTTTGGCAGACCACGAGGGCGGGGGACTATTCTGCAGTAGTGACATCATTGCCAAATGCTTAAAGAAGCAACTTTTTTTTCTTTTTTTTTATTATTTTTTTTTTAAGAAAAAAATATTCCGAATTCAACACTTGTAACAACAGATCAAAAGACAGTAGAGCTATGATTCACGTGTTCGTTTAACTTCTTGACTCATTCAAATGTCTTACTAAGAATACGATTTTTTAAATTAGAACTCTTTGGTCTTTTAGAATGCTCTAGATTTTTTTTTTTTCACGACTTTTATTTCAATTCACTTTTATTTATTTATTTAAATAAATAAAATTTGGTTTTTTCCCAAGTGTCAATTTGGAATGATCGAAACGGGCAAATTTGTTACTGGCGGGTGTAGGTACGAGAACAGGATGTGATGTCACACGAAGGTAGGCTGGGGAATATTTGAGAGACAGCTCTTAATCATTTTTTTCCACCGTTAGCAGTATAGATCTAAAAATAACTGCCCCCTTTCCTCAATGAGAGAACAAGTAATTCGATTTGCAAGAAAAAAAAAATTATTTTTTTTTTGTAATTATTTTTATTTATTTAAACATTAAATCTCAAAACTTCAAATTGATAAAACTATAAAAAATTTAAATGGTTCGTATAAAGGTAAATATTCCTACATAAAACAAAAGTTACTTTGTTTTTATTTTATTTTTTTTTTTTCCCCAACTGAGGTCGTGTTATTGGATGTGCAGAAAGAAAAGTTTGTTTATTCGCATCTCCACTTTTCTTCCCTCTTCCTCGAAAGTTGAAGGAAGGATGGTCGTGTTTCCGTTCTGGTACATACAGACATCTTTGATTTCTTTCTCGGTACTCATTCGAGATAAAAATCAGCTTTTATATACAAACTTCGGGTTATTCATAAAACGAGATGAAATTTTCTACTCGATAGACTAATGTAATTTTTTTTTTAAATGGAGAGATAAAAACATGAGTAACAATAACTTACATGAACGGTAAATAAAAACACATGCTTGGAAGTCGAGTGGACAAAAGTAAGGAAAGAAGAAGTTGTTTTGGGATGTTGAATGCTCGTCTCGTTTCCCGTGTGGCAGGCATAAGCGTGTGTTGTGCGTGAGCGTCACGTGGTTCGCCTAGCAGACGCCCCGTGAACCAGATATTCCTCCGCGCGCGCGCGCAGCCAGGTGTTGAGGAGGGGAAAGTGGAGTCGGTTGGCAACTCGCTTCATTGCTGCAGCACGACGCACAAGACCCGCGGTGACAACTCAAAAGCGTTGTTGGACGTTCTAGACATTTTTAAGCAGAGGACAATTGTTGAAACGAGGTGCGAGGGCGGTGAAAAAACGAGCCTGGATTGGCTCGAAGCGAGTCGAGTGTTTAGCGGCTAAATGAGGCGGAGGAACCTGCGAGGTGCGAAGTCATCGTCCAATGAGCGTCGAGCAGGCAAACGAATCATGGAAGCGCATTTTTATAAATTGATTATCTCACTTCTTGTCGCTCCCATGGATTTGGGGCATCATTTGCACATCGCCACTCAGGTTCACCTTGGCTTGCCAGTGTCCCACAGCCAACACCTTGGCCGGACTCGGTGAGAAGAAACCACGGCCACGGACTCGGCGGCCGCCGTCGACGCAACCGCAGCCGCCAGCTGGAGGAGGCCGAGCGCGGGGTCAGGGTCATCGGTACATGCGCACTCGTTCAGCTGAGGGCATGAAAACATGGCTGATCCTCTCATGGGGCCCAGGTGTACACGGAGAAAACAAGCGAATCCTCGACGAAAGAACGGTAGGCCAAACATCTTTTAGTTTGCCGCACGCGAGTGGGAGGGGGCCACGAGCTGCTAGCGCTTTGTTGCGCCGCCGCACGAGCGCGATGGCTGCTGGCGAACCACACGCAGCCTACCTGAACGAACCGACGAACGTGCCACCGCTCGCCACACGACGAACGTGCACTTGAATTGCATCACACGGTTTCGTGTCGTATTTTTACGCACTCAATTTGCTCGTAATCAGAATCACAAGGTAGGATCGGATGTTGTTACTTTTTTCACGTGTGTATTACGTGGGTGGAAAGCGAAGAAATGTCGCGTTTGGGCGGTGACCGATGCTGTTGCCGGACACACTGTTGCCCACTATGTTCCTGGTTCAATATTTAATTATTTTTTTCTCTTTATGCGAGGGATGTTGGTTATTTATTGTGGTGGGTTTTAACCTTGTAAATTCAACGAGACTTGGCTACGAATTGAGTTTGAAAATCGAGTGTCGTCTGCTCAGAGATGACTACGGCTAAGTGGCGGCCGCTGGTGAGTGGGTTGCAAGCCCGCGACTCATCTTTTGGCGAGCTCGACGCGACCATGCGGGCCGTGGTTTTTGTCGTTTAAATTAGGTATATTTTTTCAAAACATGTCTGCCGGTTTCATATGGTTGTGTTTTGATGTTAAGAGATTGCGAACGGTCGGATGAAAAAAAATGATGGATTCTATAGAGAAGCGATGGGAAAGCCACGGTATAGACGGAGGGGAAAGAGATGTCGTGCTTGTCCGCTGCTGCACTCACCACGGCTCGCTTTTGTCACGTGAATGTGAGCAAAGCCAGATGCTGTAGCAGCCTATTGAATTACTCGTGGTTTATGAAAATGGAAAAGATCAACTGGTAAGAGTTTACGGCTTATATCAAGATGGTTAAGGCAGTTTGTGTTCGGCTGGAGTTAAATTTTGAAAGATGAGTAATGTGTTTACTACACAAATCTGCATCACCTGCTTCTTAATACCTTGGCTGCTTGTGTCGTGTCGTTTCGATCTGTTATATTGTGTATGTTCGTATGTTCACTGCACGTGTCATTGTCAGTAAAACATTGGAAAGCAATTGCATGTCATTATTGGATTCTACGTGTTTATAGTTTGGTGAAATTGAAATAGCAAATAACCTCAGTTAATAAATTTAATATATCTTTTTCACAAATATTTTTTTGGTAGGGGTAAATTATAATATGATTTGTGGAAAATATAATTTTATTATTGTTAATTATTTAAAAAAATTAATTATTTAAAAATTAGATGCGAATTTCGCATTTACAGTAATCAATAATTGGTTTAAAAAAATGAAGTTATAGTTAATTAGGTATTTATTGAAATTTTTTGTTGTAAAATCGTGTTGTTGTTATTATTAAATATTAAAAATAAGAAAAAAATTACATTTTTGATGCTAATTAATACTTTAGATGCGACTATCTCATTTTAACCACGTTTAAATGAGTGTAGAGTGGATTGGTTTGTTTGTTTCGTAATTTTTATATGCAATTTGGGAATAGTAAGTGAAATTTAATGGCTAAAAATGGGTAGAAAATCTTTAAAAAGTATGTTGTTGAATTCTTTGGGTTTGCAGTTTAATGACATGGTTGTTGATACACATCCTGTTGTAGACGGCTTTGTGGCAATGTAAACTGGCTTGTTCCTTCTTCAAGCTGCCACTTCATGGCCAAAGTTGTCACTTTACCCACAAACAGGAAAATTACGTTCGAAGAAATTTCAGATTAGGCTTCTGGAAAATTAATTATGCTGATAGAAAAACTTGTTCTTAACTCGCCCATTGACCTCTCATCATGGGAAAAAATATTGTTTTTTGGTAAACTTTTACCGGTTCTTGACTTAAACAAATTGGTGACCAAAGGACAATGTCCCGCGATCAGGTTTCGAAAAAAGTAGCAAAAAATCCGCGCCAATTAACACGATTTTTTGATTAATTCTTTAATTTTTTTGTCAATTTGGAAATGAATTAACCAGATATTTACTTTTGTTATTTTTCTACGATCATGTGCAATGCCCATCACTTATTGCAGCTGTTGCTCTGATGGCGAAATTCTCCATAATTCCCACTTGTTATTTATTGGTTTAATGAAGGCCCATTTGTTATTCGCGGGAAATAATTGTTTATTTCTGATTCTGTTATGACGATATTCATAATGATAATATAAAAACAATAGATTTTTTGAAAAACACTGGGATGGGCAGGACGTATGATAATGCAGAGGAACTTGTTGTTTATCCGTTTTTCCTAACGTTGAAAGACGGTTCGGGAGGAGGCTGTGTGCAACTCATCCTGTGTTGTAAGCTTTCCTCAAGATCTGATTACTTAGCAACTCATTTTGTGGTTGACCAACAACATGGTTGTCATTTAAAAAAAAAAAAAAAAATAAGGAATTAAACAAACAGTCAAACAGATAATTAAATTTGGTTTTCAGTGTGTTTACAATTGGATTTTGTCGCGTATTGAATTTGAATACTAATTGGAATTTAGACTGATTTCTAAGTGAATTCATTCGGTACGATTTGCTCGGAATCATTTCAATTGATCATCGCGTGGGCAGTCAAGTGGACTTCTTATATATCTTTCTTTCTCCTCTCTGCACACGGTGCAATTGGCAACAAGATGGGGGAGAAGAATTTGCCATTCTCGTGATTAACCTGGTTTGCTCAAGGACTGACGCATGTGGTGGATGTGGGGAGGCGAGTCCAAGCCCAAGGTGTGCCATGGTGGCTCTGCACAATGGCCACCCCATTCGGGCGCGCGCACCCTGAATAGCTTCAGGTTGAGTGACTTCCAATTCCCGGTTTGCTCCGATAAAGGTACGTAATAGACAGCCATGTTTTCAAGTGGCACGGGTGCTGTTGTTACTGAATGGAGTGATAGAGGAAGAGAAGGCAGAAAAGACCGCAAATATGATTTGTGTTGATGCTGCGGACACATAACTGCACCGGGACATGAAATCACGAGTTTGCAGGAAGCCATTTGACCAAGAAAGGGAAAAAGAAACAGGAGAGAAATTGAGAAGATTCACGAAAAAGAAAATAATTTTTTTATTTTTTTAAAAAAAAAACTTTTTATTTCTCAAAAATAATTTCTTATTACGTTCATGGAATAGCGAGTTGAGACGCAAAGCACTTTCACGTGTAGTCGTAAATCAAGAATGTTGAAAAATCAAGAAATTGCATTGAAAGGCATTTATTTGAATTTGTTTTTAAAACCTTAAATCAAAATTGGATATTTTATATCAATTTAAATGTTGATTTCAATTTTCCATTTTGTTTTCAACCTGATGAAAGGTTTCTCTCTGTACAAGTAAATGGATAACAAAGAGAGGGGAACATTTTATTTTTTTATTTTTTTGAATAGCACAGAGTTTAGTCATATGAATTCCCAATGGTTTCTTTGACTTTCAGTTGTATGCAATACACTTACTCTTGAAAAGTCATGCACACTCGGATATGAATCGATATATTTTTCTCCTTTCTCTTTCCCTTCTCTCTTTCACCTTTTTTATTTTTATAAAAATAAAAATATAAAAAAAAAAAAAAAACTAAAGTGAGCAGCACAACGATTTTTTGGTGGTGTTCTTTCTCTGCTTCTTTTCCCCTCTTACCATCCCCTTTCCACTTCCCTTGGGTGTTGACTGTAAATTAAGAAGCCAGCAGCACGGCTATTGAGCCTCAAACTCCCTATTTCTGGATGCACACTTGAGTCCAGGTGTTCCCGGCTGGGCTGTGTGGAATATTGGGCTGCACCGCCATCAACCTCCTCCACCTCCTCTCTTTCCGCACGGTTCGGTCTCTCACTCCGATCTATTCTACCTCGCCATTCAGAACACGCGGCCTGAGCGAATGGGCGCCTGGCCATCAATATAGTCAATAGCACTTCACTCTGACATGGAAAATAAATTAAGCCACTGCATATATATTCGCTTCGCCAGCGGACTCAAGATGCCAAACACTTTCCCCATATCTTAATTGAATTCTCTATCGGATCATGTTTTTCAGTTTTAAAAATAAAATAAAAATAAATGAAATCATAAAAAAAGCGAATTGAATTAAAAAATTTATTCCATTTTTTTGGTTTAAAAAAATAAAATAAAAAAATATTATTTTGTTTATAAAAATGTCCAGTCAGCACAGGGAGGAATAGAGTTGGCAGTTGGCAGAAAATGTGTAAGGTGAGATGCTCACGGTCGCTGCTCGGGAAGGTATGTGGCGATAAGGAGCAGCTAACTCAGAGAGCAAGTTGATGCTGGCTTTAGAGACTGGACGGGAGCTGCCATTTGGAGGGGGATTTTGCAGAACTATTTTAAGCCAAAGTACAGGTGTCGCGTTTGGATTCGTGTGTTACTTGAAGGAGTTCTACGTGCACGTAGTATAGACACAATGTGTTCATTCATGACTACACTTTCTAACCTTTAAAAAAATGATTCATTCAGTTAAAGAGCATTCGATTTGAGCAATCGCGCTTCAACCTGAATGTCATTGCGATAATGTGGAAAAAATTGGTCTTTATTCGTTGTCGTTTCCTGTTAATGAAGTGATTCTGGATTTACATTTAGCCGCGTTTGAAATCCCTAAATCGTTACAAAGGGGAACAGGCGGTGCATTCCCCATTCTCGCTAGGGTTCCGACTCTTTTAGGTTGGCGCCACGGCTCGGGGGAGTTGCTCGTGCGGTGGTCACATCATTTGTCCATTGGCCCAGGAATAGTTGCTCCCTGCAGCCTCTATTTAGGGATGGTCGACATAGCGAGCATTCCTGCGGTGCTCGCGTGTAGACGGTGGAAGCCAACTTTCCTTATACAAACTGATTCATTCTATTTATATTTAAATTTAAAATTAAAATGATTGAATTTCAAAGCAAATAAATAAGTTATTAGTTCATATTTCAGGTAAAAAAAAAATTTGTCGTGGGAAAAATTGGGGTTGTCTGGAATTTTTTTATTGGTAAAGTGAGGTGGACAAAGCAAAATTCTAGGGATTGCCCCGTGTGTGATGAACGCCGCCAGGAATTAATCAGGAAACCCAATGGGAGCGATCGAAATGGGCTTGATGCCTTCCAAAATTAATCAAGATGATGTCATCAGGCGGACCATGTGCAGGAATTATTTGGATCCCCTCCTGTGTGCGTGGATGATGCATACCTATGGTGGGGGGAGGAAATGGATTTGTCTATTTTTGAAAGACAGGGAGAAAAAGCTGTTAAAAATATTTTATTTATTTAATTTTTTTTTTGCGGTTTCTTTTAATTCCGACTTTAAAAATGTAAATCGATAAGAATTGAATTTGATTAAATATACTAGGAAGTGTATTACGAACTGGAATTGCCTAAATGAATCACGAATTAGGTGATGAAATAAATGGAATATCCCGTGGCTCACGTGAGAAATTCGTGTCAATATTCGGTAAGATTGGGCTTTTGTTGACAGCGTTTTGTTGGTGTTGGTTTGAAAGCTTTATTTTGTGAGTGTGGCCAGGGCGACGTCACAGCTGTCTATCACGCATGTCTTGGTGGAGTCTCTTTTCCACATGGGAGGATTTTAATCAGTCGACGAAAGGGACAGTCGAAAGGGTAGAATCCATTGCAGCGACCGGAGGGAAGATGCGGCGAGACAGGAGTGCAGCATCCTGCGTCTGCACCTGGTCGAACCGAGGGAGGGAGAAGGAAGGGGCCAGGGGAGAGAGAGAGAGAGAGAGGAGGGACGAAGGAGGTGATGGTAGAGAGGTGGTGGGAGATGGGGGAAAAGGAAGGGAATGTACTAAGCGCAGAGAGGGATTTCATTTCCAGCATCTTTTTCTACTGGAACTCATGTGGGTGGGGGGATGAGTAAATGGAATGAACACGAGACTGGAACTTGCAGATAAATATTGCAGGATTGCGCACATAGAGGGGTGCGGATTAGATAATCATTTCGTGTGTGCATCATATTTCCATGTGTATTATGATTTGGCCTAGGTGGCGTTAGCTGGGTAGTCAAAAGATCAATTATAACGACTAATGTATAAGTTCATCCAGTCATAAGAGCCAATAAAAATTTATATATATTATTAGTTCTTTTTTACCACATTTTAGTTTTTGTTTTTTTGACATGGTTTTTTTGTGTTTACATTTGTTTCAAAATGGCTCCCGTGTTTAAAAAAAATTAAAAAGAAATGTTGATTTTTTTTTGTTTCTTATAAGAATTCTGCAAATTTAAATTGTTTCATTTCATTTTAGAGAATTTTAATTGAAAAAAATACTACAACTCGGTTGCTGAATTCAAACTATTTGCGTTGTTTTCAATTCACATTTGTCAAATTTTTAATACTTTTTTTAAATCAGTTTTAATTTTGTGTTAGTTTTCGGAGGGAAGTTTAGTACTCGTATGGTCGTTGACTTGGTTTTATCTGCAACTGTTGTTGTGGCAATAGGAAATGGCGTTGTGAATTGTAACGTTGAATTTTGAAGTGAAATGGATTGCGGTGCATACATATATATATACAATTTGATGTAAATGGACAGGTTGAGCACAGCTAATTAGACCTGCATTCACCATTATGGCCCATTGAGCTGTGCAAATAGATCGCTAGGGTAAGTTGGAACTCGTTTGTACACTACACCTGGCGTTAGTTTTGACAATTTCGAAGGCAGGAACCTGCTTCGGATTGAGGGGGATGTTGGTCGTTGGTTGGGGTTGAGGTGGGGGTGGCAAATGAGAGGGTCTACCTCTTCATTAAATACTTTTGACTTGTAATTTTGAAGTGGTGAATTAGCTTGCGTAATTGTAATTAATGAGAAGAGCCATTAATTACCTTCTTTTACTTTAAGGTTGATGTATCATTATATAAGGAAGGGAAAAATAGAGGGGGCCTTCTGCAGGCTGCGCTCTTTCTCTCTCGTTCTCTCCCCCAGTTTCCCGTTGTCGGGGCGGGGTTTTTCGAAAGGGTGAAGTGGCGTTCATTTATCTTTGCCACGTTGACTTGTAGTTGAAGTTGGTGGTTCGCTTCATTAATTCGTGACTTCTTATATAAGAGACCTGCTTCACTTGCCAACTGTATCATTATCGACTCGAGTTTATTTACTTAAGCTTTGGCTTGGAATAATTTTTCGCTCAAAAGTTAATCAATCTTTTTTCTGGAGTGCGAGTATGATGATGCGTATAAAAAGAAAATATTAGTAAATAATAAAAAAAAAATAGAAATGCAAATTATTTTTATTTTAGGTTTGAAAAGATTATGGAAAATTATTATTATTATTTTTTTTTTTTAAAAAAGTTTGGAATTTGATATTTGTAAATGAATATCGCGAAAATCAATATGTCACGTGTAAGAATAAGTAAGGTGGTATTTGATGGGTGTTTGAAATTTTAATTGAAATGGAAAACCACTAAATTCATTAATTGTAGTTTTGTGCAGCTGGATCATAATTGTGAAATTAATTACTAACACGAAGGTGTAAATTTCATTAAAAGATTACGTTATTATTACCAAGGTATGCTTTGGTCGATCAATTAATTTCGAAATACCAACGGTGAGTTGAAGAGGAGGTCAAAGCCAGGGGATTGTTTAGAAAAAGAGAGCGGAGGTGGGTTGTTGAAAGGGAGGAGTAATTGTTTTAATTGCACCAAGTCGATTTGGCTTTAAGGTTGGGAAGGAAGCTTTCATTTTCCATGGCAATTGTGCACTTTTCCTCCACGTTAAATATGGCTCTCTGGTGATAGGATCAGTTGGCGACAATTAACTTTGTCGTTGGAGCAATTACAGGAGAGACGAGTGGAGCACACTGCAAAATAAACGCCATAAATTAGGCCCACGTCCATTGTGTGCAACTGATCAGGTAATTACTTCGTGGAAAATGGTTGGCAAAGGCATGTTGCATAGAAAAATGAATTTATTTGCAAGAAGGAGACAGATAACAAAAGAATTATGTTTTATTTATTTTATTATTAGTAAATGACGTTTCGGGTTGAAGGAAAACAGCAACAGACACAAGAGGGCGGGGAAAAAGATGGACATGAGGGGGTCTGGAAAAAGACCACATTTATTATGATTAAGAGAAAAAGTGACTGGGGACCTCTTACTCACTCACATGTGAGTAATTCAATTAGCAAGCTCTGGCAATGTGTTTTTTCCTTTTTTTTCTCTCTTTTTAGGATGTTTATTATTTTTTTTGAGATGATAAATTTTGAGCGAAGACATGCGAAATTGTTTGTTCGGGTGTCGGGTAGATTTTTAAATTATTTGCTGGTGACTATTTCAGGTGTGAATGTTATTAGTGCAAGTGGGAGATTGAAAAATGCATTGAAGGTGAATCGGTGTCTGTGAGGTAGGGGGGTTGAAATGGAACGAGTATATGCGGAGGTGGGTGAGATAATAACATCAAGACGCGGACGAGTCGAGCTTCGGCACTCGCTGTGAAATCGGAATCCAGGTGTGAATGAAGTTGAATAGACATCGGTTCCTTCAACTGGTGCCTGTGAGCTGCAAATGTGCAATCGCATTTGCAGCTTCGAAAGGAAAGTGAAAGAGACTTTTTATATATAAAAATGGGAATGGGATAAAAGAAAGAGGGGTGAGGGAAATGTCAATTTTTTTGTCGGTTATTCAAACACGGAAATTTGAGTTTCTTTTTTTAAAATTTTTTTTAATTGATATTTTATTAGGACAAAGAAAAAAATTAATATTTTTTCATTTTTTAATTAAAAGTATCTATTTTGAATGAAATAAATTAAAATGTAACGAGTTTTATTTTATTCAAGCAGACGTTTTCTAGGTTTGATTTTTTTTTCACTCTTTTCCTGTCTCGTCACTTCGTTAAATGAGTTGCAGGTATAGTGACAGGATATCCTGCTAGTTGGTGATAGCTAATCAGGTCCAGCTCACCTTCAACACGCGGAAGTAGGCGAATAAAAAGGTAACGAAATGAAAAGAAAGTATTAGCATTGACCACAAGTTGCCACATCCACTTTCTAATGAAGGAAGAAGGAAATAAAGCCAATTTGGTCTTGTAAATTGGTAGAGGTATTTTAAGAATGCTCATTTCATCAACTCAATTAAATTCTCCATTTTTAAGCATTGAAAGTGAAACCATTATTTTTATTTATGCAAATAAATTTTACTTATCTAATTAGACAAATTCTGCCAAAAAATATTATTTTTTTTTTAAAAAAAAGGTAAACGAGAATGATGATAAATTTTCTGGTTTGTTGAAAGAGGTTTTAGAGAATTGATTTACCGAGTTGATTTTTTTTTAAGTGCTGTGTTTTGTTTATTTGAAAAATGTTTGCCAACTGAGGTTTTATTTTTGTTCCAACCTGGCGTTTAATTGGTAGGTGGCGCCATGATATTTGGCAGTTGAAAGATACAGAAAAAGGACGTTGGTCTCTTCTCTAATTGGATGAAAAGGGAAACCCGTAGTTTATATTTTACACGTGCCAGATGCGAGCTTTTTATTTTATTGCCGCCTTTACATCGAATATTAAAACTAATTCATTAGTAATTACTCGCATTTAAAATCTGATAATTTGACTTGTTTATTTTATTCATTATGCATCCATTTTTGGTCAAATGGGAGGCGATGACATTTCATTTGTTTATGTTATGTTATGAGGAATTCATTCTCTCATAACAGAAACCACTTGATGTGACGCCATGCTTTGAATAAATAAACATGTTGAGTAATTGGTTTTTATAAAATGCCATTTAATACGAAAATAATAACGATTTCTCGAATATCTCACATTTGAATTTGATATTTTTTTTTCTTTTCCCTATTTTTTTTTGTTTGGAAATGGTTGTGGAGGAAATCGTTATCAAAATTCGTTTCTAATTTCTTGAGATATCAGAAACGAAAGCAGTTTTTAGTTCAAAGTTGAAAACACTTTTTCAATGCGCACCCCACCTGTTATGCATCTATAGTTCAAAAGTCGACACATCATTTCGGGTCACCATGCTAATTTATCTTTTTTATTTCCTATTTTTTTTTTTTACTGAAAAAAATTAAAATTATAAAATTGTGAAATAAGTATTTTAAAATTCCATATCGACCTTATCAAGAATATTAAATTTCTTTTTTGTACATTTGAAGTAGTTTTGCAGAGGTTTGGGACATGTTGTTTGTGCAGAATAATCTGATAATTTCTAATGAGAATTGCAAATTATCTAGTATGTATAAAATAAAAATGAAAAAAAAATTATTGGTGAATAAGCCATTTACAACATCCTTTCTTCAGCAGTGTTAATCACAAAAACCCGTTGAGAGCAGAAGAGTGTTGCTCTGCAAATATTCAAACTGAAGTGAAGTTTATTGAGATAAGCAACTCTCTCGTCCCTGTATACACTCGAGAAAACGTGGCAAGAGAATATTGATAACCTCTTGTAACCTTTAGTAATAGTTCACGGCTGGCTGTGAGACTCAATCAACGCCAAAATTTGGCCTCCTGCCCACATTTTGTCTTGTAGGTGGCGCTTTATTTTAATTATAGTCATTCACCTGTATAAGCAAATCTTAAATATAGAAGTGTTTCAGGTGTTGCTGAAAAAATTTGGCACTAGTTTTCATGGCTTCATTCTGGCGCCATTTTTTTAACTCTTTTTTTTTACGGGCATTTAAGAGTTTTATTTTAAGGAAAGAGCATTGAAACGCTTGAGTTATTTTGATCTACACCTGAATGTGACAGAAAAAAAATGGACCTTTAAATTTAAAAATAGCGATTTGTACGTTTTTGCCCCCTCTCAACTATAAACCTTTTCTGGTTTTATTTTCTTTTTCTTCCGTGGTAAAACCTCTTTAGTTTTTGTTGTTTGTCGTGTTCAGTTGAGTACAAAAGAGGAAGTGGTTTTAAAGGTGACAGCAGTTAGCACCTTGTTTTGAGGTGCAGCATGTGGAAAGTAGAGATAAATACACCGGAATTGCTTTATGAGGGCGACCTGTTAGCATTTCATGCCCACATTAATGGTCTTTGGCTTCCTCTTAGAAAAAGGACACCTTGTTGACCTTTTGTTCTGCCACTGGCTCCGTCTAAATGAAAATATTTTAATTTTATTAACATTTTAAGGCAAATTAAAATGTTTTAAAAGTATAAAATATAAATAAAAAAATGTAAACAAAAGTACTAAGCTTTAATACTTTAAATTAACATGAGAAATCATTATGGGACAGGGAAAAAATTTAAAAAAAAATTGCAAATTTAGGGGAAAATGTAACAAAATATGAAATATTTATGCTCGACTAAAATTCTTTATTTTTTTAAATGTAAAAAAAAGATTTAAGTCTGTGGAAAGGGGTTGTGATTTGGTTTCACAATTTGTAGTTGGCAGGGGTGTAAGGGACTGCTGATGTGACAGAGATAGAGTGCAGGGCTAATGAGCGTGTGACTCTTAGCAGCTGCATCGACTGAACTGCACACCCAGGTACAAGACGAGAGGAGACTTAATCCAAACGAGACTCATCTGGGTCAGAAATCGCCATTTTAAGGCACGAAAAGTCGTATAATGGAAAACGTTGCGGGTTCACGACCCCGAACGAGCTGATATGACAGTTTTCTAGCCCAATGTAATAAATGTTTCCCCATCTGTTTCTCGTGTGTAGGGGGCGCGCGTGTGTATGTGTGCTGTGTGTATATAGAACTGGATTGAAAACCGTTCTGTTGAGGAAGGGAAAAAGGAAAAAAAATTGAGTGAGATGGTGACAGGTGATAGCATTATTTGAGGCGAAAAGTTGATTGTATACCTTGAGCAATTCCTGGCATTACATGGGTAGTCAAAAAGTGGAAAGGCAGAAAGAGAAAGTTCATTTGTCATCATTTCTCAATAAGAGTGAGAATTGCACTTATCGATAGAGAAAACGCTCATTAAAAGGACCAACCCTCGTTTTTGCTTTGGTCTTATCGAATGCTGACACATAAGAAAGAAAATAGACCATTTTTTTATTATTGGATTTTTGGCCTAACATTGAGTTTGGAATTGGATGATAACATTTTTTTTTTTTTTTTTTTTAAATTAAAATTTGGGATTAAATAAAATATTTTGAAATTTTATTTTTTTAGAAAATTGAAATTTTTTTTTATTTTTTTTTATTTTTTTATTTTTGGTGCATAATGACCATAGAATTGCAACAAGAGTTACATTGAGAGTGCAAATTTCAAGTCAAAGTCGCATTACAACCTCTGAATGTCCACTAATTGAAGAGTGGGTGGCTATTGTACTTGGTCAACATGGCGGTCATTGCACTCACTTTTCTCTTTCTGTTGGACCCTTTTGTTGCCTGTGATTGGTGGTAATCAAGGCTGTGCTCGAAAAGATGGAACCCCCAATCCATTTGGCGTCCCTCACCTTCTTTCCCTATACCTTCACCCGCACCTACTCGTGTCCCTCTCTTCCGTCTAATGAACCCATTTGTTAGCAGATGGGAGCCACACGCTCAAAAGAACCAACTCAATGCTCAACACCTCGTGTTGCACCTTTAAGACATTTTTTGTCCTTTTTTTCTTTTTTTAACATTTCTTTTATTTATTTTTATTCCGTTTTTTGTAGATTTGACGCTCTTTTTTAATGGTAGTGAAAATCTTTATAATGCGAGTTGGGTAGGTGGGGGTTCGGGGATAACGATTTGTTAAAATGGCGCCATATAAAAGAAAATTATGTTCTTTTATGAGATGAGAAATTATTTGCTAATTTGATTAGACCGTGCGAATGTAAAGGGTTGAGAGTGTAGTTGACTCGGCAATATTGACCAAGAAGGGGGTGTGGCATAACGCGGGGTTTGGGTATACGGTGAAGATGGGTTGGGATGGAAGGGGGTGTGTATCTGTGTTGTGACCTTGTTGTTGTTGTTGTTGAAAGTGAATTTGAACAATTTAGTGTCGGTCTAAATCTTCTCATAAACAATTAAATTGAGCGTGAAATTTGGATTAAGCCCTGGCTGGGACAAGTAATTCCAGTCCAATTAGGAAATAAGCCGACAGTTTTGGGCGAAAATAGCAATGGGCTAATTGTACGTTGGAGACGCGCAGGGAAACGCGACTGCCAACGGCAAGTTGCTGAGAAATTAATATGTGACCAACATAAATTTTTTCCTTGTCTCATTGCTTAGCGAATGGATTTTTTTTTTTGTTTGTTTTTAAATTTCAACGAGGATGCATAAACATCTCATTTAAAACAATGTGCACTCGACTGACTCCATTCAAATGTAATTTTGTTGGTGCGTTTTTCGTTTCCACTTCTCGCAAAACGGCAAAAGTGTTTAATTACAGGTTAAGGATTATTTAATGCACCGGCTGTTTTGTCGCTTTGTATATATATACATTACACGGTAAAAACGACTTTTAATTTGTTTTGTTTATGAACCGAGTGGATTAATGGAGAGAGTTTTTCGAGAATTAACAACTCACTTTTGTTGTTTTAATTTCTTTTCCTTTCTTTTCTCTTCGATTTTATATGTTTTGCGCGTGTGCAAATCAATTGTATACGGCCAACTCTGCTAATTGGCTGTGTTTGGTTGCAGCTGCACTTGACAAGTCAAATATCAGCAATGTGAAATAACGAGTCTTTTGACTATATAGGTGCAAGGCCAGATTATGGTCGAATTAAGGGGTTAAATACATAAGACTGCAAGTGGTCAAGCTTCACGCTGACCTTTGATGTTAGGTGGACATCGTTCCTATTATTCCACGTGTATGTTGCAATTGAAAACCTCTTCCCCATCAATTTTATTTTTATTTATTTTTTATTTGTTGTTGCACAGAGTATGCGTGCTTTGGATAGAGATGGCCTTTTAATGCCTAACCCCTTTCTTCCCTTTTACCCCCTTAGACAAACGCACGCCTTAGTGCGGCTAGGGGTAATATTTTACTAGATTTTGAATGAGGACCTTAATAACAAGAGACTATCAGAGGCTCGTAAATTGCTCGATTCTTTTATACTTCGAAAAGCCAGTTGCGAAAAGCAAAGGTTTTTTTTCCTCCCCTCTCTTTCCATCTACATTCAATCTTGGATATAACGAGGACCTCACGCAAAATGACCCAGTTGAACAATAATTTCTCTCGTTTGTCTTTTTTTCTTATATAAATATTCAAAACGGTTTTTTTTAAGGATTAAGGTAATATTG
This sequence comes from Strigamia maritima, assembly GCA_000239455.1. Lineage (NCBI taxonomy): Eukaryota > Metazoa > Arthropoda > Chilopoda > Geophilomorpha > Linotaeniidae > Strigamia > Strigamia maritima. Next base: position 389,504 of record JH432192.1, read on the forward strand.
CTTTCCACCCTTTTTCCCATTCATTGCTCTAGGACATCTTTCAGCTACATCTGGTGACCTACTCTGAATCCTTTGACAAATCTGGGGGTTTTAAAGGGGTGGGGGATATTTTTGTCTCTTTTTTTATATTACGTAATCACTATATTTATCTGATTTTTATGTGGATTAGATGAGATACTGTTGATGAGTAGCAATTTTCCCAGAACGGCAATGCTTAGGGGTACGTTGATTTTATTCTGTGGGACCGACAGCAGTTCCTAAGGGTATCCAAAGTGAAAGATAGGAGGGGATGAGGGTCACGTGTGCGTCTTTTCACTTCATACCTGGGTGGACGCCGTGCACGCGACACCATTGTATTAATCCACAATCCCCCTACCTTCTGCCAACTAAAGAGGGGTTCTTCTGAAGCCAGAATTTCCAATGGTTAATTCGAAGTGTAGGCTGGAATAACCATGACATTGTAGTACATTGGGATTAAACTTGGGTTTACCTCTTGAAAATGAAAAAAAAAAAAACTTTTGTATAATGCAAACAAATAAGGATACGAAATGTTTTAAGAGTTTAAAAACACGTTTTATGTCGTGTCTTTAGTCCCCAAAAAGCATAATACTGTCTTTGTTTAGTTAGAGTACAAAGTCAGAATGTTTTCTGCTCTCAATAGGAGAAATATGTAATTTGAATATATTTTTACAAGAAAAGACACAATGATCATTTCATTAGTTCTACTCGTGATGTTGGATTCTTGTTGTTTCGACGTGTTCGGTATTCGATTAACAGTGTAGGTGCCTGTAAATGTTTTCAGTTTGTTTTTTTGTTCGTTAAAAGGTGTACTCTTGGGCATTTTATGTGTGTGTGAAAGGTGGTAGTGAGCAGTGGCCAGTCCCCCGCGCTCCATTCTTCAGTGGAGGTCCTTTCAGGCGAGAACAAAGCCGCCACTTGAGGGTTGTTTGCTGTCACAGAGAACCAGGATTAGTCTGAGCTATCTGGCCATCACTTCGCCTGAACGGGGTATTAGCTCTCTCTTTCTTTTTCTCCCTCTTTCTGTACTTACTTAACTAAGGAACTTGGAAAAATGGACCTCATAGATTAACTACAAAGTTTATTTATATCACAAAACATATAATAAAAATAAAAGAAAAAACGGTTATAATAACAAGTTTTTAGATGAGATTAAGCAAAGTTTGGAGATTGTCGAGAGCGAGGGGTGTGTGCAGTAAGAAGTTTTGAGCGTGCGTTTCTTGTCGCAGTTAAGTACAGACATCAGTCTTTTGTAGGGGGCGACTAATTTAAGTGCAGTGAACTTAGTTTCTCATCAGCTTAAAACTACCTTTCAATTAAAAGTATTAATTGCATGAGTGAATCCGCCTTGGCTCGCTCGTCTCTCGTTCCGACAATTAAGCTCACCTTAAATTCCATGTGCTCGTGAAATATATTCGTCGCCTCCCTCCCTTCCTCTTCTTTCCTCCATCCCCGCCTCACTTGTAATGGTATTTGGATTTTGCGACGATGGCAAAGCTCTGCTGCTGTCACTTAAAATCGGCGCATGTGTGAAATGCTCGCCCTCATCAGTGTCTTTCTTTTAATTGGATCATAACCTAAGTGCTCGACTCATTATCCTTCCTAAAGAGCGGAGCATCGCCCAAGAAATGTTGGACAAAACAACTTTTGACAACCGAATTTGTTCTCATTATTTTCATTACTCCTTTCTTTGCCCTATTCTTTTCGTGTCTGCACTTTTCTTCTTTTTTTTTAAATTCCATTTGCATCGCTTTGGAGAAATTCAAGCATTAAGCTTTTCAAAGGCTCGTATTTTATTGTCACTAATGTTTAATTTCCTACAACGCTTTTTGCAGTTTAAACACTTGCGCTTAAATTTAACTTTTCGATTTATTTAATTTTTAATTTTATCACATTTCCAAACAGTAATAATCGTAATTTTTTTTTCTAAATTGATTTTTTATTAGATTAAAATGTCAGGAAGTCATTATGACGTAATCCTTCTTTCTATTTAATTATTTCAAGTCGTTAAATTTAAATAAAAAAAAGTATTTTAAACGAATTGAAATTTTTGTAACTGTGATATGACGACACTAATCTCCAATGACCATTTTAATGATATTAAAATTTAATGATAATAAAAAGTTTTTGGGTCTACGACCTTTTAAATTTTTTTAAAAAAATTACCAGATATGAATTGAGGACAAGACCATAAACTTTGGTTTTTAAGAGCATCCGGTTGAGTGGATGAATGAAAGGAATTGATGAAAGCGATTCAAAGGCGACGTTTAATAAATTCAAATAGAGAGAGAGAGAGAGAGAGAGAGGAAAATGAGTATAGAAACGAAAGATATGTATATTTAAATTGATCATGAAACGAAACGCTTTTTCTCCGGTTTGATTCATTTCACTTTAATTCAATGTGTCGTTTTGGATTGACACGAGCCGATTCTAATCGAATCTGGTTGCTCTCCCTCTCATGTCGTTGGTTTGGGCGAGCGAATATTGAACAGCAAAGGAGAGGACAATTGGACGACATGATGACAATTTGATAGTTGTCACCAATTCGTAAACTCTTCACATCGACATGTGGAAACGTTTGAAATTTTAAACGCGTCGTCACTTCACTTTTCTTAAAATATTAAGAGCTTTTTCTTATCCTATACTTTAAAAAGAAAAAAAAAGAAATAAAGAGGAGAGAAATGTCTTTTAAAACTAAGATAAGATCGGTGTCATTTTGTTTGAAGAGATATTCGAATCTGATGAAACTTCCATTTTGCGGGCGCCTCGCACACGATGCTCCCAGGTGTCTAAACTGATGGGGTGAGATTAAGATGTTGATCCAATATCCCATCTTGCAAGAAGACGTTCGATGTTGGGAGATGAGAGAACCGATCTTCCTATTCAATAACGGGCCCTATTTTTACCTTTTGTGCAACGTTCGCTGCGGGCATCATTCATTCATTCATTTTTCTTTTCTTTTCGTCTCTTTTCTTTCTTTTGTGTATACCGTTACCTGGCGGTCTGGTGCTTTAGGCATGAGGGGTTCAATTTGTGGTTCCCGCCATGCACTTTTGATCTTAGGGTCCTTTTCCCAGCTGTTTCCTATTTAAATATGTGATGAGGGCGCCCACATTTAATGATTGTTAAGAGTAGATGGTCATTACAAATTTGGATTTTTGAATTAAACTTAACCTTTGCGTGACCTATGCTATGGGTTCTGTGTGACTCAACGCATTATAAAGATTAACTAAAAAATATATTACACATTAATAGAACTATTTACATTTCAAAATTTAAAAACCCTTAATTATCTTAACTGAAAAAAAGTCTGGACCCACAGATGAACTCTATTTAGACATCAAGAGTTCATTAAGGGGCGTCATTTTTGTTATTTTGTTGTCGTAGAGTCTCATTTTTATGCTAATTAATTGTTGCATGCATATTATATTGACTTTTTATAAGTCTGAAATTATCTGGTTTGTGTATTATAACCATTTCTCTTAACAAAATCAATTGGATAACATCACAATACGTTATATTGTTGTTGTATGATACATTTTATTTTATTTTTCAATGAAAAGATCATAATACGTGCCACTACTTTGAAATTATATGAAAATTACTGAAGACAATTCTTCAGAGATTTTCGATAATCGAAAGCACTAATGGAAAGTTGTGATATGTCGGTAGAATTGCCTTTAATATAATTCATTTTTATTTTTATTTTTATTTTTATTTTTATTTTTATTTTTATTTTTATTTTTACTTTTATTTTTATTTTTATTTTTATTTTTATTTTTATTTTTATTTTTATTTTTATTTTTATTTTTATTTTTATTTTTATTTTATTTTTATTTTATTTTTATTTTATTTTATTTTATTTTATTTTATTTTATTTTATTTTATTTTATTTTATTTTATTTTATTTTATTTTATTTTATTTTATTTTATTTTATTTTATTTTATTTTATTTTATTTTATTTTATTTTATTTTATTTTATTTTATTTTATTTTATTTTATTTTATTTTATTTTATTTTATTTTATTTTATTTTATTTTATTTTATTTTATTTTATTTTATTTTATTTTATTTTATTTTATTTTTTTTATTTTTATTTTTATTTTTTATTTTTATTTTTTATTTTTATTTTTTATTTTTATTTTTATTTTTATTTTTATTTTTATTTTTATTTTTATTTTTATTTTTATTTTTATTTTTATTTTTATTTTTATTTTTATTTTTATTTTTATTTTTCCGGAATTGAAAATAGTTTTGGTTCGCAAGTTGGTATTATGTGGCTCATCTTCTGATAACATTTTTAGCCAATTCAGCTCGGAGTGTGTAATTCCCAAAGGTGTTCCAAAACTGTGATTGAAGTCCACAGTTGGTTGCTCTGTGGCGAATGTTCTTTGACGGAGCGAGCTGAGTTGAGTAAACAGCTGTGGCGCCCTCTTTTGTCCCTTCACTCTTTTTTCATCCCATTTGTGTTGGAGCACAACAAACAAACCCACCATCACCTGGATGGATGGATGAAGTATCTGCATCTCCACCCTCACATCTCAGGTGGCAACTTCCTATTTTTCAGCTCCTTTTGCAAATTACCCGAGCTTGCCTTTCTTGGCACCATGATAGGCTTAATAAATTCTCCATGCGGGAAATTAAATCTTTCCCCGTGCTTTCTTTAGTAACAGGATCTGGAAAATAAGAAGAAGGAAAAAAAATTCTCTTATACTGTAAATTAACATTCTCTGAACTAAGGTTTTGTTTTAATAGAAATTCTTTGCTTTACAATTTGAAAAGATTTATTACAACGAGAGTCACTTCTTGCAAAAAGGTATCGAAATGAAAATTTGAATATTTCGGTGATAGGATTTTTATTTACTTTGTTATTTTTTCGCTTTGTGATTGATAAAAGAGGATATTAAGTCGAGATATTTTGAAAACGGTGATCAGTGGTGCATGGCAATTTATAACGGTAAATGGGTGGAACTGTTTAATGCGAGCAGCAAATTAATCAGTTTGCGCACCGTCTTGTTAAAACAAGGATTTACTGTTTTATTTTAAACATTAACTATTTTTTTTTTTTTTTTTACATCAAATTAATTCGTTGGTAACTGAAACGACTGAGATTTTACCTTTTGATGAAAGGCGCCATCTCGAGTTGTTTGTATTTGTGCGTCATCCATTTTGTTTGACGATTGAATTTCTGACCACTTTTACCCGGGTCCCCGTTGTGAATGAACAGGTGAAGATTGGCGGATGAGTGACCCCCAAACAGCCTGGGTTTTGAGTTGCGTTTACTCAGTGGTCGGTCGTCTCGGAACTCGAATCCTCTTGAGTGCCACACGTGCCCACTCGACTCGCTCAGTTCCAAGAGCCGTTCCATACACACACACTACTATCCAGACAATATCCTTTCATTTTTTTCTATTTCTTTTTTTAGAAAAAAAAAAAAATTACGACTTCGATCTCGTAAGAACAGTTTTCCTTTTTTTATTTTTTATTTTTGGTTGACGAATGTCACATCACAATCGAGTAAGGTTAAATTGACAAAAGGAAAGTTGAAGTGTGTCGAATCTATTTACACAATTGAAACTTGAGGCTTTACAGAAAAATAGGAAATAAAAAAAAAGCGAAAAAGAAATGAATTTATCGAAATTGATGCAAGATTTGTTTCATTAAAAGATGATGAGCAAAAAGGGTGGACGTTTGATGTTTCCCCTCCCTGTTGGTGGAATTCGGTTGTTCCTCGTGGGACTTCGGTGGGTTTTCTTTTGTGAACGCGTGACAGCTTGAGTGAAGTTGGTTTGCATTGGGCGGCTAGCGTAGGGGTCGAGGCTCTCACCTCGTCCGGTGAATGCTCCGAGCCACGCGCCATGCGTCGAGGGGATACACGGCAGTGAGCACACACAATGGGCGTATAGGGAGATCGGGACGCTTTGTGTGTCCCAGGTGAAGGGAGAAAAGGTAAAAAGGGGAGGGCTCCCTTCATCTGCCTCCCTCCTCTTCCTCTTTTACTCTCGCTCTCTATACCTTGATGGTTTGAACCAATCTAACGATGGACAACTGGCTCATTTCCATTTGAAACGTTCACCGATGGCAGATAATGCTTTCCATCCCTTGTGTGAATCGACATCACTGAAGGATAAGGCAAAGAAAAAGAAAGTTAAGGGTGGTGGGGTGGGGGGGACCGCGCATAATACGATGCGCGTGTGGACATGGACCATAAACCAATATCATAATGAAATGAATGCTATTGCTATGCAATTTTTATCTTACGATTCTGTGTAATACATAAAAGTACATAGAATGACCGCAGAAGTTTATATATAGAAAATTAGCGACACAAATGGGAAAGGCAAAGACGGCAAAGTCCAATAATTTCTATTATAATGACTTTTGTGAAACTGCACAATTATATACGAAGATATAGCTTGAAATGGAATACCACTATAGGGTTTGCATTGAATGAATATGTGCAGCCATTTTTGGTGAAGGGCACATATAACACAGAATACATAGGAAATAAATTGTGCAGAAATTGCCAACTTGTGCCAGGTGTGTTATGTTCATTATGGGGATACAGGGAGATCATAATATAAGAAAATTTTTCATTGCTACATATCCTGGCGCGCAACTCTGGCTAGCTGAATGGTGCGTCCACCCTCTCTTGGGGTTTTCCCGTATAAGACCATTGTACAGGAACAAGAAACGAGCCCATTGCTCAGCAGCTGTTTAGCCAGGTGCTTTTATTAGTGATTTTTAATCATTTTTCTATTGTATGTTGACATGTTTTTATAGGATTAGAAAAAAATGCGTAATGATTTAGCAATATTTTCAATTTTGCGCGAAATCTTTTCAAGTATATAGAAAGTGTGCGCTATAAATGATTGTTTTTCAAGTAAAGAAAGAAAATGAGCGAATTAAAAAATGTTCAAAGTGAAAAAGAGATTGTATAAGCACTTGTGCATGTGTGTGTTGCGCAGTAAATTCCATTTTAAGTAGCAGATAATTTGCCGGCAACAAAATTCAGTGTACAGGTTAAGTGTTGGTGAAAAGTGCAGCAAATGAATGCTGCCACGCACTATATAATAACACATTTAACCAAATGGAAACCTCTTTCTCGTACCCCCTGAGCTTTCTTTGTGTCATGCACGCGCCAGGAGCAATTACCTTCATTGCATAATAACTATCTCAAAAGCCCCGGAGAGAGAGAAAGAGGAGGGAACAGCTCCGTGTGTAAGTTAAAATCCCATGAAAATGGTTGCTAACATGTGAGCTGAGCAGCAACACATTTTGCTTATAGGCTGGGATTGCCACGTTTTACATAATACACATCTGGCACACAAACCTAACATTAGTTTTTATTTACGAGTTGAATATTAGTCTTGAGTAGGATTTCATTTACATGATAATACGAGTTGAATTTGCTGCTTTGGATTTTTTTTTTTTTTTTTTTTTTTTAAATATAAGCGTAGAATTAATTTGTTACGTTTTGCATTGTTTTTTTTTCTAATTTTTTTTTCTTTTTGTTTTCAGGTAAGAAAATTTTAATTTTTAAACGTTGGCTGTTTGGAACTTTGAGATGCTGCGATTAAAGGTTGGATTTGTTCTTCTCTTTGACTAACGGTATAATGATTTTATTAAAATATATAATTAATTTAAAAAATTAATTTTTTAAAAATATCTTAATTTTTTTTTCCATTAAATAAAATGATATTTTTGGTGTTTTATCAACTCGGTGTTGTATCGGGGGCCGCGAAAAAGTTAAAAGGTATGCAGGTTTCCTTATCAAAGACCGACTTGTTTTATATAATAAGCCAAGATAAAGTTAAAACTCAAAGCAACTTGACCACACTTCCTGTTATAATGGCAGCCCTTGTTCGAAAAATCTCGTGAGGGGGAGAAAAAGTGTAAATAAAAAAAAAGGACATGAACTCACGAAGAAAAAAAATTATGACTCCAAAGAATAAGCGAGTCCTTTATTTTTTTTAATGCACTTTTAGACGCCTGAAATGTGTCGTAAGTTTTTATTAGAGACCATCTGCGCCGCTAGATCAGGTGGCATTGTCATTAACGAAATACGAATCGTCTTTGTGACCTCGAGGATTCCTTGTTTACGCAGATACGTAAACAGGACATCTAATTACACTTAGCGAGGGGTGGTAGGTTGAAAAAGTTGGCCTTTGTCCAGACGCCTGAAGTATTTAAAATATATATCAGTTGGGCCAATCAACAGGAGGTGTCGTTTTGAATCCACCTTTTTATCATTTACCTGACAGGTAAAAGTGCTGTCTATGGTCGAGATGATGCGCTTCACCACCCTTCTCACCATGTAGTGATTGGATCTCTATGTTGATGACTCCTCCTATTGTTTTCCCCTCTACTCACCTGTCCGTTGGGGGCGGGAGCAGGTTCAGCTACGAGTACTTGTTGGCGATGAATGTTTTAATGGTTGGCTGAGAGCTGTTGCTGACACTTTTCATTCATCTCTCGTTTGTACATTAAAAGGGATGTTAAAGCGCATGCCAACAACATGTTTGACGACTGGTTAGCCAAAACTTCAGTCTGCGTTTTCCACTATTGAGATTTATACTTCATTAAACATGGTCTCTCAAGACACATGTGGAACGCGTTAATTTTTCGCAATTTAAATAATAGTTTCATTTAACGAATTTACATTATTTGCTTTTAAAGGAGAGGTGCAGCGAATAAAAAGTGTTGAAGCTGAAAAGAAAAACATCGAGGAGAGTCGTAAAGAGTTTGAAGAACAAGCACCTGAAGGCGGCTATAAATAGCCGGAACAATTGTGTTACAATAAAAATAGACTGCGGTGTGAATGCATGTCCAAGTATATTTTAAATTTGAATTTGTGAGGCAAATTATATTAATTTTGATTCTGATTAGGCGCAAATTTTAATTTCCACTGGATACGCTCTTGTTATTTAATGAGCCCACTTAAAATATAATCAGGTTGAAGCACCCTGGTGTGTAAAGAGTTGGTGCCTTTGAGGCAAAGAATGCAGTGGGATGGTGGCACGTGCAGAATCTCAGTGATCCTTGTTGCTCTTAATTGTGGGAGAGGTTTCCTTGTGATGGATCCGACGCCCTCTCTTATCATGGCGAGGAGCGATGGCATGTGGTGCGCAAAGAAGAAGAGAGAAGCAGTGGTGAGGGAGGTTCACATTCCCAAACTAAGGGAAGTCTCGGCTTGTCAGGGGTTTCCGTTCTGCCACAGGCCAAGCAGAAGGTAGTACAGGAAACCTGCGCCAATGTCGATGCCCTGCTCTGGCGCCAGATAAGCGTCGCCACCCGCCTCTTTCTCTACTTTCTCCACCTACATCTCCTCGGCGTCGACCTTTTGGGTGGACATCACGAGTCGCTGTTGTCAACATCTGTTGATAAGTGGCTGAGAAGTACCCTGTATGACTCCATGTAAATGTAAAGAATTTTTCTTATATATATATATATATCTCATCAGATAAAAATAAAGGGAAGTTGAATAAAACCCGTCCACAAGACACGTGAAAAGGATGTTGCAATGAAGCTATAAAAAATTATTTTCAGTTGAGATAAAAAAGAAAGGAGGCAAGAGGGGGGAAAAAAGTACTAAAAAAAAAAAGTTCTTTTGTACATCGGTTGGGTTAAGTTTGGAACGGAACTTCAAAGGTATTGCCAAGGTGAGTCATAGATAAGATGGTTTTAAAATAAACTTTTCTTCACATTCTTTCTTCACCTGAAAAACGACACTTCTAATGCCGACCGAGTGGCGCTGTTTCTTTATATAGGAATTGGGGGCTGTTAATTCTATAAATAAAGGTCTCTAGCACTGATGAAACAATGAATTGCTTGGTGGGCAAGCTTTGCCAAATTGGTGTTGGCATCTGTGGTATAGACAACAGTCCAGGTAACGCCTTACAGACCCTCTTGGTGAAATATGAGGTAGCACATTTGACAGATATTTTTAACTTTTTTTCTCGATGGAAGTTAGTTATGTTCATTTTTTTTAAGGGAGGTTCGTGGGTCATACTTGTTTATTTTGTTTATCTTAAAGCAAAAAAAATGAGGCTGAAGTTGTAGGAATTGGGCCAATTTCTTGGTATCCAGGATATTTGGGTCAATGATGAAATATGAGATGCTTATTTACACGAATACTTCAATTTTTATCTTTAATGATTGATTATACTCGTGTTTTTATTTGTTTGTTTTCTTCTGCGATTTACGGAAGAAAATTGAATGCTAAATAAAAAAATACCTACTAAAGGATCAATTTATTATTTTTCCTTGTCAACGTTTTTTTTTTATTTATAAGTTTGATTATTTTATTATTTTTTTTTAAATTGACAGTGTTGCAATTATGATGCAGTGAGGTGGAGTTATTTGCATGGTGTGCAAATGCGGTGATTATTTCACTTGTTTTGCAGACAGACAGCAGAAATGAATGCAGATGGGTGGTGGCGGGTTGGCGAGTGGGATTTGGTCTCGGTGTGTGCGACTCTATACGGCTTCTCTTTTAATTGAATTCCCTCGCTCTATTTCTCTTTCCTTTCTCTCTCTCGTTCGGAGTTTTAATTAGTGGCCAGGATGCTAGTGTCATTAAATCACAGGTTCACAATCAGACCGTCCCCCTACTCCCACTACCACCTCCCTCTTTCCTTCGCCACCCCTCCCTTCTTGTCTCTCTTCTCTTTGACGCCGTGTGCAAATTAAATTGTTTACTAATGTGATATATGCGAACGACTGGGATAAATACAAATGGCTGTCATTACACTGCCAACAGGCGCCACTCTGGGCGGAAAGACAGGAGCAGAATGGCAAATTGCAGCCGTAAAAAGCCCCCCTCCTCTTTCATAGTGGTGACTGTTCAACCCTTTCTTGAGGAAATGGAGGCCGATTTAAGGTGATTACTGTACTTCACAATAGAAGAAAAGCACGTCAATCAACGCACTTTGCCGCTTTGACTGCTAATAAGGTGTGCGAGCACCTCGTTTCTGCAAAATGGTTCGTCCACTTGAATGTAAAAGTCTTCCTTTTTATTATTATTTCACTTGTCCCATAGGCCATACATTGAATATATAGAGTTTTTGTCGGAGAAATTTTATGATATAGCATGCGCGAATAATTTTTTATGTCGTGTCAGCAAAGAGAATTGCGCTGAATGTACGTATGATTGGAGTGGAAATTGATCTATAAATGGGCATTTAGTTTGAACTGTTTTCTCTTCAATTTGATGTTCATCAAGCTGTAGGTGATTCTCCTTGTGAGAGGAAACCAAAGTGCCATTAACCGACTCTTCTAGGGTCTTTTTTTGCTCCTCCAAGACGATGTGTGAGAGTTAAAGATGCTGCACCTCTTGCATTCAAGTGGGTTCAATTCCCGTAATACCCATTCTAAACCATGTAAAATGGTCAGGTGCTGAAGGGGATTCCGATTTCTCAATTGAATTTGTGCTGGATTGCTTCATTTTATTAAAAAATTGCTCCGAGCACTCGTAATGGATTACATGTTGAGAAGAAAAGAAAGAAAAAATTGGTAGCTGGACATTTTTAAAAATACATTTGTTGTTTAACGGCCCCTACGACAGATGGCGCACTCCCGTTCAAGGTTGGTTAGGGACAAAAGGACTTAGCCCGGTGTGAGATGCAGGTATAAAATGCGAGTACCCAATCACAATTTAAGAGGGGGATGGAGCACCTCGTCGACAGATGGGATCGTAAGAAGAGAATTCATTCATCGTCGATTGGATTCCCGTTGCGGAACTCTACCCCCCTCTTGCACCATTTCCTCTTTGACTACCTTTACAAATATTCATATATGAATAGAAAAGGAGAAAGTATTATAGTGGACATTGTAAATGGAAAATGATCTTTTGGTTTTGTAACATAAAATATACAGCGGCAACGATTTGAACGCCAAACATTTAGTCACGGGACATTTCGTTTCACCCCTTTGACGATCAAGTCAATAGGAGTCCCATCGGGCTATGAATGGCGGCGCTATGGCTTCTCGCTGTCACGACAACTTACATGGCCTGTCATGTCAATAAGGAGTTGCTGTGGAACATTTTCAATGGTCTGTGACATCATTGACACTGAGACGGAGGTGAAAAGGGAAAATTTAAACGGTAGATTTTATTTTTATCTTATATTGTATATTAATAAATATTTTCTAGTAAATTTATTTAGTAGAGAATGAGGCGGTGGTTGAGTCTGGTTAAGGTGAGTATGTGTGCTGGATGCTGATGAAATGGTGGTGAGAGTTTTTTTTTCGAGTGAAGGTGGATTGTTCTGATGGTGAGGTCGTTGGGAGGCAAATTTCGTTGGCAGCAGGTGCGCCATCGGTGCGTTTTACGAGGCGCCTGCCGAACTTTACGATCCCATCAGCCGCCGTTGGGCTGACGAGCGACGACGCTGGTGCCGAGGTGAAAATTGTTTTAAGCAACTCGAGGGGGCAAATTTTGCGGAGGAGGAAGAGGGTAAAGTGGAGGGCAGAATGAGGAGAAGGTTGGGTGGGAGACGGAGAGAGGGGAAAAGAGACTCGTTCGTTTTTCAATGTATGGGATTTTCTTCACCTTACCTCAATTTGAGCTCCACTTTGAACACCGAGCTTTATTTTATTTTTTTAAGACGAAAAAGCAGTCGAGGGAAAAATCACATTAAATTTTAAAACATGTATGAATTTGAGAGATTATATATATATATATACTGTATATATGTACTGTATTGAATGTTGGTTTATCAGCAAAGTCCATTTATTCTTAGACTATTCGACTTGTATTTGTGAACGTGACTTGTGTCTCGATTGAAAAAATTGTGAATAAAAAATGGAACGTTTTTATTTGTTTATTTTGTCATTGTCAATATTTGTTTTCCTTTTCCAGAAAAGACATGAAAATGGAATTGTGCTATTTATTCAAATCTTTCTTTTAATTCAATTTTTGTTTGCAATGCATCAATTGATTTTTTTTTTCCCCGCATGCCACAATATTTTTGCTACAATATTGCAATTTTTCAATAAGGCATAGTTCAAATTCTACACATTTCCCTAGTTGTTACGTAATTAAAATGTGTATGACGTAAACAAACTAACAGTCAGAAACCGGAAGCTGTATTTTTTCTTCTTCTATTTTTTCATATCGTTTTAGTTTGTTGACTTACCGTGTCCCTTCTCCCCCTGGTTGTGTATGTCATTTGTGGCATCTAGCCACAGTTTCTCTTGTACGCATTCGCAGGGCATCCGAGCAGGAGAAATGCGGCAACGTTGCACAATACGTGGGTTGCCGAGAACGTGATTTGCTTAAAGATGTCGAGGCGCATGCACAGCACGTGCTACTGACACCCAAGTGTGCGTGGAGAGGGCAGCGGCCTGTTTTCTGTGAAGTGAAAGCCATGATTGCAGGTTAATGGATGGGAGCTGTTCATCCTCCCACAGACTTACAATTTTTATTTTGTCTCTCAAGACCCTAATATTCATTCATTTTAGTCAGAACCTTTTTTTTTTTTAAAAAAAAAAAAATTATTTGAAACTAAATTTACTTGTCGATAAAAAAATCTTTTTTGAAGAAAGAAAAATGATAACAGATTTAATCTTGTGTTCTTTTTTGTTCAAAAGGAGTGGGAGGAGGGTTAGACGCGGGAAAGCCCAAATCTGAGTCGCGTGCGTTGCACGTGCTTCCATCAGACCGGTTTGGCTCGTGGGGGAAGGTAGAGAGTAAAGGGACCCACTACACCTGGGGCTACCTTTTGTCATGTTGATGGCCCATTGAGAGTTGGGGAAATGAAGGGAGGTGATTTTTAAGCCTCTCTGCCCTCTTTTATCGAGTCAACGGGGCTGACATCTGGTGCCAATGACGTCATGGAATGAACTGCTCTCATTAAGTGAAAGCAGCTCACCTGGTTCTGGTCTTTTCACACATGAATTAAGACAATAAACTTGTCAAAAGTGACAAGTTTTTTTGACTTTTATTTATTGTTTATTTGACATGCAATGGAAAAATGAAGAAAAAGAAGAAAACAATCACGGTTTGTTTATATGCAGTGGCTAGTGCTGGCTGTATAGTTTAGGAAAAAGTCGTGTATGGGCTTTTTGCACGTCGGAAAAGGGAAAAGGGACTGTCAACTCCTGTTAGACGAAGTGACAATAGATACCCGCATCCGGGCTGTAGACACAAAGAAAGTAATGGACTCGTTCCATCGAACTCACCTTCAATATAATAAGGGGGTGGACCTTCTCCCCCCCTTTCGTCTAAAAGGGTTGCTTTTCAGTGGAGTGGAAGAGAGGGAGGGGAAAATAATAATAAAAAAAAGGTGATGAAATAAGGGAAAAGGGAGGTTCAGCCTTCTATACTCTCATCAGATCTGAATAACATGTAAAATGAATTGGCTTGGACATTGTATTTTTTTTTTTTTAAATTTACTTGATGAATTTAATTAAAGGAATAATTGGTAGATGAAGGGGTTAAATGTTAATTAAAGGTTAGGGAGAAATTCCTGTTGTCTTTTGTGATGGAGAAATGACGTGTGAGCGAGTTTGATGGATGCATTTGTGTCGAATTGAGTGACGCGGTTTTGCCTTTCTTTTCTTTTGACGCCCGGGTTAAGAGTCTTTTCTACGTTTTGACTTGCACGTGGTGGTTTGAAAAGCATAGTGTGAGGCCTGCCTTAGGTGGTGGTTGGCGAATGAAGTAGCAAACAGTGGCCGGCTTAGAGGTCGAGTGGTGGGTCTGTCCAGCGGAGGGGGTTGGTGGAGAAGAGGCTTAAGTCTTGCGGGGGTGGATGTGGTCTTTGTTCTGTCCTCTGATCTAGATGAATGATGCAGGTAGAGCCGTTGCCAAGAATGCATGTAATAGCCTTGGGATGGCCAATGGCAGAGAAAAGGAGGAGGGAGTATGTGGGCGGTGAAAAGAAACTCATGAGTCAGCAACTGAAACGGGGTCCATAGACGAACACTTTGGCAATCTAGATTAATCACACAGATGGACTAAGGTGACTAGAAGCCGGCAAGAAAAAGAAGACCGAGTTGATGGTCCTTTCTCTCCCCTCCCACACCCTTATGCATTCTGCGGAGTTTGCTGGCTGGAAAGAGCAGTGGTCCGTGCGCTTTGAAATCAACAAATCCGCATCGATCACTTCGTATAACTCACAAACTGTTTTGTTATTTCTCGTTTTGAACAATTTTCAAACCCATCGAGTCTTTGCATTTAACCACGCTTTTTCGCTCGTTCTGCTTGCTTTGCTTTATAAAGTGATTTGAGATTTAGCAATAAAGGATTTAATTTTTACATAATCAATCGTGTTTAAAGGGGTTTAAGCGATGCAGATTGAATTAAAACTGTTTTGTACACAACACAAAATTGAGATTTGCGTGAAATCATTTTTTTTTTTTTTTTTTTTTTTTTTGTCGGAAGGGAGTTGTACGTTTTCAATATGCATAATTTGCAAACCAAAAGTGTGTGTGTATGCAAATGGTGCACAGGTTCTCAATATATACGTTACTGCTCTATGTATAATGATTGGGACTGAGTGGGATGCAGTAATGAGCAACGAGATGAAGATGATTAGGCGCCATTAGGGGTCGCTGTGTGAAAATGATTATCATCACAAAAGAGGAGTAATTTGGGCCGAACCAAGCCGTAGGATAAGCTTTCTCTGTCTGTTTCTGCACGATGAATAGAAATTCGTTTCTTTATCTTACGATGGGCTGCGACCAACCCTTTCTCCATAAAGAAACACGGAACTCGGTATTTTAATTTTGCAAATTGCACGGATGAATGTGGGGACAAGAAATTTTTATCTCTTTGATTTGATCAGTTCCATAAGGTCGTGTGCGGCCTTATCAGAATTGAAATTAGATATTTCCAAAGGGAATTGTGTAATTTAATTGAATTAATAACCAGGAATTGTATTAAGAAATTTTTATGCGCTTTATATTTTTTATATGGTACATAGAAAAAAATATACATATAAAAATAGCTTTTATCGTTATTTGAATAATTTTTATGAGTTATTTTTTTTTTAATTTGTTTTTAAGGGAAATGTCAAATGTGTTTGAGATTTAGATTTTTTTAATTTTTTTTGCTAAGACTAAGGAACCTGTGCGTATTTTTATCTAATCAACTGATTGTGGACTTTGATGTGGTGTGGAATGAATTGCAGATTGAGATTTAAGAGAAGTGATAAGCTAGAAGTAGAAAAAAGGTTTAAAAAGTATTTAATCTTGTAAAGTTTCCAAGTAATGCTACTAATCAGTGATGAATCAGAGAGACATCTATGTGTAAGATTACGTACTACTCAATAATTAGATGAATTTTTAAATAACTTTTTAAAAAACTAGAATAGAGAAAAAGAAAAATTTCTAAAGGAAATGTGATGATTTTTATTATATATATATATATATATATAGCTTGAGGAAACCATAGGAAAAAATATATTTGTACGTAGGTGCCAATCAGACACCTCGACGACACCTTTTTAGACGAAGAACATCATTTTGCCCTTATATGGTAGATCAATAAAAATGGTTGGGTAATGGAAGTGTTGTTTGCTGATGGCTATCCTGGGGACACCAAGATCTGTTATCTATCACGGTTAGGAATGAAAAATAAATCATATACCTTGAAAAGACAAAATACTCTATGATTTTTTTTCTCTTCTTCTCCTCTTTTGGTTTATATAAAGATTTCATGTTTAATGTCAGTTATTTTTTATTGATTGATCGATGGCTCGAGGGTTTTGGTGTTATCTTTAAGGGGGCAGGTTGTTAAAAATGACTGTGCCCTTCATTTACTTATCATTTGCCTGTAGAAAGAGTTGGGATTGGTCACCTGGAAATACTCATTTCCCTCATCCCCGATTCCCTGTGCTACTTACACTTAACCTTTGAACTTTACTTTTACACCCGACACAACACGCACAACATTCGGACAAATCTCAACACGCACATCATCTCCTTCGACTTGCAAGGTAAGGGCATATCAATTTATTTAAATTCACATTTAAATATTTTAATTTATATTCCAAGTTTTGAATTTTCATAAAAAAATGACAATAATCCTAACAATAAATTTTTATTGACGTGATCCAAGATATTAGGCCTAATGTAAGGCGATTGCGTTGTCACGTCACGTCGTCACTCGTCTAAAAATGTTGATACGTATCAAATATCATTTGATTCATCCAAATCAGGTGGCAGTTAGTGAAAGGCGTTTGTCTATCGATGGAATTTTGAGCAATAAAAAATAATGAGTTTTGCCATGACTCATTTTTAGTTCACCTGAGGACAGTTGAGGGCGCACTCTGCCACGCCAATCTCCCCTTCCCTGTTGCCGCTTAAAAACACACATGAAACCCAGATGTGCACGTGTGGGAGGTAAAAACCCTACTGCACCTTCACCGAGGGAGGGTGGGAGTAGGGGGATTAGTCACTCCAGTTGTAAGACGAGGCCCCAGGTTTAGAAATTTTACTTGCCTACATCAAGCGCCCTCTCTCTCTCACCTCCCACGCACTCATCCACCCTACCCCTCTTTCCACCCCCGAGTCGACGTCCCGTGTCTCGTCTCTCTCTCTTTTTCTCTCCTCCAGGGCCATGAATCACCCTCATCTGTTGAGGTTGGGCTCCACTTCCCTCTATACCTGGCTTTATTTATGATGTCAACCATTAAAAGTGACATCTCGTGAGGGAGGCGGTAAGCTGGATAAGCAACACTGATAAAACACTGAAAGCTTTGTTCTCTCGCTCCTAGTTGGCGAAGATTGTATTTTTATTTGCTGCAAAGTGTATAGTTTGCCGTAATTGACAAACACTGGCCAATTTTATTTTTAACACAAACAGAACTCTTTTCGATTGGACTAAGTTATTTATTAGACTTTATTCATTTAAAAGTCTCGTTAAGTTTTTTATTTATTTCTTGTTTTATTTATATTTTTTTTTCTATGAAACGTCAGGTGTAGTGTAAAATGAGGTTGGCACAGGGAGTCACATGATGTTGTGCGGTGCTGCCTCATCACTGGCTGGAAACTTGATAGGTGCCACATCTGGCAGGAGAAGAAAGGCAGCGTCCTAGTTGTGTCTGGTGACCACTCCTACTTGGTTGTGCTAAAAAAAAAAATAAAAAAAGGGGGAGGGGGAGGGGCGGGGAAAGGTCGAGTCGGTGTTTTAGGCGTGGTATAGTTGGGTAAAATATTGTGTTTTATTATCGGGTTTTAATTTATAAAGTTGGCAACGGAGCTGTGGTCAGTTTAATTTAGAGGGCAAAGGTGTGCAAGTTTATAGTTGTGGTTAAGTGGTGTTTACCATGGGTATAAGTTAAGTTAGTAGCTCAGTTGCAGTTTGCTGCATTGCTGCATGTGGCAGGACATGAAATAGAAACCCGACTCGACTCGGTTAAGGATCAAAGTAAGCGAGTCAAATGCAGCGTGACAGTAGCGTTGAGCGTTCGGGCTCAGGTGCGATCGTTCTCCAGATAATGATTGTGGCCAGGACACAAAGAGACAGCGAGAGAAGCGTATAATTAACGCCTCACCTGCCTCTTCATTCCATCGATTACACGCAGGTGGAAGTGGAAACAGCGCACGGATCGATTTTCGGACTCATAATCGCCCAAAAGCCATCAACGCTGCGTTTCTTTTCATGTTTTTGACACTTTTTTTATTTAATAAAATACCTGAACCGAATGATCCATTTTTTTGAGTTGAACGAGGGAGAGCGTTGATGATCTCAGAGCGTCACCTGGTGCTGATTGAGCGTAGGTGGTTGAGTCGTTAAGGGGTAATTTTGTAGTGGTGTATAATGTCATTAATCATGCAGTAAATCATGATTGGATCGAATCTGGAATAGAATTTAAAGGATTAATGGCGGGGCTATTGATGAATTTGTTTTGATTATTTAATTAATTTACGGGATTAATTTTTTTTTTTTGCGTTTATAATGGAAGTGTTTTAAAATTGAAGTGGTTTTGTGTTTGATTTGAAATTAATGTGTGGAGAAAATATTAAAAGGTAGAAGCAAATGTTTTCTAGTGAAGAGAAAGGGGAGAAAACATTACATTTCCATAAATTAGGTTTGGAGAGACCTGAGCCTGCTTTTATATGAATTGCTGGCAGCAAACTGTGTTTGCATTAGAAAGCGAAGTGGAGGGAGTCATTTAGTAGAGTAAAAGCTGAAACACACCAACTGTGTCATACAGCTTCGTTTTTCAATTTAATTTCATTTTGTGCACCGGTTTTGATTTAGCTTTTAGCGCACTTGAAATTATTGAAGTTGCTTTCAACTACCATTATTTTTTTTTTTTTAGAGAGAGTTTAGTTTTTTGTTTTTTGTTTTTTTTGTTTTGGGTTTGTTGCTTCATTTCAAGCGCATTACCTGAAATTCTATCCTAGGGTTGACTGTTTATTGACACAGCCATGTGTTGATGCACTTGAAGTTGGACTTCTTGTGGTTTTAGTAATTTTATTCTTTAGCTAAGCTGCAAGCAAACTTTTTTTTTTTTTTTATAAATATATTTTTTTTTACTATATATTAGTAGACAAAAAATAAAAATATAACAAAATTAGGTCTTTTCTTCAAAGTGAATTATTTATTTTTATAGGTCAGCCAATGTTGTTAATTTTTTTTATCCTTTTCATCTTGGGCTTCTACAATTTCAGAGAAATGTGGTCAAAGGTGAAGTATGTGTCTTTAATTGGCTGATTTATCATAAGTGTACATAGGAAAAGTGAGAGGAGGCTTTAGATTGGCGCAGAGGTCGTCCATTTGCCTCGTGCTTCGCATAAACCATTCAATTACTTTGTTATTTTCAACTTGGCCCACAAAGGGTTAATTGAAATATGCCCATGTTCTGCCATTTAAATTGTTGCAAGAGATAAAAATGCATTTCTTCATCAATTTACTAAGTTAGTTTTAAAATAAAACCTGGAAAAAAATTTAGCTCAAGCTTAAACTTAGTCATGTAAAACGTGAAATATGAATGCGATGAAAGTTTAATAAAAAGGATGTGAAAATAAGGAAACATTTTATTTACGTGTTGCATCATAAATTGTAAACACGTGTGATTATTTTTTTTCTTTTCATTGATTTACGTAAGTGGTTGTAACATTACTTAGACTATAAATAGGCATTGTGACATATAAAGAAGGAGTTAAACCTCATTTTTTACCTGTCACCTGTGAGGTGTGAGTGCAATCCTTCAAGTCGATGGGTGGGATAAGCGAGGATTTCTGAGGAAAAATCTGTTTTCCTCATGTCGAGATTTTCTTCAAGCATAGAAAAGAAAAACCAACTTGTATCACAGACCGCGATCTGCTCGCGGAAAGCAGATATTAAAGTATTTTCCTCTTTCTTTACATTTCTCGCCATTGTGGAGCCAGATCTTGTCTTTATGCGTGATGGCCTCATCGGACGTGTCAGCATTTTTTAAAAAACCGACTTCTTCTTATTTGTATTTTTTTGTTTTGAATGAGGCGTGCAGCCAAAAAGACAGGACACAGGATGGAGTCAATCCACTTGGCGACCTCTTTCTTCAATTTCTATAAGTGTAATGCACTGTTTTGATATTTTTTTAAGTTTTAGTTATTTAATGGCAAAGTTTGAGCAGTTGGGGTATTCTATTTCTTCACGAACACTTATATTAAGTGCAAAGTTGAGTCGTTTTTAACATTATTCAAACAGCGAAGTAGAAAACAGTTTGTGCAATCAAGTTGGACATAGTATTCTTTTATTATTTACACCGAGTGCAACATGGCAGATAAATAACTTGGGCCTGTTGATTAATTCGCTTAGCACGCGACAAAGAGACCAACACTTGTGACCGGTGGATGCTGGGTAGAAATCCGAGGTCAAACCTCAATAGGTCTTCGGGGACCAATGAGAAGACCCGTTTCCATGTGTACACGTCGGCTACCCATCCCCTACCTCTATTGCCATCCCCGCCACCTCTCCACGACTGCCCTTCCAACCACCTTAACGCTGTCATCCAATCACCGCGACGGATTTATGTCAAATTAGAGCTGGCCCATGTGCGCGTGTTGTGCTGCAGACTCCTTGATTCATGACGAGACCTCGTTTAATTGCATCCCAGGTTATGGTCCTCATAAAATCTCAGGCCTGGCATCGGAGGCGAAGGGGCGACCTCCTACGCTTGGCCTTTGCCACTGAAGGGAGTGAGCGACCTCTTCACTTCTTCACTACGAGCCCGTACGAGGCAATAGTGGATGCAATAGAACGCGTTGCTTATCGCTCCATCAGTCGTTTGTGCCAAAGTGTTAAGAGCTTGTTTGATGCTTCGCCGTATCTTTTCATTTCTTGATTGGGTTTCATCTTTCTTTCCTCTCCTCCTCTCTCTCTCTCTCTCTTTCTGCAAAGATGGTACGTCCCTCGTTAATCGAGTCTTTATTTATTGAAGACCGCGTGACAGCCAATTAACTCGTTAAAACGAATTCCTTGCATCATGGAGCAAGAAAATTATAAAAAAAAAAAAAAAAAAAAAATTCTCTCTCTTTTCTATCATCCCTTTATTTTCTGATGATCTATCAGAAAAAATTAAGAGTTAAATGATATTGTTGGAATAAATTATTTGACGAATAAAGGGGAAGAAATAAATAATCGTTTCTGGTATTATTAAGTTTTAAAGCTCGGTTCAAGTCGAGTTAAGTGAAAATATGATAGCGGTGCACTATGGAAATGTAAGGAGAAGAGCCGTTTTCAAGTTGGGTTGAAACTACCTGGTTGCTATGTACGCAATGCCGGTGTGCAACGAGGAATTTGGCGGCACATAACACGCTCTAAGTTGGAGTTTGCTGTGCTGGACTCTTATATTGATGGTTGGTGGCATGCCAACTATTCGGAGCGGCACAAAGTAGTGGATTTCCATAAAACTCAGCAGCTTGCCGCACACCTGTGCAGGGTCGGTCCAAATGACGAAATAGCGGCTCGTGTTTTCACCCCTCTTTTTTCACTTAAAATTTCTTGATTTTATTTTATTAGTTTTTTTCTTAAATTTTTTATTTTTTATTTTTTTATTTTAATTTGGATTTTGGAATTACTGCGAGCTTCATTTTGATGAGGTAAAATAAAGCGAGGAAAAATCCACGGGGGTGTAAGTTTGCCGCCGTGTCTTCTAATTGAATCTGTTGGCAGATTAATGTACGCAGAACAAGTTGTAATCCCAAATTACAATTCTCTCCGGTTTTGATATTAATTTGGTCGGCGCTGTTCCGTTAAAAGGAAAGAGATGGAGAATGGAGAGAGGATATGGGCGCAAGTTGGTATAATCTGGGCCATCGGCACCACCAATTAAAGAGGATTTAGACAAAGAGGTAGGGAACACCCCAATTGAGATGTGTATATAATGTGAAATTGCGAAATTTAATATTCATTACGTGAATGAAAAATACAAAGATAAAAAATATTAAGGATTTTTATTGCGTGATGGTTTCTTGTGTCTATTGATTTTTTTTTTTTTTTTTTGTCCTTTTCTTTCACCGCTTGAGACCTTGTTTTTGATAGAACCCGAGATCCTCCTACCCACCGGAAGTAATAAAGGAGTTTTGCGCAGGGCTTTCAGGACAATTTCAGGTGTAATGTAGTTGAGTTGTTCACTTTCTTATAGCTTTGACTCTTTACTTTTGTGTATGTTGGACTTGTGGTCACTATTTGGTCTTCAGGACATTTGATGCGAGTTTGAGAAGTATAAGTTACAAGTTACAACATAAAAAATTCTTATAAATTTTAAAATTATAATTTGTAAGTTGAAATGTACTTGATTAAGGGATTAAATGAATGGGTAAATTTGTTGGCATCAACAAGATTTTAGTGAGATTTGCAATAGCTGAATCTGACAGTGAAATTTATTAAGGCATTCAAAACCGTTGCAGCATAGTTATTTTCAATTTTCCCCCTCTTTTTATGAAAACAATTCTGGAGTGGGTGAGAAGTGATTTTTTTTTCTCTGTTTCTTGTGTGTGCCTGTCATCTGGAGTTGAGTGCCTTCACTGACGCGCTTTTGCTCATGTTAGTAAACTCTGAGGGAGCGTGTAATTTTATAACAAGCCGTTAAGTGATAAAATCAGAGCCGGAGAAAATGAGAGAAAAACGTCTCTTCTTCGTCTTTGCTCGATCCATATTTGTAGAGGGGAGAAAATTCTCTCTAACTGGTTTCAGTGCATTTGTTTTCCATATTGAGAAAGAAAAAAGCCAACTTCTTTGCTTTTGCAATTTTTCCATTAGCATGGAAATTGAGGGAAAGGGAACGCGAATTTCGTCGGTTTAGGCGTCACAATGTCGCCGGTATTAAGATTCGGTTCTGATTAATGGCTTGTGGGTGGTTGGGTGGGGGAATGGTAAGAGATTGGCGGAGGTTGATGTTCAGTGGTGGAGTTTGATTCAACACGGGATTCTCTCTGGGACTCTTCGTTTCCATTCTGATGGTTACAAATAATTCGCGCGAGAAATATGGATGAGAAAATTGGCATTTCCAATCTGGTTGAATGAGGAAATTTGACAGGTAGAATTTTGAACAAAGAATAAAAAGATATTATTGAAACTCAATTTTATTTCTTTATTTCATTTTTTTTTTTTTTTTCGTACACATTATCAATATAAATATTTATGTTGAGATGAGTGCGCTATAAAACTGGATTTTTGCCAGTTTAACCCTTTGAACTTTTTGTCTCAGTTGTGTTTTTGATCCGATGCCAATTAGTTTTGAGTAGCCAATGTCAAAATAAGTCAGTCGAAAATTTATCTTTCTTCATTCAGAAAAAAAAATATTATTTATGTATTTTTTTGTTTAAAAAAGGAAATAAAAATATTAGTTTTCATGTGGTTAAATTTTTAATGCAGAATACCATGCCGACTTGGTGTGAATTAAGAATTGAAATTTTCCTATTATTCCGGTTTAAGCGAAGCAATTTAAATGTACATTTGGCACATTTTACTGCGTAATATTGGCCATGATAATTTGAAAGGGGTTTTCAGTCGAGTCTCGGTTACGGTGGATTGTGGTTGACACTTTGGGATTTGCTTTAACTTTTTATGAGTCGTAAAAATTGTGGACCACACATGCATTTTTGTTTTGTAGCTCAAAGAGAATTTAATCTCGGGTACAAAATAAGCTTCGAGAAAAAAAATTGTTTCTTTCATGTGTAAAACAAAACGATTCGTATGAACTAACTTATATAAAGCGGATACTTTATTGGAAGGCCGTGCATACACGAAATCAGTTGAGTCCATCGGTTTTGTTGAGGGCAGTTAAGAGACAATGGTGTAGACCATTTAATCTTGAGTCATATAGCCGACAGGGAATCGTTTTACAGCGTAAAAACTAGTATTTTACACCATAAAAGAATAAAAAAAAGGGAAGAAAAAAAAATGTGGAAACATGTGTATTTCTGTGCGGTCCCCACGTGAAAATTGTAAAAATTTTCAAAAAGATTGGAGGCTGGCCCGAGTTGGCCTGATTGGTGAGAAGGTAGATAAGAATTGTCTGGTGGTGGACAAAAGAGTAAGTGAACTGCTCCGGGTGACCTGTGGTCAGTGTGTAGTTGGGCAGGAGCAGTGGCCACTGTCTGAGCGTACAAAGCCGCGGTCTCCAGCGTTTGTTTTGTATTCACATTAATGCAGGTTAGTTGATTTAACTTGTTTGATTATTCAATTTTAGCTTTGAGGGATTTTTTTGTGGTAAATATTTATTTTTGCATCACCGAGGTCAAATATTTAGAGTTTTTTGTGACACTGGACTGTGAAAAAGGGGAGATGGAATCACAAAGATGGTCTTTGATCAAATTGAGGATGAGGAAGATGAGGTTCTCAAGTTGTTTGGGGTTTGGTGTTGGATGCACCTTGTTTTTTTTTTTTTTCAAGTGTTTTGAGTGGTGCTGTTTCCCGAACTTTTTTTAGCTTTTGTACAAGGCGCGTGTTTTAAATGGAATAAGATATAGAGGGCGAAAAAAAGGAAATGCACGGCCTCGTTCTGAATGCACACGTTTTGAGATAAGACATCTTTTACATCCTCGTGATGCAAACGCTCTCGCTTTTGTGCCTTACGACTCTAGCACCTGTGCGCGGTGTTGTATTCTGTTCTGCCCCGTTTGGCTTTCTTCAAAATAAAGATGACACACTACATTCTTTTACTTTAAGCTTTTTTTCTTATTATTATTTTTTTTTTTTTTTTTTTTTTTTGTGGCCAAAAAAAAGACGTGACATGGTTTCGGAATATGCCATTCATTTCATTTTTTTCTCGTGAAGGTTTGTTGTGACAAAATTGAAAAGTTGTTGCTTCAGTGTGAGTTACGTGGTTGAGAAAAGGTTTGAAAAATGTAACCAACATGCGTTTGCTGAGTGGACGTATTTATTTTTCACCGTCAAGCCTTTTTTCTGTCCTATTTGGCACGCAGCCAGGTGTTTTCACACCTTTTGAACGTGGTATATTTGCCAATTGCACTTCACTTCGAAGGTCTGTTTGGCAGTTGCCTGTTAAAGCACCATCACGCTAGTAAATGTGCGTCTCGTCCAATGGACCGTGACCAATCAGCTCCAGGTTCACATGTGTTCTGTTTGAAAGAGCAAAAAGTAAGAGGACAAAGAGGAGAGAATGAGAGAACAGGAAGAAAAACAAACAAAGAAAAAGAAAAGAATAGGAGAAGAGGAGCAAATTAGGCTCAGTTGAAATAAATACATCGCTTTGCTCCATTAGACGCGGGTTAAAAAATCGAATGGTTGCATCTTAGTGTAACATTCCGTGGGTTTAAATCACCTGAGAAATCAAACGAACCACAAAGTTTTGAGTGGCAAGAACCCGTGCACACCTGGGAGTTGCGTTTGATTTTTATTTTCAGGTTAAAGGTTTTAAATCTCTTGAGATTAGTTTAGAAGGTTGAATTTATTGATTTTTGTCTGCGATTCTCTCAACTACACCTTCAATTTTTTTTTGTGTGTGTGTATGTCTTCAGTTAACATATGACTATCGACAATCTGTCATAGATTTGTCTTTTTTTATTTCATTTTACGAGATCTTCAAAATTGGAGTTTATGGACAATTTTTTATCCATTTTTTTTCGTTTTGTTTTTTACTGTATTAAGTCAGGTTTGATTTGTAAAATTAACTTTAATGTTGTTTTGTTTATTTTAAAACAATTTTTTTGATTTATAAATATTTTCACAATTTGTCTTAATACCTAATATAATTAAAATTTTCATATTTAAGATTCTTATCACACTTATGTCTGTAAACATTAAATTAAAGAAATAAGATATCGCAGAATAAAATTGAACAATTTTAATCCTATTTATATTCAAGCAACCATTTTGTTATTTTTAAAAAAAAAATTTTAGGTAATATAATTGAAAGGTTGAATATGTTTTCTTATCATTTGAATGTGAATTCAGTATACCATATTATTTATTTTTTTGTGAATGAATGAGTTGATGTGAAATTGTGATCTAAGAAATCCTTTGAATCGAGTTAATCGATCCCCCTACAAAGGGAACGGAGGGTGACTCGGTTGGACGGGAAAAGGGATGTACGTGGGGGTGCATAAAAGGTATCACCAATAACGACATATGTATATTTTATCCCTTGCTCACAAAACTGTATCCACTATTTGGAGGCGGGATGAGGATTGCCTAGCAACCACTGAATTTGTGGGCCATCATTTAAAGCCCATCATTTTGCACTGACGCTGGTCGGTGGCGCTAGCGTCTGAAGGCAAAAGGATGGGTGAGGGGAGTTGTCTTTTTCCCTTTTCCTATCCTGTTATTTCTCTTCTCCAGCCAATGATGTCACGCTTGACTGCTTATATTCAGATTTTGTTATAGACGTACTTCATTTTAAACAAATGTTGCATGGATTTTAAAAACTTTTTAGTACACATCAAGTGTGCTGGCCATTGTGACTTGGGGGTTGTTGAAGAAGGGGAGATTGCTAAAGGCCTAGTGGGAATTGTCCAGTCAAGAGGCGATTTATGAGCTAAGAAATTGATCACTTGTCTGCAGCAAGTCCGGAGATTAATTTAGAATCAATGACAAGGCTGTAAAGAAAATTTGATGGGGTTGCAGTTTTAAACTATATTATCTATCTATCTATCTACAGTATCTATTTATCTTGCTTTCTTTTTGTGGAAGAGTTTTGGTCGTGTAAATGTATTTGTACATGGTATTTACAAAGTGCAAATAAGATACTGCAATGTCAACTTGTCACACTGCAATTTCTTTCCAAGGACTATCAAAATAGATGCATGCAATGGAGTTAGTTGTATTAAGGTTGAATTTCACTTTATGCATCATGCGTAGCTAGCATACTAGGTCATAATAAAAGACTTGAAATGAGTGTGTTTTCTATTCTTTAATGTTTTTTCTAAGATTGAAATGCACCTAGCGGAAATTTTGGAATCAATCATGGCGCTTCTAAAGGCTTAAAAGGTGCACTTTGAATTTCAAACTTCATGAGCAAATAAATCATTAGATGTGGAATTGTTTGTTTTTATCTATTATTTTAAGGTAAATAAAAATGTTAATTTACATTTTTGTAAAATTTAGTTGCTATTTAAGGCTTTAAGGTGCCAAATAAGTCCAGCGCTTTAGGAATGCGTTCATTTGGTCTAATTAGTGCCAGAATCCTCTCCACACCATGAATTGATTGCCTAAACAAACGTTGGTTTTTCATTTAAGATACTTGTCTGCGATTGTGTACATAAAGGAAAAGCCAAGAGTTAAAAGTAATTGCAAATGCCCTTTGCAATGCATTCTTCAATCTGTCTCCAGGTGTGGGTTTGCTGTAGCGTTTGAAAGAGACTGCAGGGATAAAGTGTTTATTTATCTTAGGTCGAGAAGTTTTAATGCATCTTACCCTCTCCATGAAGTCGATTATTTATTTATTTTTTACACTTTGATAGCCTTAAACTAAACTTTGACCAGTCAAATGTTTACAGTTGGACAATTCGTGCACCTACGATAGATATAAATTTTCTAAATTTTACGGTATTTCTTTAGAAA
The DNA here is from genome assembly GCA_000239455.1 of Strigamia maritima. Taxonomy (NCBI): domain Eukaryota; kingdom Metazoa; phylum Arthropoda; class Chilopoda; order Geophilomorpha; family Linotaeniidae; genus Strigamia; species Strigamia maritima. The sequence continues at coordinate 417,490 of JH432192.1, forward strand.
CATTTTTTTTTTAATCAAATAAAACGGTTAAAATGGGTTCCCATTGAGTTTTCTATTTTTGAATGCTAGGAGTATCGAACAACTAGCTTTTAATGAGGCCAAATATATAAAGAAATCCATCTTTAGTTTATTCAAGCTGTGATAGAGACATCTGTTGGAGTGATTAAGAAATAATTTCTTTTTATTTTTACTTTTCAAAACTTGAATTATCAGTTTCACCTATTGTCTACATCTGTTAATGGTAATTAAAAATCTCCGACTAATTGTTCGTGTCAAGTGAAAAACCATTTACTTAGTTGTTTTCAACAAAGCTTGGGGTTGAAATGGCCTACATCCTTGGTGGCACCTTGTATCTGTGTGTGGTTCATGCGTAGGAGGTGCGGTGATGAAAATGGCGCACCTTTTTCTTTTTTTTTACTTTCATCTGCGTTGAGCAACACATGTTTACCAGATGTATGCGACAATAAAGGCTTAAATCGGTTGCTATTGCCAGTAAAGGTGATCTGACCACAATAACCCATTTCCTGACTTCTCCCCTCTTTGTGCCTCTTCTCGCCTTCTGCACTTCTCTTGCTCGTTCCTCTCTGACTCTTATCTTCGTCCCAGGTGAGGGGTGGGCCCTTTGAGGTGGGTTTTGTGATAAAAACGTCGCCATCTTAATTACCGCCAAGGAAGATGTAGGAGTGGAGCACTTTGTTCTTAACTCAAACCAAATGTGCACAAATTGGATTTTGATTTCCTTTTCTCTCTTTTTTTCATATTTTAATTCACTAATTGCTGTTGTTTTTATGTTGTTTTTTCTTTTCAATTTAAATATGGCTAAAAAGATGAAGTAAGAAGTTTCAAAATCAATTATCAAGACTTGTTTTGACTGAAAATAAATTAATCCAAATGTTGCTGTATAATAAGTGGTTTTTTTTCTTCTATAAATACTATTGTTGTTTGTGTTGACATCCTAATTGCAACGGGTAATGAGTATAATAAGAAAAAGAAAAAAATATCGCGAGGAAAGAAAATTGTATAAAATATTTGCTTTTATTAAATCGTGTCACTCAAGATAAATGGTGGATGAATGAGTTTATTCTAGTGTTAACGCTAGGATTTTCTATAAAGTGGGGTAAAAACAAGAAACTAAATCAATGGACATATCGATTGCATTATTCTCTATTTTCGCGTTTATTTTTGATGCGAAACAAAAACCTTTTTAAAAATTTAGGTGTTCTACTCAAATGTATAAAAAAAAATGAGCATAAAACACGGATTTAAAATGTTTCTGCTGTTTCTCGCTTCGAATGCAGTTATAGTGTGTTCTTGATTGCTAATTACTTGTCGTCAGTGGCAAGGGTGGAACGTGACAGGTGCGAAAAAGACGAGCTCGCTTCGCTTATCTGAATGATGTGGAGAAAATTAGCATTTTGCTTAAGCCAGAGCGCTGTATCATTTAAGAGGCTGCGTCTCTGAACTCGTCATTTCTCCCTTCTTCATTTCGCCTACTGGGATTTGGACCCCCGTGTTTGGGTAAGAATGTGTTGGAAACAAATAGCACGAGGTTTGATGTTTGACTTTATCTGTTTGGATTTGGTCTCTCGTCCATTTTATCCTTTTATGGCTTACATCAAGTCAAGTGAATCGCTCGAGATAAGAATAAGCAATCACAAATTTTGGTGGAGGGGGGTTTTGTGTTTTTAGGAAAATATGTCAAGTTGGGTATTGGTTGAAAGTCTCTTTTTCTTATATTGTCTGACTAAGACATTTTTTTTTTGTTTTGTCTTAGTGGAGTAAATTATGGCAGGTGGTGATGATAATGGGTGCAAAGTGAATTTATGTCGGCGATGTGTCACGACTCTCATTGACACTGCAGAGGAGTCGGTTGCGCTTTGAATTATCGCTCAGCTCCAGCTGTGAGTAACGGGTCTAAGAAAAGGTGAAAATAATGCTGTGTTTTCGTGGACATGCGATTTAATATCCTTTTTCATTGCACTTCGTTTAATGTATAAAAGTGTCGTTTATGTAACGTTGCAGTCGCGCGATGTCAATTTTATCGTCTAATAATTTTCTTTTTGTTTTATTTCTTTATTTCAGGTAAGTTGCAACCAATATTTTTATTGTGTGAAAGTTTTGAGATCGTCAATCTCTTTTATGTAAGTACATTTAACAGTTTTCTTTTTGTTCAACTGTATATAATAAAAAAAAACCTTATTAAGGACAAGTGCACTGACTGTTAAATCCAAGTTTGAATTTTTGAATGTCCATAAAGAGTATTTTTAAATTTAGTCATATCTAAAAAAAACTTAATTACATCTGCTATTTTTTATAATTTTTACTTTTTAGTTTTTTCTTCTGTTTTTGCTTGAGATGGCGCTGTATGTAAGACGTTTTTCTAGAGTTTTCTTGTTGATAATCTCGAGTTGCATCCTTCTGCTTTGAATGGGAGTTGAGTTTGAGTTGGAACTTTTTTTATCTTGTTTTTTTTTTCTTTTCTTAAGTTGTCATTAGCGCCTAAGAACTTTGTTTTGCTGTTCATGCCAAGCCAAAGAAAAGGGGAATGGGTTGGAGAAAGTTGTTGTCATTTGGTAGAATGCACCATTACTACACATATCTGCCTTGTTTTCCCTCTTTGTTAGATGCAATTGTGCAACTTGTATAAACAAATTTTTTTTGTATTCAAAAGTTTTGACTCGGAAGTTTAAACTAGAAACAGCATTTTTATTTTTATTTATTTTCGTGTTTAGTGGGAAGGTGGGGGAGGATGAGAGGGGGTTGAGTGACCTTTAATATAAATAGTATAGTGGTTTCTCATTTTCCCTCTTTTGGTATATTTCTGTTTTCTTATCTTACCAGAGGAGTTTGTGCAGCCATACTCTAGTGCTATCAGCAAATTATACAGAGAGTCCCTCGCGCATGTGGCCAGTGGCTATTGCTAGAAGCCTATCAAAGTGCCATCCAAATATCCAAAACAAATGAATGTCCGGTTGGTGAATAGTGTCAGATGGGGGGAGGGAAATGAGGATTTGGTCCCTTATTGTCCCTTTGTGCTCGGCTTTTTATCTCTGGCGCACCAATTTGTGAGTGTGTACAAATATGGCGAGTTGTGATAGGGATATGGTGCTGGGACGGACTCAAACCTTGCTATATAGCCACGTAATCACCATCACAAGGGTAATTTAAAAAGCGTTTTTTTTTTTACCCACCTAACAAATGTCACGGTTCGAGCTCGGAAATGGGCATTACCTAGAAATTTTTTTTTCTTTTTGTACTCACTGGACCCAAGTAAATCTCTAGAGGTTGATGGTTGTTCAGGAAAGAAACAACGAGGATGTAATAAGGGGTGAGAAAGAGCAATAAGAAAAGTAAAAAAAATAAAAGTGAGTGTTATTATGTGAGGTTTGGGCTTAAATCGACATTTGGACGGAAGTGGGCATGCGATGATGACACCCACTTCTTGGTTGTAAAACGTGGGGTGTAAAAGTTTTTCAAAGTAGTCGAAGGGATTTAAACATCGACCACGGAGAGATGTTTTATACCGATCGTAGTTCGTGACGAATAAAATGGACTTGTTTAATATCGCTAGTTTTTCAAGAAAGTTTGGCCAAGGGAGTTGAGGGTATGGTGATGGGAGGGAGGGAAGGGAATGGATGGGGGTAAAAACCTTTGGTAAAGAAAATTGAACCGAGTTTGGATGGGTGTAATTAATCCATTTGGTGGCGACATTTAAGGGAGAGAGCACCATTGTGAAGGGACTCGATGCCATACTCAGCTGGAGGTAACTTTCCACCCACCATCCTTTACCCACGCCCCCTCATAGCCAATTCGGAATGAATTGATTCGAGGTAACCCCCTCATCTCGTTTCCCACTGAGATTGCCTCAATGCGGCCAGCTGGCCAACAGACAATTGATCCTGATAGCACCGATTTCTGATTGTGATCACCTTGAGATGGCGGCGTCACCATAGAAACGACTTGAAGGGATGCTGCAATCACTCGACTAAGGGATGGGAAAAGCAAACATGATGATGATGAGTTTTTTTTAAATATTTACTTGCGATTTATTAAATAAAAATCGAATTATTGACTTTGACTTTATAAACAATAGGCGTATTGACTAAATTTAAAATTAAAACAAATATTTGGGAAAAAGAAAAGCTATTTTTTGTTTTCTTGTTGTTTTTTCATTCAGTCCATATTTTGTCTTTTGGAATTTGGATGTGGATGGAGTCGTTGTGGGATCTGCTTTGGTAGTTTTATCAGTGTCACTAGACTGGAGACCCCTTGTTATCTGCTGGACTCGGGGTATATATACACCGTGCATACCCACTATAGGAAAGAAGCTGGAAGCGATTTTTTTTTTACATCCCTGGAGATTGGCTGCCCTGCGCACATAGGTCATGCAGTTGAAGTAGGCTGGACTAATGCACCTGAGAGAGGAAATCCAAACACCCGGTTGTGATTATGGTCAAAGTAGATGGAATATGGGTGGAGGCGTTTGGATTCGAGCCTGGAGCTTGTTCGATCTGCGATAAAAATTGAGTAATTTGCTAGTAGTGTGGCTTGTGCATTTCTGCATTTGCTTGTGCGTGGTCGATAAGCCTCCACCTTCTCCCCAAGCTCCCTCACTCTTACCCACCTCCACTTCCATCTCCACTCCCTCCACTTGTGCAAATCCACATTCAGCACCCCAACCCCTCATTTTTTTTAAAACCTTATTTTCTTCTATGTTTTTCCAATGCGATTTTACCATCGATTTTGTCTCGTTATACCTGAAGTGAGTCATGTGAGCAGCAAATAAGGTGGTTAATCAAAATCGTTATCACTGTGCGCAGTCGCCCGCTCTCCCCACCTCCTTGCTGTCCTTCATCCTCTGTTATTGATCAGTTGTCATGCGTCCCATCCATCCATCGAACCAAAGTTCTCTATCCCTCTCCCCCGCAAGAGGGAGGATGGATTCTAATTCGTTCTCTAGAGAAGGTCTACGACTTTGTAGCGAACAAATCCTCTTACCTTGTCGCATCGGACACTGTCACGTAGGATCTGTAGGATCTTGTAGCGTCCATCCAAGTAGATGCAATTTATGTGACATTTTCACGATATAATTAAAGCGAATTGATCGCTTAAAGATGGCGCTGTCAATCGGAAATGTTTCGATTTATTTAGATTTACGTTTGTGGGCAGCGTCGGTTTGTGGATGCGATGCGTACGTGTGGACGCAAGTCCATCAAAATTAAGGTTAGATTGCACGAGTGTTTGGCCAGACACCGTGACTCAATACACCGCACGACAAAAGGATTGATTGAATTTGTGTCCAGAAGTAAGACTCGTGGTTTGTAACATTCGTTTTCTAGAGTGTGTTGGGCGAGAGGGGAGAAATCATCATCATCATCATCATCATCATCATCATTGGATTTGGATTGTCCCTTGGCTCACGTTCCTTTTCTAATCACCAAGGCTGTCAATCCCCAACACCTGGCCCCTCTTTTAATTTGGCTCCGTGCACTTTTCGAGAAGTTTCTCTGGTCACAGTCTGGGTGCCCAACTAGGTGGTGATAATTTGGAACCCTCCCCCAGCAGCTACTCAGACTGTAGATGTAACGTGTCGTGGAAAGGGATTTGATTTATTGGAAGCGTGAAAGAAAAACCATTAATCTAGAAGAGAAACGTGTGACTAAAAGCAGTGACAGCAAAATGGCACCTGCTACTTATTGCGGCACAAACCGACGAATTATTTCCTAATTTTCACTCGTGACCGGTGGTTTTTTTCTCATTTTTTTGGGAATGGTAATAAAAGGGTTATGGATGGGATGGAATGTGTAATTCGTTTGAGCAATCTCGTTTTGGTGTTGCGGCCGGTCTGATATTGTGCCGAGCAGTGCTTTATACTCTTATTAATATTCAAAAGAGTGTGGAGAGAAAGAGAAAGGATGGGAATGCATGAATAAAAATATTCCCCTACTAACTGCAGTACCTTTCTCCCCTTCTCTCAGTTCGCCATTAAAATCGAGTTTGAGATGAGAATGAAGTTTGATGGCGAGTGGGGGTTGAATATTCTCGCTCTATGAATTTTTTGTTTATGAATCAACTATTTTTTTTATTTATTGCGAACATTAATTTTTTTTTTTTTTTGTTTAGAATTTTTTATATAAAATTTAGGAAATATATTTTATTAGCCAATTATTGATTTTACGTGAAATATGTTTAAATAAATTTTTAAATTGGTTATTTAAATTTAAAAATATACATATTCAAATAAATTATAATGAGAAAAAAATATGGCGATTATTGATGTTGTGTTTATCAGTTACCTGGCTACCTTATTTCATTTGAAACTCCCAAGTTGATCATTAATTCGGGATTAAAGTTTGAATTTTATTATTTTTTACAAGCGACGATTTACTACACAAAAGAACAGTAGGTATTCATAATTAGGCAGTTAAAAGTCGAGGTGGATTTGGTGATTTGGACCCAGTAATCATCATCAATTACAAAACCGTATTAAATTTAAAAATAGCCTTAGTTCGTGTTCTGACGAGGAAAAGGAGGTTGGTGGAGAGCTCTTAAGTATATAGGAAAATTGCCTTAGAGATGCTGACCGCCTCACGAAATCTCGAGTTGCACACGGGGTTCGCAGCCGCAATCAGGCAAATTGTGCTGCTTTTATTCTCAAGAGTGCTTGATGAGATCCTGGAGTGTTTACGCTACTATTTTATTTTCTGCTTTTTCTGCGGGCTTTTACGAGTGTGTGTGGGGAATTGTTTACAAACTTGTCTCTTTCAACATGTCTCATTTACGCAAATGTGGCTTTTTGTGCCCCTTATTGCTTTTGTGGTTGCACGTAATACGAGTATCCGAAGCATTTTTTTAATGGTCCATTCGCACTCGTGTGTCACCCTCGTCCCAGGAATCCGCGAATGGAAATTGAAAACCGTTAGTATGCAGATAAAAATGCAAATTGCGTTTCATCTCTTTATTCACGCATTTGACTGTGGTCAAGGTCCATGACTCACAGTTTGACCCTCGTGTGGGAGAGGACTAGAAGGCTTGAATCTTTTCCGTTGCTTGTAAAATGAAAATTAAGAAGCAATCCACGGGTTTCGAGTGAAGTGAGGAAAAGGAAATTCAGAATTGACGCTTTGATTGGCTTCATCACCTCGCCACGTGCATCCACTAGACGGGGGTCGAATTCTGATGACAGTTGGAGGTGTCCTTTAATGATGATGGCCACATGGACGCGTGGGGAAGGTGAATGTGTTGGCTAATGCGAGGTCTGCGATTGGTATGCGCACGGACTCAGCGTTAAGTAGTGCTCGCTCGTCATCCACAAGGCAGGGCAGACGTAGGAGCAGCACAGGCATCGGTTGGTTCGTTCGTTCCTTTCCTGTTCACTTTATCACTCCACTTGGAAGCCAATTACTCGTGGGTGGTGAAAAATAGAGAGGCGCAAACCAGCCGGGAGAGATCAGGCGATCATGTTGAAGAATTCAGGGGTTAAATTGGCTGCGAGGGAAACGTAATTGCTACCAATCAATTTGGCTCTGCTCCCAAATCTCTCTCAGGATGTTGGGGGTAGAGAAGCCTCAACTTCCCCTTGGGATTGGTCGAGGTAAAAGTCGTTTTCAAAGGGAATAATATCATGCTCTCTTTCCATTCTACCACACAACCTGTATTTCCAAAGCCGACTTCTCTTATGTTTTTGCCGTTGGTTTCGGTTTCGGGTTCAGTTTGGCCGAGTTTCGCTCGTCATGATTCGGGTGATGTCATCAGAGTGGGAACAGATAAATTTTTAGTGTGTTGCAAAAGTCGTTCAGTGATGCAACTTGCGATGTTAAATCTCGTTCATTTGTTTTGTAATTGTTTTTGTGCGGTAATGACAGCGACGCGGGGTGTCGAAGGAGGCAAATTAATGTTTGTTTTCTTCGTTCGAGATTACATCTGCAGCAAGCTAGTTTTTTTTTTTTGGTTTGTTTTTTTTTTCTGCTTTTTCGCTTTTTTTAAATCAAGAGGAAAAGTAATCGGCTTAATAAAATCGTCGGTTGCTTTCAATTTAGAGAAGGAACTCAGGAATTGCAAGCGTTTTATTCCCGATGATCAAACCTAGCTTTTTATTAATATATCAACTTGGATAAATATATTTTTTTTTTTCTTTTTACAAATTTTCACTTGAAATAAACTTCTTTTTTTTTATTTTCATATTATTTTTTTTCTTCAATAAGAAAGAAACTTTTTATTATTTTGTTTTCACCTATTGAAGTGGGGTTAGACTCGTGGTTCCTCTTTTATTTTATTTATTTATTTTTTTTTTGTTGTTTTCATGTCGGGCTGTTGAGGCTGGTAATTGATTTGGCTCCAGTTGTCTGGATGTGTTTTTGCCACCACTTCTTCTAGTTGCGAAGCCGATTCTGTGGGATAATGAGAGAAGCATGTGTTACCTTTTGTGACTTCTCTTTTTCCTTCTCGTCCCACACACCGGGTGGCGTCTCATTCTCAAGACAGGTTATACATCACACACCCCCACATAACTATTTTTTTTCTTTTTAATTTTTTTTTCTATCTTTGTTGATGTTATTTATACTTTCATTATTTTACCACATGCTTCACCTTTTCTACAAAAGTTGCCGACATTTTTTATTTTTTATTTTTTTTATTTATTTTTTTTTTTGAGGAAGAACTAAGAAGGAATGTTGTTGGGTAGTACAAGATAGGAAAAAGATGTCATTGTCAATCAACCAATCAATCTTGACGCGATAAAAGTCTTAGGTAACGGTTGAAGTTGCGTAAATCGCGTGTTTTGTCTGTCACTGACAGCACATGGATTGAAGAGGCGGGTTGGTCGGACTGCGCATGCGCTTCAATGAAGGTTTATTGTCCACGTGGTGAATGTCACGTCCAGACAAAACACCCCAACCCACTTTTTCAGTGTAGCACTCAACTAAAGAAAGAACAAAGGATCTTGTATCAACTTAACTTGGGTCAATTTACCATTGTCAGCGCAATCCTTAACATAAACATCGCCACACAAAAAAAGACAAGGGCTAGTGAATTTTAAAAATGAAATTGAGAGGAATAAAAATCAGGATCTGATTTATAACGAACATGGCGACCACAGAGAATTAAAAGAGGGGAAAAAACAAATGGCAGCACTCATTAAGGGGCAAGCGAGTTCAGTTCTGTCTTGGGAGTCGGGTTACCGTAATATGTGCTCATTTATCACTATATAAGCGAAAGGAAAACAAGAAAAAAATGGGACAAGGGGGTAAAAAGTTCTGAGAAAGAAGAAATATAAGTTCTTAATCCGCGCTGTCTGACTCGATCGTGGGAATCATGTGCACGAAAGCGGGGGAGATGGATTAAACGAGAGATGGCCTTTGATTGGTGCAACCACGACCGAGACATAATTTTTCTTTGTGTTATGGAGGAAAAACGAGTGAGACTCGTCCTTGTCTTGTCGGTTCGGGTTTTGTACGTCTGACAAGAAACACCGTAGATGGGCTCTTGTCACGCGGATTAACGACACAACTTGTCGACTCTCTTGTTTTCTCACACAAACATGATCAGTGCGGGTTTCGAGGTCGGCGAGTCGAGTCTAAATTATCACACACCCGAGATGTGGATAAAGGAAATTTTTATTATGTATTATTTTTTTTCTAATTTAATGGAGTAGTGAAAATGTCAAGCTCTTTGTATAATCGTTTCGATTGTTTTATGTTAATGAGGAGTGAAAGATGGATACGCTCGTGGATTAGTTTTATTAGCTGCAGTCATTAGCGTGTAGGAAAATGAGTCATCCGAAAGTTTTTCCATGGGTGGACCACACGAGTCAAATGGCCATAAACAAAAGGGGTAAAGTGGATTTAATTAAGGTTCAAGGATCTGGCTCGGTGCTGCACAGTATGCATGAATGTCATGCAGCCAAGTTATGCACCCCTGGGGAAAGAGAAAATGGTCGCGCGCCATCTTTGATCGTTTCCTCCTCATTAGATACAAATTTCCTCTTAATAAATAATATTTTTTTTAATTAGGCATGAAAAGGGTTATTGGGTAATACTAAAATTTTAATATTTTAAACGTTATTTAGGGGCATTTAGAAGCTGTTTTGAATAATTTCCCCTAATTTAATGCATTTTATTCATTTCATCTGATTGATTTCTAATTTTTATAATCTATAAATTACAAAATTCATCGATTTATAAAATTTATAAAATTTATAAAATTTATAAATTTATAAAATTTATAAATTTATAAAATTTATAAATTTTATAACACTATAAGTTTGAAAGTAGGAAACTCGGTTTCTAAATAGCCGCTATTGTTTTAAATAAATTTTCCAAGTTTTGTGTTTAGTGAATTATGAGACCTAGCCAAATGCAGTTTAAGCTTCTTTTCTCAAAACTGGTGGCAGACAGTAAATTTGTGGAATGTGTCTTTGGCCATAACCCAGCACCAGTTTTCTTTTTTTTCTTTTTCTTTTCTCCCCAACTCGGGCAGAGGTTAATTTTTGCACTTGTAAATTATGAGGCAGCAATCGGTGGCGTCCGTGTCCAGTGACTTGCTCTCTCTTGGCATTCCTTTCGTTCTTGTCTTTACGAGGCTTGTCATCCTTATATAAGATTTCATGACCCTTTTGAGCCTTTACAAGAGACTCGTTTTCCATTTTCTACTTTCTCTCTCTCTCGCTCTTTCTCATCATAGAAATCCTTGCCGAGTGAATTTTTCGGCACCCACCTTTTACTAAAAGGACCTAGAGGGGGGGTGGGGGTGGCGAGGGACGAGAAGAAGTTTATCCAAACGTTCTGGGTTTGAGTCAAGGACTCGAGTGATTTGTGCGTCAAGATGGCAGCAGGCCAAATAACCGTCCCCTGCATAGCCTTTTGTCTTAGGTTTTGATGTGCGAAATAGAAAAACACTCGACATTTTATATACGGACTCAGCTACAATCGATACGCGCCGACATGTAAACTAAATGAAATCAGTTTCAGTATCGATTTTTAGTTAGGTAATTAATTAAATCAATTGATGATTTGCCTGTAGCTTTGATTTCCTTAAATGAATAAATTAATTCAATCATGGAGTCAGATTACGACGAAATAATTTTATTTTCTCAAAATTCGGTTTCGAAATATCTTCATTATTTTTTCTTTTAATTTTTTATATTGAAATTCAATCCGATGTTTGCCTCTTGCTACGTATCTGAAGAAGATAATCTGAAGAGTTCTTGTGACCCTTTTAAAAAGTAAACATAAGTAAACAAATTTAATGAGTAATGCAAGTATACCTTTGAGAATTGACCGAACCAACACCATCTTTTATAGTTCCACACTCGCTCAACATGAAGCTGTTAGGGTCAAAAGAGTCTTGGTCAGTGAGAAGCGTCACCCGTTGTCACCGGTCCAGATATCTGTGTGGAAAAGGACGTGGAAGGGGTAGGGTGAACATCGAGGCCACCGGGAGCTTCATTAGGCGGCTCCGCGAGCGAGAGATTGCGTTACATGGCAGCAGCTGGCGTGGTGCGAGGTCAGCGTGCGAGTTCAAGGTGGATTCCTTGTCTCTTTGATGCCATCACTGACCATCTGAGATGAGAGGTGCAGTTGCCTTGGTTACTGCAAGAAATAAAGAGGAAAAGGCACCAGACGCGACTTAAAGACTCTTTTAACGAGATTTCTTGACTTTTTAACGAAAATAATGCAACAGATACACCTTTTATCTGGTTACTTTGGAAAGCTGAACCCTCACGAGCGAACGTAATGAGTGAAGGTGGAAATAAAGATTCCCGTGACTTTAAAGTGCTAACATATGTGCCACAGTTTCTTGTTGACGAGAACGTGATGTGCTTTGTGTGGGAAGGAAGAGTCTGTCTTTTCCTTCATCTCTGCTGCCTTGAGGAACATGAAACTCGAGATGCTGAGAACAAGGCGTAGTTGGTGGCTTTTTTGCTCACATGCAGGATGTTTATCCTTTCACGTCACAATTCAGGGCACACCGGCTGTAACATTGAAATGTATTTTCTTTTTTATTATCAACTTTTTTAAAATGTGTGGGAATAAGGGGTTAAAAGGGTTATTTTTTATATATATACATATATATAAATTTTTTATTTGTTTCTCGGGAAGATTGAGTCTTCAGAGGGGTTTGCGAAGAGGAGGGTTTGTGTAGACTAAACATCTAAAAGGGAAGATGATGGGGATGTCCTTTGGTAAAAGGAGTGTGAATCCACAAACAGACTGAGTGGGGGGGGGGAAATTGATATTTGACACTTGTACATTCCATTGGTTTTTGTCCCTTTTCTCCCATCATTTTGTAGAAAAAACTTTTTTTTTGTCTGTGTATACAAAAACAAACCAAAAAAATAATATTTTGTTTCTTTTCTTTATATTTTTTTAATACCAAAATTTAAATTGTAATAATTTGTTAGAGTACTTGCGGGGTGAGCCGTTTTTCATTGAAATTATTCACACCTGCGTTGTAAGATTTTGTTTAGTTAGGGTTTATTGCTTGGCAGACCGTACATTGACGAAGTGCATGGTGTGCGATAAGTGCAAGGTGCAACTCGTTTGCTTAGCATTAAGCGCCAAGCCAAGCAGACATGCAACGGGGAGGCCACAATTATGAATAACTAATGAGAAAGGAGCTTTATCTAGTGAGCTCGTGAGGTCAAGCTCGGCTTTAAGCGAAAAGGAGGCTCTTCTCGTTCGCGTAACGACTAGCCCTAGTTGTGATTGAAAGTTGCGAGAGTAAAAGTTGATGCGAAAGCATCATAAAGCGGCCCGTAATTGTAAATCAACGTTTAATGTCCGAGATTTTGGTAAGAGGAGAAAACTAGATGGAAAAAGGGGGACACAGCATCATCCTGTGGACCATTTACGATCGGCAATTAAAGCATCCTAAAATTGAATCGTTTTTTCTTTCACAAGCTAAAATTTGAACAGACCCTCATAATTTTCTCCAGTAAATGTAGGCAACAACTCGTGACCCTTAGTTTGATGGTGTCACGCATTCTAGCGTGACAAAACAGTTTTTTTTTTTTATTTTTTTATTTTTATTTTTTTTTTTTTTGAAAAGGTACTCAGCTCATTTTAAACAAGTTGAAAATAAGTTGTTAACTTTTACACTGCAACTCTTGATGATCATTTGGAGCGATAAAAGGAGCGTGTTAGGCATGCGCCGTTACCGTTTGCAGCGTCATCTAGCAACCGGAAAAGAGTTGGAAAAACAATGGCGGGAGACCCTTTCTAACGAGAGGAAGTCATCTATTTCAGATGATGACGCACTTGTCACCGTTCATGTGGACGTAAAACGTTGTAAAACTGGCGGTGCTTTGACGCATGTGAGAAACCTCGACGAAGGAAAAGTAGGTTTTGTGTCTGAAGAAAGGAAGAAATAAGGGAGCAATAATTCCTATGGGGCCGTGTTGATGTGTTGATGGCCAATGGAAGAAAGAAAGGAAGACAGAAAGGAAGGGGGAAATAAATTGGTATATGTTGGCTGGTGTAAAAAGAAAAAAAAATATTTATTATTTGCTATATGCTGTATATATCTATTTTAGTTGATAGTGTTGGTGCGATTCCTGTGACCATAGCAGTTGCTTCGAAATCATTGGGGATTTGTTGCAAATCTGTTCGGAATTTGAAGCTCAGCAGGAGACTTGCCACACGAAGGGAAGGGCATTCTGTTGTCATGGCAACCACGTCCACTGCTTGATGGAGGAGCCAACAGCTTCTTCCTGCTGTTGCTGCTGCTTTTTCTTTCTTTTTGGATTGAAACTAGTTTTAAAAATTATTATTAATTTTTTTCATCGTCGTTTGTAGCACGCTGATTGAAATAGTGAGCAATGGTGTTTACACGAGCAATTTACGAAAACGGTTGCGTTTTCTATTCATAGAAAAAGAGTGAATATTTTTTTTCTTTCTTTCTTTCTTTTTTAAAAAGTGGGTTTTAACAAGCAGGGAAAAAAGAAAAAGGTCGTAAAAATCGCCGTGCGCAGACGGCAAGGGGAGGGAGTTTTGCGGCGTCGGCATGGCTGCTTTCAAGGTCCTCGTTCTTGTATTGAATGAGGGGAAGGTTGTTTGCAAAGTAAATACATATCTATAAATTTCTGTAAAGTGACAGTGCATAAATTGTGGTGTAATTGACAAGTTGGCGTCTTGCCAAACGCGTCTTTCACCGACAATCCCCATTGCCTTATACAAGCGAGTGATAAAGAAAAGCTTAACTTTGTGTGTTTTTTATTTTTTCCTTTTTTTGAAAGATAGTGAGAAGGGGTTCGAATAAGATATCGATGCGATCGGGATGGGCCAGGTAAATGAGCCATCAATCATTAATTATGCAGATGAAGTGTAAATGAGATTCTGTTAGTCGACATTAGTCATCTCATTGACAGGAACCCGCAGTCGCGAAAGAAACTCACGCCTTGCATTATTAATATTTCTGAAATCAAGTTAAAAGTGTCATTAATTGCGTCGTGTGATAAATGGAGACGAGCGCAACTCTTAACAAGACACGTTTATCGGAAACAAGCAGAGAGAAACGCGTATTGCGGTGCAGCCGAGTGGCAGGAGCTGCGACGGCGATGACCTGCAACTGCCATCTCACGCGCACATCTCCTGGGCTTGTGTCTCGCCTCTCTCACTCTTTTGTGAATCTCCCCGAGCGCTTTTTAATCAGAAGCCAAAAATGATTTATTGTAAATCAATGAAGTTATGCGCGCGCCACTTGCAGCCGCCTCTCAACCTGCACGTCGTTCGTTTTCCATCCTTCTTAAAACCTCACCCATAATAGAGCGGCAAATATCCGGCAGGGGAATGTCGCGATGAAAAATAAAAATTAAAAGAAGATTTTGCGAGAAAATAAAAAGATTGAGTGAGAGAAAGCAGATGTGAGTTTTACAAGGCGGATTAATATGAGTCACCAGCTTGATGTAGTCAAGTGTCGAGAAATCGAAGAGGAATTTAATAAAGATAAGTCATTTTGTTCAATTTAATTCTTCTACCACTTTAAGCACACGAGGAGTCGAATGACGCTACACATAAATTATTCACTTATCTATTTTTTTTTATATATTATTTTTTTATTTATTTATTTTTTTTTTTTTGTAAATTAAGTGCTCGTTTTCTAGTGGTGGTCAATTTTGAAATGAAAGAATGTATCCTAAGACGCATGTGTGTTGGATAATAATGCTGAACGCTTGATTCCACCCTCTTCTCGAGCGTTTGATCGCTGTTGCTAATGGATTCTTTAATTGCAATTGACACACGGAGGACGTTTTGGGGTTTTCTTTCTCCGTTTCATTTGCCCATTTCAGCCCAGATAAGACGCCCGGACCGAGTGGATGGCTCTTGTATTTATTAATGATACTGCCATTATCTGGTGGCCCATGTATTATTCATGGCGTGTCAAGCGTTTTCACGCGTTGCACGAGCAAAAATTAATTTAAATAGGCAAGAACTTGCACTTTTTATTATTATTATTTTATTATTTAAGTTTCTAAAGTCGGGAAATTGCGAAAAATTCCAAGAGATACTTTGTATTTTACTTGATTTCACTTTTTTTTTAACCTCGTGGTGGTAACCAATGAATAATTGATGCCAAAGACCTGTCGTCGCGATGGTCTCTCGTATAAGAGTCGAACGCTGCAAGTTTTCTCTAATGCACGTACAAGCGAGAGAAATGGGTGCCTGCCAAGGAAGAGCCCTAAGTCCCTGATCCGGACAAATCGTTGGGGAGATGAACAAGGGGGCCCCTGGGAATCGTTCACTTGACGCGCACGGATTTGATAGGGAAAGTGGGGAGATTTAAACCCTTCTTTTCTTTTTCGCAGCTAATATGACGCCAACATCCTTCATTCTACGTATTAGTCGCTGCCAATCTGGGCCCAATTGCCAAGACCAAGTTTACAAGTGTTTTCGGATTTTTATTTTCCAATGATTGCATAATGTGAAGTGAAGATATTCCAGAGATATCGTAAAATACATCTCGGGTTGTTGAATCGTCTATAAAGAAGTGGAAAAGAGTTACAGGCACTTGAGAGAAGCACTCGGCAAGAAGTTACTGGTCAATATATAAATATATTCATAACCGCACTTGTAAAAAGAACATTGAACATGTTGGCAACCCGGGCTCCAGCCGAGATTACATCCACCTAATAAGGTTTATATAATGCTTCCATATATGCACCTCTTCTCTCCCCTATTCGGTCCACGTCCCCCAGTGCCCCGAATTTCCTCCCTTTCTCTTTTTCTTGGCTGCCAGCCTGACCGTACAGTGCTATGGGGAGCATTTCCAGCCCGTTGCCCCGAGCAGGGGGAGTTTATTGAGCGGAAACGAGACTCAACCGACGTCCCCCTTCCCCCCTCTCCGCCTCAGTCTACCATTCCTTTCCTCTTGTCTCGCATTTGGGGGCGGGGGCGCTTCACCTACCAAGATTGGGGTGGATACTCAGACTGGACTCGGGAGATGAAGCGCATGCGATTTGCTAGCTAATGAGTAGTGATGGGTCTAGAACGTTGCTCATCCACCGTCACTCCTCGTTTGGTGGGCGCCATCTGTATTTGGCGAGGGCAGATCAATGTAGCAAGGAGAAGCGTTTTTAAATCACCGTTTTAGGTTTCGGATGTTTTATTTTCGAATAGGTTTCATCACCTTGTTGGCGCTTTTTTGTGTTTATCGTGTTTAGATATTAATTAGGGTAGCGTTTGTCTGTTGTTGTGAGGACGCTGACAGGCGAGATTCATGGATCGCGTGATCGCCAGTTGTGATAATAAATGCATCTCTGCCACCAACCCTATTTAACCTCTTCTTAAGGCTCCAATTAATTAGTGTGTGCTCGGGGGCTCGCACTCGACATTCCTCGGGATTAATTGTTTCTCGGCTCCCTCGACCTCAACACCGAGGTGCGCGTCTTGCTCCGCTTGCAAGGTTTTTGTATACAAATTGAAGATGCGAGTTGACAAGCTTGCATTTTTGCCACGCTCGAACCGACTCGTCTTTGTTTCATTGTGGATTTAGACAAAGATAGATTGAGGTGGTCAATGTGGAAGGGGGGTGTTGATTGCGGTCATTCTGTGAAATCAGCGCCCTCTGGCTGATGACGGTAGCGCAGAGGGGGAAAAGTAATTCTATTAACTCGGTGTGTGACGTATCTTTATCTGTAGTTTGTGAACTTTTGGTCCACTGCTTGCTTTCCAT
This sequence comes from Strigamia maritima, assembly GCA_000239455.1. Lineage (NCBI taxonomy): Eukaryota > Metazoa > Arthropoda > Chilopoda > Geophilomorpha > Linotaeniidae > Strigamia > Strigamia maritima. Next base: position 434,659 of record JH432192.1, read on the forward strand.
TCGTCGAATTAATGTGCAAGAGACAGAATCGGGGGGATGTGGGGGTGTACGAAGATGGAAGGGTGGGGTGGGAATGTCCAGCCATGCAGAAGGGGAGGAAATAAGTGGAGAGAGAAAGAGAAAAGGTGACGAATGAAACGACGACACTGAATGTCATTGACTCGCATCCGTCATAAGTTCAATGGAGCGGAAATATCAGAAGGGGAGTAAATTAAATCAGCGCCCAAATGCAGAACGCACTGAGGTTTACACTTTTATGTATAGTGGTGAGCATCGCAAACTTGTCCCGACCCCACACGACATGGCAGGAAATGTAGTGGAATTCTGCTAGATGCAAATCCCCGCTTGGGTGACTCATGCAGAATCCACCGAAACAGACGCTGGCGTTCATCAGCTTAAACCCCACCCCGGATAGTGCATCGATTACTATACTATTGGAAATTAGTAACAGGAAGTAGTTTTTTTTTGGCGGTTTTGATCGATATTCTTTCGGTCCGTTGGTTTGATGTATTAAGACGATGAATATTATTGGCCCGTGGTCAATTGAAGCGGAATTCGTGCATGAGGACTTAGTGACTCAATGGGTTATACCTATATTTCTTTATTTCTTGCCAAGTTTACTATTCGTACAACCTCCTTCCTTTCTTTTCGCGACCTCACATCAAATCTCGTCCCCTTTTCCGTGTTTTGTTTTGCTCCACGGAGTCTCAATGGCTTCAGTGAGTCGGAAAGCATCAGGGTGCTTTTTCATTAAATTAGATCAGTAATGCAAATAATCTTGTTTGCTCTGGATAAATCAATTAGAAAAATAAAAAGGATGAAATTCAATTTATGAGAAATCAACGCAGCTGCTGACACGGTTACGTTACCACTCGGATTAATGAAATGGAGGGGATGGAAAAATAAATAAATTAATACGGGAAACTAATTTTTTTTTTTTTTTTGAGGGGTGGAGGGTGAAATTGGGAAATCCTTAGGTGGTCATCGATTCGTATTCCGTCGAGGCGGGAAAAGATTTGTCAAAACGTCAAGTGTCCGCCCTCTTTGCACCCCATACGCACTTCGAACTCGTACTTAAAGAAATATGTGCCACTTCCTGTTGTCTACAAATGGTGCGTGCTTGTTTTGAGTGGACCTGCGAATCGATGTTGTATACAGTACAGTGCAACATATTTTTATTTCTTTTTGATGGATTCGGTCATAAAACGTGAATTGACAGGAAAAAAATTCCAAATAAATTATCTCTTCTTTCTTTTCGAAAAATATTTTTCTTTATTTATTTATTTTTTTTTTATTTTTATTTTCCTTCCTAACACGTTAATGAAAAGGCATTTTAAGCTACGGTATTTATCTTGTCAGCAAACGGAGGCAAGTGAAGTCATTTTCATCCAATGCCAAAGAAGGGAAAAGGAAAGAGGGAGAAAGGAGTTAAGTTAACTTAGAGTCGCCACGCACTCATCATAATTTGTCTCTGTCGTCATGTCCGGCCGTTAAGTGCGCTGATTGCCGCCCGGTGGTGCACGAGGGAAACGGGTTTAGCGAGCATTAGGGCGAAAATGTCCTCCCGCGTTCCCTTACCCCCTCGCATTCCCTTCCTCGTTTATACGACTCCCTTCCCGTAATTAAAAATGCGCGCGCGTTCGTTGCTCGTTTGCGGTCGTATAATTGGCTCGTGCACTGAGTCCCGTTGCGTTTGTCACACTCAAATCACGATGCAATTGCTAAGCACATGACCAGTTGCCAAATCCGTGTACTGTTTTTGAGTTTTGTTAATTAATTGTATTTTTTTTGTTTCGTCTTCTTGCGTTCTCACTTAAGATGTAAATCCGTGGTTGTAAAAAGAATGATATAATTCCTTTTTCTCCCCCTTCCTTCAACAAATAGTGTTTAATTTTCTTCACAATGGACTTTGTTATGTAATTAAGTCATTGAGTTTAGTCCCTTTAATTTGCCCGTTCCTCCTTTTAGCATTTACATTTTATTTTTCAACAACTCCCCCTCCCGATCTCCCTATCAATTCCTCTTATGTCGCGCTGCGAGTTTTACTTTTTCCCCTTCTCATATATGACTTGGGATTAATTTAATAATTCCCCCTTACCCTCTGTGAATCCATTTAGCATGAGTGCCACGCTGGCCGTACCGACAATTAATTTAACACTAATACGTAGATGATCGGCAACTCGCTTCGAATTCTCCGTTTAATTGACAAAAGAGTGATTAAAGTGCGGAGTCGGTGCGGAGCATGGAATCGTGTTTGGCGCCAAAGAGCGAGCGACCCCCTGCAACGTCACGCGTTATAAATCAGGTCGAGACGCGCCAAGGGACGCGTCGCACGATTTCAATTCAATTGTATGTGAAATGTGCCATTTTCGTTTTTCTGCTTGTTTTACAACTCGATTTAGTGGCGAGATATATTCTAAACGAAAATTATTTCTTTTTTTTCTTCTTTTTTTATTTTTAAATTAAAAAATAAATAAAAATATCGACTATATTTAACAATATATCGAAGTCTGATTTTTTATTGCCATTTTTTTTTTTTGTAAAAAAGTTTGCAAAATAAAGCCTCGTGTTTTGAGTTGCGCGCGTGGAATGTGTGTGTGTGTGTGTGTGTGGTGTTCACATAATGCCCGGTTGAATGCTTCCTATGAATACATTGGCTGGCGTTGTACGAGTAGCGTTTAATCTGGCGCGTATAAGCAACAAAATTATGGCCACTGGGGATTATGATGGATAACCCTTCAAGCGACAACCTCGTCCTCCTCCCTGTCCCATTCTACCTGCACGAGCTGATAAAGCCCATGCCCACGCTACAAAGGACTCAGTGAGGTGTGATGAGGGAGAAAAGGGGAGCGGGGGTGGGGTAGCAGAGACTGAAGGAGAATAAGTCACTAATAGAGGGTGGGTGTGGGTTGGGGTATCGGATTGGCCAAACGACAGTCTTATATCTTGGCTCCATTGCCAATGCTTGACAGAATCCAATTTTTATTGATTGATGCGCGTAAGCAAGCGCGGGCGCTTCTATCCGATAGACGCCGAGCATGCTCCGAGACGAGCACGTGCATGCAACGGGACGCGCCACAGTTCGGCTCGGCGTCAATTGAGCACAGCACACTCCTCATGCCGACCGACGAAGGCGCCGCCAGTCCCAGGTGGATTGCACCCCCGCCGCCCATCTTTGATTTGTGTGAGTAGGTAACAATGACCACCTGAGCGCGCATTTTAAAATGCTGAGTTTGTTGTAGTGATGATGAAGCGTTGTTGCTAAACAGGCCTATTTTCAAAGGTGATAGATATAATCGGAAGGTTTGATCAAATTTTTTTATTATATTATATTTGTAATATTATTATTTTAAAATAATTGTTTTTATGGGCAACTTGTGTATTTGTCATGTGGTGGGAATTATATCGAGTTGAAAGATGCTGTTAATGTTTCGTGCAGTTTTACAAGCCGGATAAATAAATAAATAGAATGAACCAATGGGGGTTTATGGGAATAGCGAAACCCTCCAGTAGGAAATAGACATGATATTTAATTTTTGGTTTATTTTTTTCTTCTTCTTCTTACAGTTGAACTAGAAGACATGCCGGAAGAGGTGGACCACGATCACCTGGGGCCCGGCGACTCGATCGCCAAAGACAGTCCAGTGCTTGAAACAACGACAACAACGACGACGATGGCGAGCACAACCAAGTTGAGCGCAGATTGCTCAGATGAGCGAGACACTGGCACTTCAAAACGATCGCTGTGTACGAGCAGCGATAACGGAGCTTCCAAAAATGACTTCCATGTTGGTCCAGAGACGGGTAGTGCCCATAAGAGTGTGCGGCGGACGTTCGTGGACTCAAATCCGTCGCCGCCAAAATTCCCGTCCAGTGCCCATCTTGTTCCTAACTTGCACGCTGTGACTAATGTTGGCAATGATGCCAAATCCCATCTTGACGATGACTCAAAGTCCGAGGAAGAGAAAATTCAAGAGTACCTGCAACGTAGCGACACAGCTGTCATTTACCCCGAACCAGTGGACGGTGACCCAAACCAAACCGCGTCGCCTTCGTCCCCCAAGACGATATCGGTTCCACCTACCGACCATTCAGGTAAAAAAAAA
>JH432192.1:438784-509204 GCA_000239455.1 Strigamia maritima
TATTTTTTTTTTTTATTTTTTTTTTTATTATTTGAATTTTGATAAAAATAAATTGCAACTTTTTGGTCGTATTACAAATGGGGGGAAAAAATTGGTGTTCGGTGATGCATTACAAGTTAAGCACAGGTGCATGATGGAGAAGGCAACCTGACTGAATCCAGGTGATTTATTTGCTTGGAACGCGAGATCTTTTTTCTTTTTTTTTTCGTATTTCGATAGCAACGCGAGGGGAAAAGCGAGAGAAAATAAGGTGGCGGGGGGTCGCACAGACAATTTTTTGAAGAATCGACACTGAGTCTCCTGGGGATTTGCCTATTGGGTCCCCCGAGTTTGCATGCGATGCGCGACCCATCAAATGGTCCCCAGTGAGCATGCAACGCTAAACAAGAATCTGCCACGAACGCCACCAATTCCTCTCCGAACGATTTGTAAGGCGGCCAGGCGACGTCTGTCTCCAAACCTCGAGATAACAAGACACACGGCCCCCGGGAATGGGGATGCGGCGCCCGCCACGGACAGACGAAGAGCAGACGCGTGCCCAGAACGGGAGCGCTTCTGTCAGGTTATTATTCCGTTGGCATTCATCTTTTCCGTTTAAAGATCGTTTTCTTTTATGTATTAGAGGATTTAAAAAGTTTGTGGGTTTGTTTTATCGAGGTCGTCCTTGAGTATTTGGTTGCCATGGCGACCGGATGAGGAGACAAGATGAATGGTTTGTTGACTGTGAGATGTTTGGTTGGGAGAAATCTCAGATTGATGAATTTATTTACCATCCACGACTCCTAAGGTGAGTTGGGCAACAAGAAAAGTCGTTTTTTATTATATTTTTTTTTTTTGCAATTTATGTGGTAGTTACAGTTTGAACCCTTTGAACTCTAGTTGTTTGTGTCATCACAATGGAGTTTGAGTGACGGTTCATTGTTAGTTGTCACCGAAACTCGTGCATGGAAGAGTAAGAAAAGGTGATGGGGGAAATCTAGAAAAAGAAAAAAGGCGATAAGGTCAGGTCAGCTGGAGGAGCATGAGTGGACGGTGGATGTTTCACGGTGCGCTGGTTGTGGACAATGTGCATCCTGTCTGCGTCCACTGGTCATTCGGAGGATGTTCCTTTTCCTCATCCTCCTCTGCCCAATAACTGCGCTTCAATAAATCGTCCGGCTGTCATGTGCGGAAAGAGAGTGCATTTTCTTGCCATTGCTTGCTATTAGCCAATTGATCCATTCCACGTGTAATATTCTCGTAATTTGATAGTTCCGATTAATCATATCTGTCTGGGGGAGAAAACACGGGCTCTGGTAATCACCGAATTGCTTGATTGATTTCTTTGTACAGTTAACAAAGGTTTCTATTAAAGTTTTCCACAGATATATATGAAGTTTTTTTTAACTCCCCTCTGTCGGTAATTTTTGAAAACAGATTTGTTGAAATTCAGTTTCGGTTTTCGGTGTCGGGTTAAGAAATACAGAAATATTTATTGTATTTTTTATTTAAGGTGAAAAGTGGAAACAATAAATTGATAGTTTTCATTTCTATTGGCGAATGTGAATCGAAGTCACATCACACGTGATTGAGTGTACGATGTCGCCGATTTATGACCACGGTCCCCCTCTCGGGTATCAGTAGGAATCCCCTAGTGTAATATCGTGGAATTATGGAGATATCCTTCGCTGACAAAATGTCCATGGCCAAATGATGCAGAAAGGAATTGGATTCCGATAGATGCAGCTCATTCCATTAGTAGTGGGAATTTGCTGTTATTATTGGGATAGGATGGGGACGTGAGAGGCAGATTTTAGTTTGTGATAAAATGTTTCCATACCGGGACATTGCATTTTGATCAATTTACGTCGCCTTGTTTTTCTGCTGATGAGTGATTAATGTGTCAGAAACGGTCGTTTTGCTCGGGCTTTTTATATGAACCTGGTGTTGCACTTTGTCTGATGAAATCCTTTCTTATATGATGGTATTACGTTTATTATGTATTGGAGTCATAATTTTGCTACAGTCAAAAGAGAGAGTATAATCATATTTTTTTGTCGCAATATATAAAAGATTCAAATTTTGTGCATTGATGCTCTCATCTTTTCTCGATCGTCCATTTAGTTTCCATCGCGGTCGATCAACGAACCCGTCGTCTTGTAAATCGTTATGACTCGATGAACATCTCGGAGTAGAAAAATATCAAAAATTGAAATTTATTCTCGGAATTTGAAAAATTTTGAATTAAATAATTTATTAAAATTTTTTAAAAAAAACAAAAAAACATGTAAAAACAAATTGGTTTTTTGTGTCTGTAGAAATAGAAATCCCCTTCCGAACTATAGATTAAGCAAACGGAACCACGAATTCGTGTCGATTTTCGTCTCTTTCTTATCAGCAGAAGAGTCTGTTGCTATAGCAACAGAGATGGCGCTCAGGCTCCTGCGTGTCTGCGCCCCATCTAACGAAACTGGTATGGGGAACGGCCCCGCTTTGTGATTGGTCCGTAGAAGATACATTTTGAGCCTTAATTCCTCTTTTATTGAAGGGCAGTGGTGGTCAGTTTATAGGTTATCAGTCTCGCTCGCCCCACTTTATCTCTCCTGCTGAACAGCGGGGGCCGCGAGATGAGGTGACGGAGTCATACACTCATATAAGGTTAGAAATGGCAACCAATCCGAAGTAGTAATCAAAAAAGTTAACTAATCATTTGACATCAACTTTTTTTATTTTATTAATTATTGTATTTTTTATATTGAAGAAATAAAAATTCTTCGATATCGGAATCATAGGCTTAATTTAAACAAATAGATATGCTCAATATGTTAATCGAATTGTCGATTGTACACACTTGTTGAAAGTCCAATTTCGAAATGGGAATCAATAATAAGGTAATTATTTTCCAATTGAGAATTTTTTTTATGGGTTTCATTTTTGAAAAATCCTTTATTTTTTTTTTCTTCTCTTGTCTTTGCAATGGTTATGGGTCTATTAACGTTTTCTTGAGATTCAGCATCATTCATCCAAAAAAGAAAAGTAATGTCATTTTTCTTGCCTTTCTCGTTGAATAATTTTAAGTAAACGATCTGAATTGGAAGCTTCTGGGTAATGGTTGTGGCATGAATTATGGTTGATTGTGTGCAACTCACACATCCCACAGTCTCCCATTTTGCCACCCAAATCCAATTGCTGAGAACTTAAAATGACTACAAATATGTCGATTTATTTTCAAGCTAAAAAAAATTCAGAAATTTTCACTTATTGATTAGTTATATATATATTACATAAGAAAATTACAAAATTTAATTTTCTTATTATGATTCGAAAATTTTTTTTTCTTTTTTGAAAAGTGAATCAAGTTTAATTACAGACGTCGAGTGTTAATCCGGATTTTTTTTTCCGCAACACCACTCCTGATTTTTTTCTTTTCATCTTTCATCACACTGTGATTATTAATTTGCAAGTTGTGGCAGCCGAGCTGAGGATGTGGCGAGTGCCGACTCACTCCTCTTCTTCTTCTCCTCCTTTCAAAGTCACCCGAGTTCGGATCGGGAAAAGGGAGGGGCGGGGGATGAATTATTGAGTGTAATCAGAGTTTTTTCTTCTCCTTTGAAAACGCCAACATATAGTGATTAATTATTATTTCTTGTCAGGAAAGAAAAGTGTAGTGAACAGAGGGAAGATGAGAATATGCAGATTGGGGATAGGATGGCAAAGAAAGTGCGCGTGGGTGGTGGATGGGAGATGGGCGAATTGCAACTTGTACATGTCGGCTAAGTTATTTTGCCGTCACTAGTGTTACGCAATAAGAAAGGCGCGAAAATGAAGTTATTTAAATTTGATAGCAACCACTACCACAGGCCGGAAATTCAATTTGCCATTGATTCGTGATTGACATCCTGCGGGTGTTGCGTTTCACAAAATGAAAAGAACGTGTACGCTTCGAGCCGAGACCCTCTGGACGAGTTTCTGGATGGAAGGTAACGTCTGTGTAGCTGAGTGAGCGTCTCACATTTCCTCGTGTGTTTAAACGGGTGAATATTCAATCGAGTTGCTGTGTTTTCTCACTGAATGACGTGTCATCACACTTCAACCTACTCGAAAGGCTTTGAAAGAAGAGTATTATTATTGCTTTTGGAATTTAAACTTAAAGGTTTAATAGTCCTAGATTAGAAATTAGAATGAAACTGTATAAAAAATATAAAATGTATGGATTTCTAAAAGTTACGTTGCAGTGAAGCATCCAGGGGTGCTTTTACACGTATTTGCTCAAATAAGTTTTATTTTTTATAAAAAGTATTTATATATGGAAAGGGGAGACAGTGAACATGGGGTTGCGAATAAATTGATTGACGGGGTACGAGGAACGGGAGTGTGTTTTGTGACAACGGATAAGTGTTGGTCACGTGACAAATGGTAGGCCTTATAGAGATGGAAATTTCATCTTTTTGCTATTCATGTGTCTTGGTGGACTCATTGGTCGACCTGAATGACAATCACTCGATTCTCTGGCACCGTGACTCACTTTGTAATACAATAGCATTGAAAATTTATTGTTGAATCGGCGTCATACATATGGACACGAGCTTATTGGCGGAACTAAGAAATATTGCCATATATTTTTTTTCTCTTTTTCTTTTTTTTTTACGACTTGCTGATATGAATTGATTGACTCGATCCTAAACTTTTACATAAATTTTTAAAATAATAATAAAATAAAGAAAAAATAATTTTAAATTTAAACTTAAATTGATTTTTCTTTTCTTTATACGTTTCTCTTAAGCGGGGCTTTCTGTAGGTACTTCCTTTGTTTAAATTTTAGTGTACCTTTGGGTTAGATTGGTGTCACAAGTGGATTCTTTTGGTTTTATTTACCTGTAGGGACGATTTTTCCCTTCATGTCGACGTGAAAACGGTTATAAAAGCGGTGTAAAGCGGTGCTGTCTCGTCTCATGACAAATACTCTCAATCCTCCTCTCTCTCTCACTTGGGAAGAAGCGTTATTGCTCAAGAAAAAGCTTGTTGGCGCCCTTTACTTCTATATAAAGTGAAGGTTCCTATCAGCCGCTAGAGACTTTCCCGGTTGGTATTAAAGAGAAAATTACGGCGGGATTTTTTTTTCGCCACTTTTCACACAACCCGCGAGTGTTTTTAAGGTTGACAGGTGCAAATACTTATTCCATTACTTCAATTTTTTTTATATTTTTTTATTTTTATTTTAAATTTTTTTTACGTCTCCCTTTAAAAAATGGTATCTACCTTTTGATAACAAAGTCGTGGGTATTCAAGACCCCCTTTTTTCCCCTCTTTTTTAACCCCGTGATGGAGATAATGGGTCTCCTGACACAGGCAAGGGGATGATGCTGATTAGCATTGAAATAAACTCATTGGCAGCAAAACGAATCATCCTTTTCCGTCTCATCTATCTTGGAATCAGGGTGGTGATGCAACGCGAGGGAAGAATTCCGTTCGATATGTCTAATTCTTGCCTCATATTGCCCCAATTATAGGTGATGTCGTCAGTTGCAGGGTAGTATTTATGCTGGAAATGATTGGCAGATTGGTGCAAATCTTTCTTTTTATTCTCATGCAGGGGGTCAGGTGTGGACTGGATTGTGCCACATCATTATGGCAAAAAAAAAGTTCTGTTAAATCAGACACGCGTGCTTGACGAGCCTGCATGCGACACGTTTAACGAGGTGGATTCTCTTTTAGGAACAGATGTCGATCATTAGTGGGAACCTTTACCTCTTTACACCTTTGCTTATGTTTGCAAAGCCGACAGGTTCGTCTGGATGTTGATGTTTGAGATTTTCTCAACCGATTGCGTGTATAATGAAGGTCGGCGCCGTCTCTTCATCCTTTCACGTGTCGTACCATCTGCTTTGTCAAGTGAGAAAAATCTTTTTCACGTTTTTCTTCTTCTTAAATTTTAAAATGACACAATTTTTGATAGATGGCAACTAAGTTTTGGCGAAAATGATTTATGAGGAATATTTGGGATGCAACGCACCTTTTATGATGTGATGAGGAAGAACAAGAGATGAGGGACGAACGCCATTATGAGCTCGCGTTTTCTATAACACAAGAAGTTGATTTTTCTTCATCGTCTTCTTTTCTTATCTTTTTTTATTTTTTTTTTTTTTTTTCTTTTTTTCTTTTGCTTTTATCCTCTTTTTTCTGGAGGTTTCTTGTCAAGCAGATGACAAATAGAGGGAAATAACTGGTGGCAGGAAGAAAGGAAAAAATCAACAGACCATAAGAAATAAAATACCCTTTTGCTAGGATTTGTACTTGTGGATGCAAAGTCCTTTTCAAAACTCATTTGGGAAAGAGCCAAGTCTCCGTGGAAAAAAGGTGTTTGGTTTTAGGACTATTATTATATAGTTTTTTTTTTTCTTACTGCAAATGGACTCAGTTGAAAGTTTTTATGGTCTTTTTAGTTGGTTGGGAAAATGGAAAAAGATAAAGGGAGCAGCGAGTAAAGCCGTGATTGGGTGCGAATGATTGACAGGTGCATTTGGTTGATACCTGGCGGAACTGTTAGTTACCAATCATTCTTTATTGCCGAAGGGAGGTAGTTCAGTAGTGAAGTAAGTCTAATTGCATTGATGGGTCGTTGAATCCTGATTGCAGGTGAAATCGTTCTTCCATCAGTTCGGGGTTTTCTAGAAGACAGGAGGGGAAGACGATTGGGTAGTGGCAAGTTGGGGGTAATAAAGGTGTGATAACAAGTGTGGTGAAGTGGAAAATTACTTTTTAGTGTGTACCACCACTTCTGCGACAAGTTAGCAGTTGGTTTTTCGACTTTTTTTTTATTTATAATTATTGAAATAATTTATTTTTCTGATTTTATTTTTAAATGCGAAAAAAAAATTTATAGTCAAACATGATTGATGAAATTGTGGTGAAATTTGACTCCGGCTCACTCACGAAAATTGGAATCGATCTCAACTGTTTGGTAGGCAGGTAACGCTGAGTCGACTCGTTGCGACCGGACCATATTTCACCTGTGGGCATTGGTGATTAATTACTGCCGCTGAAGGTGCTCGTAGCTGTCCTCTACTGCGCCTTGTGGTCACGCAGTCATCGATCGCCTGCCCTCTTTCTCTTTCTCCCGCTCTTTCCACCTTTTCCTGCTTTTCCTTCGCCATCTTGAGCATTGATTTGATGAACGACGCGCTCTGTACAGGTCCCCGAGGTGACAACTCTCCCGTTTGCAGAACCGAGAACGTGCTGACCTTGGCGTTGCGTCGATAACCATGATGAATACGAAATCGTTGGCTCAAAATTTTTTTTTTTTATTTTTCTAAGAAAAATGTAATAGAAACTTGAAAAAACAGTAGTTTAGAACTAGGGTTAAGTTGTTTGGATGAGAGATATGGGTTCGCATGTGCATCCCATGAGGAGCTGAATTGTTTTGTTTATAGAAATTCCTCTTGTCTCGGTAAATAATCGTAAAGTTGTCAACAGTTAGCGAGTGTGTAAGGGTAAAAAATAAAGAGGGGGGAAAGAGAAAAGAAAGGGGGAGAGTTAAAAATGCAATGGATTTCATCTGAAGCAGTTTACACTTCATTCGATGTGGGTTTTTGCTCACAACCCTCATGCTTGGTGTCCCCACTTTTGTTTTTGATAGACGTTTCCATTCAGTTGCTGACGTTTCTAAGGCAGAAGCGAGGACATGTGTATAAATTCGATGCTGAGGTCACTAGGTCGGTGCGGATGGGGGCTGCTTGAGTGTTTATTTCGCACACTGTTGATGATGATGATGATATTGGGAATTGGAAATGACTTGGGAGATATGTGGAGGGAAAAAATCTTTCACCTTTTTTGGGCCATGGTTAAGAACACTAGCATTTCTTCTTTTCTTTGGGTATAGGAAATCAATCAGGAGATGATAGAAACACACAGGTGCTGTTGCTCGCGGGTTTGCAGGAGACGCACTCCTCTTTTTGTTGAGCTTTAGGTTAAAACGCAGTTCAATGACACTTTTCTTCTTTTTCTTTTTTAGATAAAAAAAATTGTATCATTTTTCAAAAAATTTTTAATCTTTGACATTTTGGGGGAAATGATCTTTTAGATGACCTTTTTCTTTTTTTGAAGAAATGAAATTGAAAAAAAGGGAAAATTATGACTGATAAATAAAACGTCTGATTTGTCGAAGCAGAAAAAAAAAGCATCACACGAATGGGGTGAGAATAATTACCGTGGAATAATAGTTTAATTACATTGGTTCTATTCTCTTTTTTTTTTCTCTTATTTTTTTTTTTAATTTTTGAGAAGAAAAAAAATTGTAATGTGTAATTCATAGTCCTTATTCTCGTTCTTCATGTTTCCGCTTGACTTCCTTATTAAATTTGTGCGTGCTAGCGCAAGGAAGTTAATAAAACGCGCGCGATACAAGCACTTTAAAAGTTTTCAATTAATTCCAAACCATTTTGCCGCGCGATGACACTAATAGAGTCTTAACCTTCACCTTTTGTTATCCTCCAATTATACGAGAAAATGCGCCACCCTTACAAACTAAGATTGACATCTGAGACTCCTCCTTTCCGACAAACTGTCGCCTCGGGCTCACTATTCATCTTCAATTTCCTAGTGTTCAATTAGAAAAGACTCTTAGTCGATGTTTACGCCCTCCAGCTGCAAACTGGACAACTAGCGTGAAAACCGCGCGTCGATCAGTCGTTTTCCTTCACTTTTTTTCATATTTCGACTGAACGTTCTAGGATTTTTTTTTTTTCCAAATTCTAGAACAATAAGCAGACATCGTCTCGTAAACTTTGAGATTGCAGTTGTTATTGATATATCTATTTGCTTACTTGAATATTTTTTGCGACCAGATAACATTGATTTATTAGATGTGTTGTGGCTGAAACTCTATTTAGTCAGGGATTTAAAGAGATTTGTTTGCAATTGTTGTGTGTTTTTACATTTTAAAAGGATTTTCTGAGAAATTTGTATATTTTTTTAGGTTTTAAGTTTTTTCCATACAATTGCAGGTTTTTGTTGATAAAAACCGAAACGGTGCAAATTTCCTGTTTGTTGGTGACGTCCACTTGACGTTCGGTTTGGATGGAATGACGTGAGAAAATTGTGATTATCACTTGTGCTTTTGTGGTAGGTGTCAGTCTAGTTTGAATGGGACTTCCTCCCCCGTGAATTTCACCACGTAATTACCTCGACGCTGGTAATTAAATAAGTTTTTTTCTAAATTATTCTCTGTGTCCCACGTGATTGGAGACACGTCAAGTGCGAGTTTTTCTTTCTCGGGACCGTTTCTTTTGCTTCGTCACAAAAAAAAAAAAAATGGTAATTGCACTAATTTTTTTTCTTAGTAAAAATCTATGGTTTCTTTGTTACTAAAGACGAGCGAAAAGAATAATTTTCTAATTGTCGATTTATCTTGCAAACTGAGTTGAGTTGACTTTAAAACAGAAAGAGATAAAAAAAAAAATGTAAAAATTAAAAGTTTTAGGTTTCCATCACTTTAATTTGTAGCGTGAGCGGTACAGAAATTAGCACAGGTGGCGCCCGTTTTCAATTAAGTCGGTGTGATGTGTAGTGTTCCTGCGTCCTCAGCATTCTTTGCTTGACCCTTCTTGACCAAAACTGGCATTTTTTTTATTTTTTTTTTCCTTTTCCTGTGCGATGATAATAAAGGTGCGGGAGTAAGAGGAAACCTGCGTGCGTGGATGGACGCAGCAAGAAATAAATTTAGATGGAAATGCTAATTCATCAGCTGGACCCGTAAGGCCGTAAGTGAAGAGTTGGAGAACTAAGGAGCAGAAAGTCGTATCTAAATGGAAATGCGATATCAATTGAGTTTTAAAGATGATTTTCTCAGGTATAAAGTTGCTGTATGAAAAGAACAGATGTTTGTTTTCGAAGTTGTCTGTGTGATTGTGTCGCACAATTAATATTTGGTGACGTGAACATGGAAGAGGATTAATATTTGCATTTGTCCCAGGAGGCTTAGGATTGGCGTGAGGGATGTGTGAGGGTTAGTGTCCTTTCCTGATTGATCTCCCTCGGGATTGGAAGGTGGATAGTTGGGAGAGGCGCAAATCATTAAGGGTACGTAGGACGTGGCTGGAGTAGCGAGCAAAGCTGAAGAAGTAACGGCCCCGCTTTGTGATTGGTCATACAGATGACCTCAGGTGGTCATTTCGTCACGTTAAGTGCAGACAAGTCACGTAGAAAGAGGGAGAAAGAGGAAATGAGCATGCGCACAATTATCTGACTGGTGGATCTCTTCAAGTGGGTCTTTTGGTTTTAATATAACTCGTTTGGAAAGGAAATGGTTTTATTTTTGCCGACAAAGTTTTTTACTTTTTTTTATTTTCTTTTATTTTTTATATAAAAAAATATAATATTTTGGGATAAAGTTTTACGTAACGAAATTTGTTATATTAAAGTAGTTAATTTTGGAATGATAAGGTGAAAAGTGTATAGAGGTGAAGCGAAGAGAAATGCGGTGAACACACTGCACAGGTGCACTTTATCTGTAGCACGAGAGCCGAGTAATCAGTGGGGGATCAGGTGTAATTTCCGGAGCTTCGGTGTAAACGGGAGGAGAATCGCAACAAAGATGAAGTTAGGAAGGAAAACCTCGCGATTGGAGATTGTGGAGGGGAGAAAACGCACTGACAAATGATGACCGTTTGTGCTGTTGGAGGAGGAAGTTGAAAGCGAGGAGAAGTGAAGGTGCGAGTGTGTGGTGAAGGTGGATCGATATAACGATCGCCGTATTAATTTTGTGCCCCCGCCAGATATTACGTGATATTAAGCAGACAATAAAAGCGCGACTCTGCTCTTTTCACCTCTACACGCGCCAGCCTCGGGCATTCAATTTGGTACAAGAGGCGTCTCTTCCTTCTCCCTAAACCGAGGGTGCGGCTTGGATCGCTCTCTACTCGAGGTGGACGGTGTTCTCATGATGGCACCAGATTCGTGTGCCACCTTGAAGAGCGATTTTATATCGTGCATTACGAGCCACGAGTATGCACTTTTAATAAATGTCTCGTCTCTCCCGCTCTCTCTCTTTTCGCTGTAGCGTGTATAACGAGTGTAGAGGGCAGTTAGGCACAGACCATGCAAACCATTTGCATTATCATTAGGGTTGCATCAAAAGGTGGTGTGCGTATCGTTGGCAAGCATAGATGAAAAGCAAAGAGGAGAGAGAAAGAGAGAGAGAGAGAGGGTTGGTTGGTGTTGGTGCGCGTTTCTCTTAATTGACCCTTGTCCCCGTCTCAGCAGGTGCCTCTTTGCAAAATGATGATGGTCGCGCATTTTGAACCACGAAGGAGGATTTGTCAACGTAATTTTCTCTCTCTCTTTCTCTCTCTTGGGATAAATGATGAAAAGAGACATTTTCCAAGAACATTAAATTGGTAAATGGCGGCCAGTTGTGTTGCGGTGAAGCCGGCATAAAAGCACCCCGCTAGAGGCTATTGGTGTATGGGTGAGGTGAGAGGGTGGGTGGGTGAGTGAGTGAGTGAGGATTCACTATTTTTCCCTGGGGGGAAATGGTCTCCCAATCTGAGCAATCAAGCGTTGTGGCCTTTCAAGTTCTAATCACACAATCAAGTGCTGCAGGGGAGACTCTCAATTACTAAAAGATGGCGTAAAAATATAAAAATCTTCTAATTTCTATATGTATGCATTTCGCGCAGGAAGATATTTTTTATTATTATTATTTTTATCACATGGCTATAAAATAACGGTAAACAATAAAATTATGTAGAGGAATGAAGGTAGGGATGGGGAAATGTGAAGGGCAGGTGATGATGACGAAATGAATTGCAATTGATTGGCACGAAATTAATTATTTGTGAGACGGGTGCCATGAAAGTGCGCGGATGCAGTAATCGGATTGGACATTGCACACTCCATACCTGCTTTTAATTGGGAGGGTGCAGAGAAGATGGTGAGTATACAGCTGTAGAGGTGTGTGAGTGGGTGAGTCATCAATCAATGGACCTTCGCTTGTCACGAGGTGAGGGTTTGGGGATAAAGAGGGGGTAGAGGGAGGGAGGGATCGTCTTCTTGCAAATGATCGATCGATCGATCGATTGGAGATTGTCCTTTAGCGGCTCGCAAGACGCAGCTTTCCATAGGCGACAATAGATGGACCGATGTATTTAATCAATGAGTCACAGATAAAAAGAACAAAAGAGTTTCGGCGGGAGCGGGAACGGTGCAAACGAGCGAGTTATAAGTGCGGATGGTTCAATCGAGACGAATTAAAGAAAAGTCGGTGAGGGAAGGGGTTTGGTGCAAATGCAATTTGATTCGAGTCGCAATGTGAATCCATTTGAGTGTAGGTGGCAGTTGAGAAGGAATGGGGAGTGGATGGCGCATTCCCAACGGCCTGTTACCTTCCTCTGCCAGTTAATTTGCACCAAATCGCAGCCACCCCTGAGCGCAGCCGTGCAGTGATTTATTAGCCCAAAAAGTGAATGCAAATGAGCCATACATTGTAATTTTCTTCTCCCCTTTTCTTTTCTTTTTTCTTTTACTCGTGGCGCGGTAGATCGACGAAACCAGCTGTCGAGAGTAACGGAGACTGATGGAAGAAAAGAATTTATTTTTTCTTCTTTTATTTTTTTTTTTTTTTTTTTTTTTAGTTACTTTAAAAAGCAAATGTATTTTTTATATATATATATATATATAAATTTGCTTTTTTTTACTCGTGTATTGTCGAGATGGAAGTGCCCAAACTGGTGTAAAGTTGTCATTGATAAAATATAAAAGGGTATAGATTTGTTTAATTAAAAGCTAAATAGAGTGGGCTCCGAGGATCGAGTGATGCGAATCCGAATTTAGGAAAGAAGCAAAAGACCCTTTCATTAGCAGATAAATTTGCTTTAAGGTGTAGAGTCAGCGCAAGAACGCCGAGAATTCGTAATCTCGTCTTGCTGTGCGCGAAAGCAAGCGATCGGTTCGGGGCGACGACAAGAGGAAAATGCGCGCATTTCCGCATCGGTCGCATTGATAATATTTTAAATGTTTTGCAAACGAGGCGCGATTGATTTCCGATGTATTTTTGTTCTTCCGAATGGGCGGGGTTCTCGTCACCTGAGTTTTAAGTTGCGATTGGTGTCGAGTGCGATCGCACGAGTGTCTAAAAGTGATAGTCGTCGTTGACATTCTTCAGGTCGGTGTCGCTTAGGTCTGGTGTAATTAAAGTGGAGTTTGAGATCGGTTTGGAAATGTTTGTGTTTCCAATTGCCTTTATTGATGAATGGGTGTGGCGTAGGGGGCGTCGAGAATTTCGTTTGTGTGATTTACAACCTGGCGCGTTGTCGTGGCGAAGAGAATGCAAATCGAATCGGAGGCTGTTAACCTAAAATGGATTGATGACGGGCCCAAGAGGAAGAGCGAGACAGACCCCTTACTGCGTACATACGACCGATCGCCCGTTTCCACCAAACAGATTTCAAACGTCAGCGATTATTGCGTAGTTGGATCATCGATCCGATTGCCGGTTCCGACTGTGTCGTCGGATCGATGGGGACACCGTTTTCACTATTTTTCACGGCCGATTTCGGCAGTTTTAGTTTGGTTCCGGCGTGTACGGATTTCGGATGTTTGATTGGCAGCATCGACTTAGGCACGCACTCGGCGTAATGAGGGTACGATCACGAACAAATGTCGCGGCACGTGTCAAGACGATGCTATGCACAACAGCTGCCGATGGTACCTCTTTTAGTTGGGGCGTGTCAAGTGCTACTAATAATGTCGACTGAACATTGGACTTTGGCGTGGAAACCATTTTTTTTTCCTTTTATTTCTTTTCTCTTTCTTGACTTTGACCAAATGCGTAAACAAATGTCGGCGCACGCGCTTTAGCGTGTTGTCATTTATCATTTTGCATTGCATTTGCACAAGCGGTGTTGCAACATCGGAAAAATTGTGCCATGTTATGCCACGTGTTTCGAGTGACGTGTAGAGAATTAAAGATGGGTGCAAATTCAGTTTTAATAATTTTCCAATAAAAGACACTGGTGGAAATCACACCTTGAGTTGGTGTCACTGCTGTTTCCTGCAAATATGGTAACCAGGGGGGATGGAAGGGAGAAACAGTATGGGATTTTTATATTTTTATAGTCGAGGTAAATATATAAATATATTTTTCTTGTATACGAAATTTATTGGAGAAATATTTTCGCGGACAATTTGCTCTCAATAAAAAGCGGTTTTAATTCAATCAGAAAACAAGTCGTTTCTCCGAACACTGCACCCATCGTTGAATTGCAAATGACGTGTAATGTCGTCATTGATGTTAAGGCAAATTCTCTTTTCATGGAGCGAAGCCCCTTGCTCGTTTTCGTGCGTGCTTATTCCCTTTGGAGTATAAACCTCCTTCTCTTTTCTCTTTTGTATTTAGCTTTGTGCGTGCCCTTAATTCAACCAGTTTATTGCCCATTAAATCAAGTTGCTATTCACGGCAACCCGAAGAGGAGTTTGCGTTTCACTTATTCTCTCTCTCATCTTTTTCGTTTATCTTACCTTCTTCGTTTCTCGCTAATATCTTTTCATTAGAGTGAAATAGTTTTATTTGTCTTCGGCTCGATTTTTTTTTTTTTAAATTTTGAAAACTCAACGCGCGTTGACGATGTGTCATAAAAAATGTGAGGTCATAAAGATACAGAGAAACAATAATAAAAATAAATGATAAGTGTGTTTTTGAGTTGAAATAATGGGCGTTCAAGTCGGCGCACCTGTACCCCTTGTTATATACGTTTGATGTCACGTGGGATTGAGATTGTCGATTGCAATTGATTAATGGAGAGGAGTCCATCGTTTGGAATCGCATCACATCCTCGTTTTCACAGACTCTTGGAAATTGTAATTTTCTTCTTTTCACATGGGAGGAATGTACTAGAGAATTGAGTTCTGCTCGCTGTTTTACAATCACCTTTTTTCCATCTCTTTCTTTTTTTTTAAAAAAAAAAATTCAAGACCAAAGAGTTTCAATTTAATTTACACTTTTACGTGTCTTTTGTGATTAATTTTTATTATTTCATTGTTTTATTATAACTTATAAATTTTTGTTTAAAATAGGTTCTCTGGATAAAAGATCTTCTATCTCCAAAGAGGATTTCTACCTCAAGTGTCCTCATTGCGACAAGGTGTACCCGAGTTTGGAGACTTTCCGTCTTCACCTCGTGTCCCAACACGGTGCCGCGGACTCGAGTCCCGTTTTAAACTCCGCAGACAATACGAGCGGCGGCGTTGGTAGTTTTGCCTGTGATAAATGCAGCGCAACTTTCGCTCACAAGTCGCAACTTGAAAAGCACGAGGGTTTGCATTCGCCAACGGCTCAAGTTGTGGTGAGTTTTAAAAGAACTATTCTTGTATCAAGTCAAATATTTATGTCTAATCTTTTATTTTTATTTTTATTTTTCTCTTTGATGCAAAGCAGGCGTGCAAAGTATGTAACAAGACTTTTGCCAATGTGTACCGTCTGCAACGCCACATGATCAGCCACGACGAGAGTGCTGTGCTGCGCAAATTCAAGTGCCCCGAGTGCGAGAAAGCCTTCAAGTTTAAACATCACCTCAAAGAACACATTCGAATTCACAGCGGCGAGAAGCCCTTCGCTTGTCCCAACTGCGGCAAACGTTTCTCCCATTCAGGCAGCTACAGTAGTCACATGACGAGCAAAAAATGCCTCGTCATGAACCTTAAAGTCCGTCGTACCATCGAGAAGCCAAACATGCGAGGCAACGGCGTCACTCCTGCTGGAACGACCGGTGGTGGTGGCGGCGGCGGACGGCGCGGGTCCTCGCAAGGTGCCTTCACGCCCATTCTCCCCAAGTACGGAGAGAACGGACTGGAATTGTCTCCAGGTTATGGCGCGCCGCCCTGTCTCAGCGTCGGCGACCATTATGCCACCGCCGGCATCGATTTCGTGCCGCATTCGATGCAGGCTTTTCTTCCGCCACCGTACGGCTTGCATCCCCTGCTCACAGGCAACCACCATCACCATTTTAGCAACTCAGGGCTCTCCATGTACGCGGGATTGGCACCACCGCCACCTTCGTTGGCTGCCCTGTCTCACGTGATCCGACCAAGTGCCATTGCCGTCAAAGCTAACGAAGACGGCCGAGATTCGAGCCAGATACAGCAGAGGGATCCCGCAATACCGAGTTTGGCGGCAATTAGTCCCCATCCCGAATCGGACGACGCAGGAAAGGCATTTAGGGCGCAGAGTCCCGAGGAGTCGAGTTCCAGCAGCGATCTGAAAGCCGTCAAACAAATCTTGGCCACTGTAAATGCAACCGTTTCGAAACAACAGCAGGAAATGAACAAATTGAGAAATGGAATTTCGGCCTTCAATCAGTCGGTAGACGGAGATCGTTCGACACCAAGTCCGACAACGAGTAGAACGGATTCTCCCGTAAACAACAATAACAACAACAACAACAACAATTCCTCTACGGCTTTGTCGCCACGTTCGCCCAATGTGAACGCGGCTACCGACAGCGGAAACGTCAAGAGAAATGGTTATCGAGGAGGTGATGATTCGCACTGCAGACATTGCGGTAATTCGTTTGAAAGCAAAATAGATCTTCATCAGCACGAACGATACTTGTGCAAAATGAATCGAGAAATATTTCCAGCGTCCAACAACAGAGGCGAGATTACGAACAACGAATTGATGAATTCGTGCTTTGGAGATCGTGTTAATCACGGGATAACAAACGGTTACTCCGATATGGACGACGATCCACCAATCAGCGACATCGAAGACGGATGTCGAGACATGGGGGAAGAGGGTTTGGACGGTGACGGGCGAAAAGTGCGCATGAGGTCTCTCTTTTCCGAGGAACAGCAGTCGGTTTTGCGATCATATTACGAAGCGAACGCCCGGCCCGGTAAAGAAGAGTTGGAGAGGATTGCGGTCGAGATCAAATTTAACAGGCGAGTCGTCCAGGTGTGGTTTCAAAACATGCGCGCAAGAGACAAGAAGAGGGGGCGTGCAATGATGGGCGGCAAAGATAGTATGTCGGCCATTTCGTCTTGGTACGGCGACTCGTCGCCACCTCCGTCGCAACAGCTCATGTCGTCGTCGCAACACGCCAAAACGCCTTTCTCAGCAATAAGTCCCACATCGTCGTCGTACGGAGTGACCTCAATGAATGGTAGCTTGTTGGCCAGTCGCATTCCTCATCCACCAATCTTTTATCCAACGCCGAGCCCGTCACCTTTCTCGCTACCTTCTGCTCCGTCGCGCTTAAACGGACAGTCATCGTCACCTCCGTCGTTCGCGGCGCCGCCTTTTCCGCTCGACCACGAGCAACCATTGGATTTGTCCGTCAAGGGCAGTAGTCACAAGTCGCACAACAACAACTCGTGTCACAGCCCTGCCGTGTCCGATCAGAGCATCTCGGATGGCGAGGTGCTCAACTTGAGTCAGAAGTCGTCCAGAACGTCAACGCCTTCAAAAGAAAGCAATAACAACGTGAATTACGCAGCGGTTACCACGAGTGGAGCATTGAGTGGCCTTGGTTCTCACCTCAACCATCACGACCACAACGCGTTACTCAAAGCCACCGAACCATCGGCCATCTTTAAGTACATGATGGCCACGCCCAAGATGGAATTGGACGATCTGTCGGCTGGTGAAGATACACCCGATCTCATAGTGATGCGCAGAAATTTCTCCGGATCGCCGAATGCGTGCGACACGCCTCGCCTGCATCGGATTCTTGCCTCGTCGCCGCATTTGGATGTGTCGTCCCTCAATGGCACCGTCGACAGCTCTGGTCGCGTCTACTCTACTGATGGTAGCCACTCGCCTTGTCTATCAGATCACGATGACCATCTGGAGATCGATGAGGGCTCCGATATTCATCGAAGGTGTTGGACGAAGGTAAACTTTTGTTTCATTAATCCTTTGGGAATTCCTGTCACTGCTAGAAAAATTAATATTTTTTTTCTTTTTTGTGGTAAGTAATTTTTCTCTTTGTGAGTTGTGACTGCTGGTCTCCCGAGGGACACAAGTGCCTATCAGTGGGAGGAAAAAATGTTGGGCGTAAATAAATTGTCAGCTTGTCATTTGGTTGTTGATGAGGAGGAAAAAGAAAGTTGTAATACCTGTTGAGGTAAAAAGAAGATGGGAGAAAAATCGAAATTCTCTCGAGTAAAACGTGTCTAGAATTTTTTTTCCTTCTTTTATACAATCTAATCAGTCTTTTTCATTAGTGCACTTTCCTCGATCTCATCCTTGGTCACCTGCTTCCAATTAAATTCTCTATCAACACACCATCCAAAAAAAAAAAACTTTTTTTGGGGGGGATTTATCTCTATGAAGCTTTTTTAAAAAGATGAAATATAAGACGAAAAGGCAATCTAATATATTATATATATATATATATATATATATATATGTTATGAGGGGTGTTGATTTTTCTATGTGGGTTAGGATCGAATGAGCACAGTAAAAAAATGACATGTGAGTATTGAAGTGTTATTGCGTTTCTTGCGGGTGTCTCTCATCAAGTTGTGGAGGTTTGTGACCCTGTTGCTCTGAGGGAATGGATTGGATGTCGCTTGTTTTCGTCTCTCGGGTCCGTGTTCAGTTTCGGAGGCAGTGACACGTGTGGACTGGGCGTTAATTGAAATGTGGGAGTGTGTAGAGGGCACAGTTTTTTTGTCGTCCGAAGAGGGGGGCATAGTGAGCGAATTGGGGCCGAGTGGTATGAGTAAAGTGGTACTGCACCGGCTGTGCCACCTTGCGTCACCTAATCGAATTAGCGTTAGTGATTAAGGGTACGTCTGCGTCTGCGTGCAACTGACGCGATGCCCCCTGACAGCTTATTCAATTTGAACGGAGACCCACGAGCGCGTGTAATCGCATTCTGAAATGTATCTGGTGCACTATCACTTAAACAGTCGCTCGCAATTACCATCCGCATATGCAATCTTCATCATAACTGCACACTGAGGCAATGGTTTCTTCGACTTTGCTCCACTCCATCCATCACGTTCGTTCAAATAAATCAACGAGAACCGTGTTGTCTTATTCGATTTCTGTTTTCGCATAATACCTGAAGATGGTAAAATTGTGCAGAAAGAGATTTTATTTTAGTTTCACATTTTAGCATACCCTAAAGTGGTGCGGGTTTTTTTGGAATAGTTAATCAATGTCAAAGTTTAAATGGTTTTTGTTTTATTTGTACTTAATTAGGCAGATCATGGAGACGAAAGCCAGCTGGACTTGGATGATTCGAGCATGGGTGAAGATGATCGACCTCTGAAGAGACGCAAATCGTGGAAGCAGCACAAACTGGACTCGGAAGATGGCATGTATGCGTGCGACCAGTGTGATAAGGTGTTTAGTAAGCAGAGCTCTTTGGCCCGACACAAGTATGAACATTCTGGTGAGTTGCCCTTTGCTCTTTTTATTTTAAAAATTAAAAATTAAAAAAAATATTTAATGTCGTTTCAAGTTTTTTAATTATCATTATTTTACTCAATTTACAGGCCAACGTCCTCACAAGTGTGACGTTTGTTCAAAAGCCTTTAAGCACAAACACCATTTGACGGAGCACAAACGATTACATAGTGGCGAGAAGCCCTTCCAATGTAAGAAATGCTTGAAACGGTTTTCGCACTCCGGTTCCTACAGTCAGCACATGAACCATCGCTACAGTTACTGTAAACCGTACAGGGAGTAGAAGAGGTCGGTTCCATTTTTCCACTTGTTATTCGCAAACCTGTGGTTATTAAGAAGTTGGTTGTGCTGTCACAGGCTGTCACATCAGAGTCGAGGAATTGAGTTTTGACCTCGATTTTGACTTGTCTGAACAGCTCTATTTCTGCCTGAAATGTGGCCTTGTCTAAACGTTTACTGTAAATCGGCTTCCACAGTCCGACGGTATCGCCCCGGTTCGTCGTCCGTGTCTCTTGTTTGACTTTCTTGCGTCTCAGGGTGAAGGGGCTGTGGCGGTCTAAACTGTGTTCACAGTTTTGCTCTCTCTAATCTGATCTGACCAAAGCACAAAACCTTTCAATGTTCGAACATTTAAAACAACTTGAAAGCAAAGAGGAAACAACAACAACAACAACAACAGAACAATATAAACTTCACCAGTAACGGTTAAACAACTTGTGATAATACAAATTCTTTCCAAAGAGTGTGGAACGAAGAAGTTTATGATTTTTGTTATATTTTTTTTTCTTTACATTTGTTTTATTTTATTCTTATCTAAATTTATCAATATTTTTTGTCAGTAATGATACATTAATACCACTTATTCTGTTCTCGTGTTAATTTGCTTTGTTGTTTGCTGGAGAGAAGAAGAAGGAAAATGTCACCTGTTTATTTTTGATTTTATAAGCTTTTTTTAAATAGAAATTCAGTCGAGGCCCGTGCAATTTGAGATCCGCTAGTCACAGCCTTAACTCTACGTGTAGTTTTGTGTGCAATGAGTGCTAACATAATCGCACTCACCCACAAACTAGTCAAACAATTTTTTTTTTTTGCCAAAGGAAATCGCTTTGTGAGCGTTAATTTGTACTGTTTATACTTAGTTTTATTATTTTCAAATTGATGTCTATTTTATTTTTTGTGTTATGTTACTCTTATTCTAAAGGTGCTTGATAAAAAGAAACGAAACAAACAAAATCCCTCGGAACAAAACTTGAACAAACTTCAACATGACTATATGAAAGTTGTGTAATTTTGGGGAAAGGTCGCAACATGTTTTTACAAATTTGGGATTTGGAATTATATTGTTTTTGTATTCAACTTGACTGTGAGTGAGGAAACACAAAAAGAAAATTACAATATTTGTTGAATTCTGTTCTTCCAAAGTTTATCGCCTAGTCAATGTGGAGGGCTTTTCTTTATATAGACGTCACAAATACGGGGGGCACTGTCCAAAAACCCTACTAAAAAAAAAGTCACCCAATCTTTTTTAAATAATGAAGTAATTATTGCAGATAATTGTAGGACATTTAAATATTTTATACAAATTACAATCTAAATACTTGAGATTAATGGAAAAAAAAGACATTTTATTTTATATATTGTATAATTTGTATTCCTCATCATATTCCTATTTTCTGAGTGCGTGTGTATGCAGTCATATTAAATAATTAATATTCCACTTTTACTTAACAGATTCAGTGCTTCCATGAATAGTTGATACACAATTCGTTCTGGTCTTTGCAGTGACCTTTTGCATTGGGGCCAAAAGCGGATTTTACTTGTAAAATTAACTTTTCGTTTCTCATTTTAAATTTTTCGTTGGGTTTTTTAGTTTGTTTTTCTTGTAGATGAAAAGTCCTCCTCCTCAAGTCATTTCACACACTATCTCCGTTTTCTTCTATCTTGTCTCTATCTCTCTCTATCTGTATCTTTCTTAACCAGCAAAAAAAATTAAAAAACTTTTTTTCTGGTTGTAATATTTTAGCATTGCCATTTCTGCATGCTGATTGGTTGGTGAGTGTATCTCTAGTCTGTCTGTATAAAATAGTTTTTTCTCACATTATCTCTTCTCTCGCACTCATTTCCTCTCGATCAACCTGTCCAATTTGGTAGTTTGTTTATACGAATCTCAATATTATTCTAGTTGATGCACTTTTTTTATTTTGTGTAGTCACACAGAAATTTTTAACTGTTTCGAAACTTTTCTTATTATCTTTCATATTCTTCTTTCTCCTTCTCCTCCTCCTCTTCCTCCACCCAATAAAAAAAAAAAAAAAATTACCGAGTACAGTATTTAACAATTTTCAAAAGGAAAAAAATATAAAAAGATGATATTAAAATGAAAAAATAAACTACTACTTTACTCTCTGAAATAATTACAGTATTATTCATATGACAAGAAGTTTGTCATGTTTTATTCTTCCATAGTCTTCGTCTATAGAAAGATGGTGTTTGTGACAGAAATGAGTATTTTTGGATTTTCCAGCCAGGGTTAGATAACGATAGGTGGGACACATTTTATCTCATCTATTATCTATGAGTTATTGGGATTGTTTAAACATTGTGTATAGTCAAAAACCAATTTTTGAAGCAAAAAGAAAACCGGTTCTAACTTAAGTGCCCTATTAAAAATAACACTAGAATCTAGTGTAAGATTAAAAAAAGTTGTTTGAAAACTCTTCCAAGATCTCGGTGTCGTAAAAAGTAAATGTCCATCTTCATCAGGTTGAAAGTTTGCTGTTCCAATACTTCTAATCCCCTTATTGATACTATATCTTTATTTTAACAAAAAAATGAATCGATATAATACTCAGTTTGCGACCTGTTAATAACATTATTTTGTGCCAAAATACTTTATATGCCAAAAACGTTTAGCTTTAGTGTTTTAAGTCAAAAAGAAACTGGTGAATAGTTTGATTTTCATGAACTTTAATAATAATCCTCACCAACTATTGTTGTTTGTGACGTTTTATTACCCGATAATGTGCTTTGGAACTATATTTCGATCGAATTTTTATTTTTTTTGTTTGTTTTATTCATGTAAAGTCGTAAAAGAGCTGAATCTCAAAATGGTTATTTTCATACTATATAATAAGCGAAGTTGAAGTCATTCAAATACATGTTGTTTTTAATCACTTTTTTATTTGAAAATATCTATGATCAGATGACATTTGCTCATCAAATCGATAAATTTTTAATTTTACTCTTTTATTGTGTATGTAAAAAGCTTTAATTTTTAAATACTTCTGCTAAAAATGTCATTTCATTTTATTTTCTTGTCCTTGTTGTTGTGTGGTTGCGAGAGATTCCAAATGTATCGTTTCCATCGTTCTCATATAGTATGTGCAACGATGACGTTAATGACTGTATAACACTGTGGAAAGCATCTATTGCCCTGCCAAGACCAATGTAATGTAAGAAAAAAAAACATAAAAGGAAAAAAATATTATTGTACATATTTACATATATATGACGTCGAAAAAATGCTTTTATTGGAACTCGATTTTTTTCCAATATGTTCCAAAAGAAATTTGAAATAATTTTTTTTCACTCGGCTTATAATTTTTTTTGTATACAGATGAAAAAATGAACAAATTTTGTATTTGCTGTCAAGTGCTTCCAACAGTTTGGTTTAGAAGTGAAAAGATAATATGCACCATGGAAGCGTGTACAGAATGGTGTCTTCCGCTTTAAAAAAAATATATTAACAAAAAAAGGAAAAAAACGAGGATATATTTTTATTATTTTACATTAAATAATAAAAATACCATACGCTAGAGTTAACCAAAGATGATATGCTTTTTCTTGTAAAACTGGTCATGTATAAGTTTATTATTATTATTAAATCTTATAAAAAGAATTTTGGATGTATTTCATAATTAATTAAGATCTGAAACATCCTCAAATGTGTGCAATATATGCACTATGTGTCATAGGCATATTTCTTTTCTTCTTTTTTAATTTTTATTTTTTTAATTTAATTATTTTTAATTAAAATATTTTATAATGATCTTTAACTGTAGTCGTCATTCTCATGTTCCTAGATATGATTATTCTTCAATTTTAAATTTATTGAGTCACAAATACAAGACGGTGCTGTGCCATCCAAAAATAACCAGTTATAAAGCCAGAAATGTATTTAAACATGAAAGTATGCAAAAATGTGAGCCAAAAAAGGCTTTTTTTTTCTGTTTGAAAAAAAAATTGAATTGTCAAATTCTTGTCCTGAAATATATGCAACTAGTTTGTAGTATTCATTTTCAACTTTTTGCTAGTTTTATTAATATGAAAAATATTGCAAAACCATTTTAATCTTTTCTTTTATATATATTCAATGTTTAAAATTTCCCAATTGAACCATCGCATGGCTTCCAACGTCTCAATCTCAACTCTGCTTAATTTCTTTTTTTAAGACATTTTTTTAAAAAAAAAATTAGTTCTTTCAGCTCAAGAAAAGACCAAACTGATTTATAAACTTTTCTTAGTTTTTCTTATTATTATAATTTTTTTTATTTGAAATGTATTTATGCAATTTTATTATTTATTTTTCCATTGTACTTGACTTTTATGCAATTAATAAACTGTAAAAAAAAAAGTTACTGGGACCAGTGAATATTAATTTCTAATTTTGTTTCTGCTATAGCTTTTATAATAAATTTTAAAATTGTAAAATATGGAAGTCATGAATTGCACAAAAAAAGAAATTAAGGTCATTGTTCATCAGTTTTTTAGTTTGTTATTTACTTTTATTTTATTATTTGGGCAATACTCAATTTTTCTGAATTTATATATTTTACCTGTAATAGTTAAAAGGAAAAAAAGATTGATACTAAACTAATGAGAGTTAAATCTTTATGATAAAAATGTCTGTTAATTTGTTGCAAATACTGTATAACATTAATTGTACTTTGTCAGTGTCCCGTGTGATTTTTGCTAAATCTAACAGTTTTTAACTGGTATAAAAACGTTCCAATTTTAATAAAACTTAAGAAATGAATTATTTCTTTAGGTTAAATTGTTTTATCTGTGTGTTCCATAAGAAATGGAATTTGACAGCAATTTTTGGGAAGAAAAAAATTTCATCTATTTATCAACTCAAAAATACAACGATAATAAATTTACTTGATTGTGTTTGTGAAATGGTGGGTGGCGGGAAGTACGGAGATTGGAATAGGCGGGTGAATGTTGTCGGCTGCTGCCGCGTTCATTGATTCAATCTGGCGTACATGACACGGATGAAAAGTCCATCGTTTTAAACGCTGCATTCCCCTTTCGCTCGTAATTAGGCTTTCAATATATCAGCCGTCCATAAGCAACAGCTTTGACTATGAAAATTGCTTTTCCGCGACTGAATCATCGTTCTGTACCAATGAGTCTTGATCTCCGTAACTAACATCATGAACTGCCCAACGAATATGATTTTTTTTTTTTACATTACTTGGAAAATGAAATTTAAATTAAAATCTCAAACAAGCAGTTAGATTAAAGTAAATAAAATTTAATCGCAGTAAAGAAATCGTTGGCCCAAAACGAGAAATTTACACCAAACAACACCCCCATGGATCTGCTCCTCTGCCTTGCTTATACGTCAGTTTTCTCAAAAACGATGCGATAGCGGATGATTAGTGACGTCAGATATCTTTCACCGAATCAAATGCGCTAAAAGGGCTTTTTAGGTTGCGTTAAAAAGTTTCCTTGAGTTTAGGATTGATATGAAGCGTGTTTAATTCTAATCGTCATGTGAAATGACGCGTGCAATTGTTCTTTTATTGCTGTTACACGTAGCTGCAAGCTGTGATTTGAAGGATAACGTAGAATTTGATCCAGGGTTTACACCGCACGTGCACGTCAGCATCGCTAAAAGGTCCACAAGTCGTAGGTAAGTACACGGCGAGGTCAAGATGCACCAACAGGAGCTTAAATAATCCAATAATCTATTTTCATTTGTCTCTAAAAGGTATCTACTGTACGAAGTTAATCCTGGCGAAGGTTTTAATTTACGTCGTGATGTGTACATGCGAGTGGCAAATTTAGTAAAAAAACTGAATAAACATGGCGATTGGATATTAGTTTTACCACCGTGGGGAAGGATTTATCACTGGAAATCTCCGGATGTTGGATTACAAATTCAAATTCCATGGTCATCATTTTTTGATGTAAATAGTCTTCAATTTCACAGCCCAGTTATGGAGTTTGATGATTATCTAAAAGGTAGTTAAACTGTAATTATGGTAAATAATGACTAATTATTAAAACTAGAAATCGGAAGACCGGAAATCGACCAAGTTTACTATTTACAACATTTTGCCGAAGGATGGAGTGATGACGGATGGGAAGAAAAAATGGAAATACGACCGTGTATAGATGATCCTTATTACGATATAGATGTGGAAAATAATTATAGAAGTTGGTTTTGGGGCTACAGACACGTATACGCAAAGAATTTTACGTGTCTCTCCATTCAGGGCCACTCGAGTACACTCATGCCTCTACTCAATAATTCGACTGCCAAGTATTTTTTCTAAATTACGTGCGGTTGAACTAATAATTTATAATATTTGTATTTTATTACAGATCCATTATGATAGACAGAGCTGAAACTATATTACACGACACGTTCGGTGATACTCAATATTGGGAGGTTAATTGTATACATTTAAGTCATCATCCGTTCGATTTATTAATTTATTACTAGGTTCGGCGTAGTATGAGGTTTGCTGAACATTTGCGGCAAATAGGTGATGCATTTAGAGAACGGTATTTGAATTCAACTGATGAAGGAGATAATACAGTTTTGGAGCCTGATTGGAGAACTGTGCAGGTAATATTGTGCCAAAAGTATATATTTATCAAATACAGTTGCTAATTGTACTAAATTTTTTGTAGAAGAAGCATGGATCTGCTCTTGGAGGTCCGTTCGTAGCTGCTCATCTTAGAAGAGCCGATTTCCTGCGTGGCCATATTAATGAAGTGCCAAGTATTAAATATGCAGCGAAACAAATTTTAAGAATACTGAAAAGGCTGAATTTAACTGCCGTTTTTGTTGCGACCGATTCTTCATTCGAAGGTTTTACAAAGTGTTTTAATATCTAATAAGTTTGTTTAATGTTAGTATTAATTTACAGAAGTAGACGAATTAAGAAGTCATCTTTCCAATTCAGTAATTATGTATATACCTTCTAAAGAAGAGAGACAAAAATATAAAGATGGAGGGATAGCCATAATTGATCAGTGGATTTGTGCTCATGCCAGGTATTTATTCGTTATTCAATAAAACACAATTGTTTACGCTATACAATTTTATAGATATTTTATTGGTACTCATGAATCAACATTTTCATTTCGTATTCAAGAAGAACGAGAAATTCTTGGGTTTCATTCAGCCGACACTTTTAACAGGTTCTGTCCTGATAAAAAACACAAATGCGAACAGCCTTCAGTATGGAAAATTGTATATTAATATTTTTAACAACAACAAAATTATGAGAAATAAATTCCATTTGTATTTTTGTTTATGTATTGTACCAAATACTCGATAGCTGAAGCGCCTCGGATTGGAGTGGTTCTTATTTTTGTCGCCAGTCGTGCGATTGTATCACGAGTAAATGACGTCATTCCTCGCAATTGGGAAATAAAGTAAAAACATTGGCCTCTCATCTCATAGTTGATGTCAAAATGAACAGGTTATTTGGACGAGCAAAACCAAAGGAGCCGGAACCGAACCTTAGTGATTGTATCGCAAATGTAATTTTGATAAATTGTGGCCAAAACCGATATTAAATTCGCTGTTATTTACAGGTGGACGGCAGAGGGGAGAGTATCGACAAGAAAATTAATCGACTCGATGTTGAATTAAAGAAACACAAGGACCAACTTAAAAAAATGAGAGAAGGGCCGGGGAAAGTAATAACTATATTGACAGGGATAGGATAGTAAAAACAATCTTTCTTACAAACTTTAATTTCAGAATGCGGTTAAGCAAAAAGCAATGCGAGTGTTAAAACAGAAGAAAATGTACGAACAGCAGCGTGACAACTTGGCGCAGCAATCATTTAACATGGAGCAAGCGAACTTTGCCACTCAAACGTTGAAAGATACGAAAACTACTGTAAATGCTATGAAAATGGGTGTGAAAGAGATGAAGAGAGAATATAAGAACATTAATCTTGACGACATTGAAGTACATTTAAAATAAGCTACTATTTACTAACTTGTTAGTGATGTATTATATACTCTTATTTAGGATATGCAAGATCAACTGGAGGATATGTTGGAACAGGCTAATGAAGTGCAAGAAACATTGGGCAGAAGTTACGGTACTCCAGATGTGGATGAAGACGAGCTTGAAGCCGGTAACATTCATACAAAGCAAAGTTTTTTTTTGTTAACTATGTTTTCGTTCAGAATTGGAGGCACTTGGAGATGAAATTGCATTGGATGAAGACACGAGTTATTTAGATGATGCGATGACGACACCTAATCCTCCAACAAAAGAACCAGGCGCAGAAAGTGTAACAAACAAGGTAACTTATTGTTTATTAATGTATTTCTTTTAATGATATGAATGGTTTTTTTTAGGATGGTGTTTTAGTGGATGAGTTTGGCCTTCCCCAAATTCCTGCTTCGTGAGATAGTTTTATTAGATTCAATGCGAGGTGTGTTGTGTCAAATTTTTCATAATTAATGTACAGATGGTCAGAATCATGATTGCTTTATTATATTCTTGCTAATTGGAAATTTATAGTAAACTATATGTGTTCCATTTACTTAATTATTTCCCCGAGTTCTGCACAAACCAATCTTGTATTTCCACATTAAATGTGAAATAAACTCAAAACGAGTAGCTCGGTTTTCTAAACGTTTTCGTGGATTCTAAAATAGAAAGAAAACGTAATAATTCTATATTAAAAAAAATACTATTACGTACTTGTAAGAAAGAAACACTTTGTTTAGTAGCTCGATGAGGAGTATGAGTTATCCATAAATCATGAAGGACTTTGAACTGATATCTAAGTATACAAGTTAATTAAAATAGGTGAAATAAAAGATTTCATTGTTTTACTTCATAGCAAATAATTCGGTCGTATGAGAAACTTTATTCATGCCGTATCCAATGAAGGACTCGCTGTATAAAGGCATGTGTTGCGATTTTCTAAAGTAAAAAAAGTTGTTGAAATATTTTTAATTTTTTTTTTTAAATTTTAATACTTGATAATAATGTAGGGTTCGTATTTGTCGTCAAATATTGTAACTGGATATGGATACTCTGCACGATACCACTGCCAATAGTCCGTAAGGCGATGCGAGTTTGGAGATTCTGCAAAGCTTTCGTTTTATTAAGGAAGATAATAACAACTAAAACTCGCGATATTTTTTAAATAGCATAGGATATGAAATGGTTGAATATTTGAATTTTCTGCCAGAACTTGCTCAACTAGTTCCTCTTTGGTTTTTGCTGGTAGATCTTCACTCTAAAACAGACCTCATAAATGAACAAAAACATTTACACACTACGCTGAGCAGAAATCTGAACTTACACTGGGCGATTCCAAATATTCAAATGCCGGTACAACCCACACGGTTTTATCAGCAATTTGTCGATCAGCACGAATAACCATGTCAAATTTGAGCTGGAAATCCGGAGCAGGCGAAAAGTCGACATCCACAAGAAATATATAAGCAGTAGTTGCTCTCCTATTGAAATCACATAATAATAAACGATACAAAATGCTCCAGCAGCTAGGTGATGCTCACTTGATAGCCAAATTACGTAAAAAGTTAATTGGGTAATAAGAAGTATTTGATTTACTGTACACCAAGGTAACTTGTAATTGCATAGTATGTGGAAGCAGGCCTAATTTTTTCTCAATGTATGTCCTAAATAATAAAATATATCAGTAGGTATTCAGCATAACAAAAATGAATTATACGAACCTTTGCCAATCTCGATTCGCAGCTTGAAAATCTAAAGGAATAAACACAGCGAGAGAGACTGGACCGTTCCATGAAGCTAAATTTCGTTCAAGCATGCCGAGGCGATCCATTGACAACTGAGTAACCAAAGTCACTTCATGCATATACTAAAAGTAAAATATTTTTTATTAGTATCTTATTTAATTTTTTATTATTTTTTTTTACATTATTTATTGCTGATTGTCTACTTATATTGAGCATTTCAATTTGAACCTGTTGATCCGATTTGTTTATTTTAAATAATACTTCTGGACAGACATCAATTAAACTTGATTGCAAATGTCCTTCGGGAACCCCTAAAATTAAAAAGTTAATTAAGTAAGTTATTTATAGCATAACAGATGTATGAGTTACCGTTTCTAAAAGTCAAAACAATATCAGTGAATTGTAAATTACCAACAAATCCATAACAACACAACATAACCGTAATGCTGGAAATGTAATAACCATTTGGCACATCATAAGCCGTAGTTTTGTGGAGTAACAGATGGGATTTTTCTGGAAGCTTCAATCTACGAAATTTAATATTTAAATTTATATTGCTACATCAAAATCGATTCGACGTACGTGAGAATTTCAGTTGAACCATCATTTAATTTCACTAAAACTTGACCTCCGTGCAAAGAGTCTGGTGCCTAAAAAAACAAAAAGTGTTTTTTGGGATTTATTTTTTATAAAATGACTTACTTCTCTTAGCAAATCTTCTGTGGAGATTCGGAAACTAAAATCAAACCCTCGGATCCTTAAATTTTGTTTCAGCGGAAGCCACTGATAAATTGATCTGACACTATCCACACGACAAGTCACTTTAAATACCTAAAATAATGTAACATGTATTTATTTATTTATTTACCGATATTTTAATTTTTGCAACCTTGACACACGTTCCCCATTCTTCGTTAAAACACTCAATATTTTCTGACCACTTTTCGTGGGCCATCCACCAGCCTCGTGTAGTAATTTCATCCGATTTTATGACTTCACTAATTAATGCATTTTCTGCTACCCGTTTTGGTATGAAAATAGAATACAGTTCTGATTTCTTGGATATATCACTAGAAGAAAAAAATCGTTAGAACGGAGTTAAAATTTGTTACTTAATTCCACCTGTATAGTAAC
This sequence comes from Strigamia maritima, assembly GCA_000239455.1. NCBI lineage: Eukaryota > Metazoa > Arthropoda > Chilopoda > Geophilomorpha > Linotaeniidae > Strigamia > Strigamia maritima. Next base: position 469,302 of record JH432192.1, read on the forward strand.
TCGTTGCTTTGAAGTACCCAGTTTGTGTAAACATACAACACCATCACTGACAAGAAACAATGTACAAATGTGAAAATGATTGCTAATTTCAACGACTTTATGGTAAAAATTCGCTGACGACTCATTTTGCTTTTGGCAAAAGATCCTTTTGTTTAAAGTTTGATTAAAACTCATCGTGTAAAATACTATGCATATGAAATTAGAAATGTAGTTACTCTTGCCGCTCTCGCAGCATCATTAATCCGTGTATACATTTCACCTTTTCTTGTTTGATTTTTAAGATTTGTAAACTTTTTCAATATTTAAAACAAAGAAATTTAGAAAGTATAAATAAACGAAAAGTTAAGAATATAAAACATTTCTGATAATATTATTGAAGTGGACCAGAACCTGAAACGGTTTAAACAAACATTTTTCGTTTCAGTAAAAAGTCCTTCACCTTTTATACTTACCAAGATTAACTGAAGGGGCACGTGTTGTGTTGTGGTGGATTACAATCAAAAACAATTTTTAAAAAAACTATATGAATTTTAAAACTAGTATTGGAAATAGATTCATTCTGTTATATGGATCTCAAACTGGGCAAGCACAAGCAATAGCCGAAGAGATTTGCGAGCGGGCACCCGATTTTAATTTACATGCAGATTTGCATTGCCTTGGGTCAGTTGACAAAAAGGTAAGCTTGAATTTTGCATTACATATTAGTACATGACATTATAATTATTATAACTTATGTGCAGTTTTGCCTTGAAAACGAGTCGGTTGCAGTTTTTGTGGTTTCCACGACAGGCCTGGGAGACCCTCCAGACACAGCATTGAAATTTTGGAAACGTATAAAGAAAATTTCTCTTTCGGATAGACACTTGTGTCATCTGAAATACTGTTTATTAGGTAAATAAATGATTTTGTTTTAGTTATTCAATTTACCTAATTTACCTAATTTAATTTATACAGGTCTTGGAGATTCAAATTACGACAAGTTTGCAAACTTTGGAAAGAATCTTGATAGAAGATTGCAACAGCTTGGAGCAGTTAAGTTGGCCGATACAGGATTTGGTGATGATGCAACGGGGTAAAATAAAATTTGATATATTGTTGTTATTCGAGTCTAATAAATATTGGTTTATTATAGGTTAGATATTGTAGTTGAACCCTGGATAACGAATCTTTGGCCAGCGTTGCTGAATGTTTTACAGTGTAAATCTACAGACGTTTCTCAAACTCAAAACCAATTAATTATAACACTGTCGGATATTTCCAATAGTGTTATTGAAAATAGTCAGATAGATAAAAATACGCAAAGCAGTGAAGTTATGCAGATTGACGAACAAGAAATTACTTTAGGCAAAAGTACATCTGCACTCAAAGATATAGATTTGAATTTACCACCTTTACCGAAAGCATTTATAAAATTAAAATTTGATGAAGTAAACTTTGAGGTATAAATTGGATTTTTTAAAAATTTATATTCAGTATTGTATTTTCTGCATGTTTTGATTACAGAGTGGAAAATATCCGGCAAATCATAGAGAATTTCCTTTAGCAGTTTCCGATCTTAAATATGCAAATCTTTTATCAGCTAAAAAATTAACCAATGAAGAGGCAAAAAAATCAGTTTTGGAGATATGCTTGGAGATAAGTGTAAGTAATTTACAAAAAGTTTTCCTTTAATCAACTACTAAAACGTATTTATTGTATAGAATACCGAATTGCAATTTCAACCTGGTGACAGTTTTGGAATTATATGCGAAAACGATGATGAAGAAATTCAATTACTAATTGACAGGTAAATATATAAAAAAATTCATTCTATTACATTAAAATCGAAATTATTTTTTTAAATTTAGGTTAGATTTAAATACTGTGGCTGATTTGAGTGTAAACGTAGAACCAATTAATGACGATCCTATTGCAAAAAAGAAAGTTAAAGGTCAATCTCATTTACCATCAGTTTCTTCAGTACGACAAATACTGCTTACTTGCTGCGATATTCGAGCTGTTCCAAAAAAGGTACACCTACAAGTTAATTGTACTGAATAATCTAAGTTTCATTTTTTTAAATTATTATATTTAGGCATTTATTAGATTATTAGTGGAGTTCACAACGGATACTCAAGAAAAGCGTCGATTACAAGAACTTTGCAGCCGGCAAGGTTCTGCTGAATACAGTAGTCTCATCAGAGATCAAAGTTTAAGTTTGCTGGATTTATTAATGGAATTTAAATCTTGTAAGCCGTCTATTGAAAGGCTATTGGAACATTTACCTCCATTACAAGCAAGATGTTATTCTGTTGCCAAGTGAGCTTTTTTAAATTGGAATTTTGATTTTATTATTAAATTGTTATTTTTTAGTTATTTAAATCCCGATGTGATTCGATGTGTTTTTACTCTCGTGGAAATTGAAAAAATGACGGGACACTATGCCGAAAGAAGGGGTGTTTGCACTAGCTGGTTAGATAAAATAAGTAGAAGTATTCAAGTTTCGCGGCCGAATAATGAAGTAATAACTCTGGAAGCTCAAGTATCTAAACTGTTATTAGTTGACCCTTTAGTTGATCAAAAGGTTTTAAATGGTTTTCTCTGTCAGCACAAATACGAAATACTTATAATAATTATATATTATTTCAGATTGCTATATTTAAACGAAAAAGTACTGGTTTTCATATGCCGGCGGATCATAAAGTTCCAATTATAATGATTTGTGCAGGGGCTGGAATTGCACCGTTTATAGGCTTTTTAGAATGCAGGTATAAAAGTTTAAACCTAGTTTAAACATTTAAAAAAAATTAATTTTTTTTATAATTTTATTTAAAAAATTTAATTTAGACACGAGCAAAGACAAAAAGGAATTGCGAGTCAAAATTGGCTAATTTTTGGATGTCGGAATGAGCTCAAAGACTTTTTATACGAGTAAGGTTTTCAATTGGTTGTAAAAATAACGTGTTACTTTAATATAATGTTTTTATTTTAGGAAAGAAATTGCGCATTACCGTAATTCTGGGACTTTGGTTAAGTTTACTTTGGCTCTTTCCCAGTCCAATACACAGAAAGCACGTTATGTGCAAGATGGTATTAAAGACGAAGCCGAAGAATTTGTTTATTGGGTTGATGACTTGAAAGCAATTATTTACGTGTGCGGTGATGTAAAAAATATGATGAAAGATGTGCGGAGTCAAATTGAAGAATGTTTTATGCAGCAAAAGGGTGACTTATGAGAAATTATAAATTGCGAGACGAAATTTGAGCTAATGGATTTTAATTGTAGGTTTAACCCAAGAAGCGGCTACAAAGTTTACCCAAGAATTACTAGATAAGAAGTTGTACCTCCAAGATGTGTGGTTATAGAAGAAAAAAATTATTTTTAAAGTATTAAAATGAGTCAAAGTCTACATTTTTATGTAATAATAAGTACATATTTTAATTAAACTTCCTTTTTTTAATTGATAAAAGACTGTGTTAACATTTTTATTTGTGCATGGTTTGAACTTTGCCAAATACAAAAACAACTTTTGAATAGCATTGGAAACCTGTTGCAGTACAGTAGAAGCAGTAGAAGTCTGGCTGTAGTAATAATGGACACGTGGCATTAAACATCGCTAGCGTCATCTAGCGTAAGTGTACTGCGGTTTTTAATCATTCGACTTATAACTCTGTGGAGTCACAGGTTGGAGAAATGAGAATTTGTACAAAGGTTACAATTCTAAAACTTCTTTGCAATTAAAAAAAAGAACAATTTGTGTAATCAGTTACATAATACGTGTAATCTTCGCTAATATACGGTGTAAATTTTACATCATTTTTTTATTATTACGGCAGAGAATGCCGCATTTAGTTTTTGTTTACGGCACTTTGAAGAAAGGAGAACCGAATCACGATTTAATTTCAACTCCGTGTAATGGTTTTGCTCAGTATTTAGGAACTGCTGAAACTGTGAAAACTTATCCATTAGTCATTGCTTCAAAGTATAACATTCCTTATCTTATGAAGAGAGTTGGACTAGGATATGTATGTTAGATTAAAATAATTTTTTTAAAAAAATCATAGATGACTTTATTTTAAAAAGACCGGTATCAATTTTCTTTCATTACAGAATGTCCGTGGGGAAGTTTATCGTGTGGATGATTTTATGTTGTCGGCTATAGATGATCTTGAAGGCCATCCGAAATATTATGAACGAGAACAGATAGAAGTCAATTTGGCGAACAGACAAACGCGGAAGAAAGAGATTCTGAGTTGTTGGACCTATTTCCTAACTCATTATAAACCATTCATGCTCGAACTGCCGTGTCTTCAAGATTACTCCTCAAACGGATCTCATAATCTCCCATACGTGCGAAGGTATAAACAACCGGATGCAAATCCACATGACGATGTAAAAGAGATGTAAAATCGAGCACGCGAAACTGTTTCCAGTGTTTTAATAGAAATTGTGCGATGCATTAAAACAAAATTGTTTCAAACTTAAATTTTATTTTCTTATTTATTTCAGTGACGATCTTGAGGATCCAAATGACATTTAGTGTCGATTATAATTCATTAATAACTTGATCAAAATAAACTGTATTTGGCATGCACGGAATGCACGACAATAAATTAAAATCCAAAACCAACTTGTCAAAAATCAATTAACTCAACTAATTACGTATTAAATTAAATATATGCACGATTACAATTGTTGCAAATCAACATGTTTCCTACATGAAAAAATATTGAAGCGCTCTTGCATCTGAATAAAGTTGTTATAAAAACAGATTTACTAAAAACAAAAATTTCGCGTGTTCAGTCGTTACATTTGGCACTAAATGTGCTACTGTTACTGTATTGTTACTATACGTAGATTTACAAAGCGCTAAACTTGCACTTTTTGGGCTTAAATTTAATCTGCTTCCATGAATATTTCAGTTAAATAATGTGTTTTGAAAGTTAATTTTTCAACACCAATTGGAAAATTACAATTCATTCATGTAGGCAAAAAATTTATCACAGAATATAGTTTTAACAATTCTTGCATTTTGGTTATAAATAAATCTTCATTTAATTATGAGTAATGTTAAGCAAAAACCAAATATCTATTATCAATTACGATCTACAGACAATAAAATCAACTCATCACAAATTACAAAACACTTACCAGAAAGCTACAAAAATTGTTTAAAGAATATTTTTTTTTCGTAATGAAATGAAAAAACAAAGTAAGTTTAATAATTTTACAAAATTAAGTTTTTTTTAAATGTTAAATCACCAAATGTAGAAACGACGAAAAATATATTTGTTGATTTCGTTACTGTTCTTATAAAAAGCATTATATCTAATTTTTTCAGCTCATGTCACTTTGAGTTAAAGCAGTATATTTGTTTCCTAAATCAAGCTTAGGCCCTTTATTCGTAAAATCTTCCGTTGTTCTTACTCCACGTTTTACCGATTCGAATCCCTTTTCCGAATCTAACGTCTTGTCTCTGAAATTAAAAAACCCACCAAAATTAATGAAACACTTAATCTCCACATTCTCACAACTAACCCTTTCTTTGTTGCTTTAGTGTTATCAGCAGCCGCTGATAATGATGGAAAATGAAAATCGCTAGTTATTTCAGGAGCAGATTTATTCGAAAGTTTAGTTTTAACTGCTGCTTGGGGGTTTCGTGCGTGCGGAGGTCGATATACATTGGATTTCGGTTCATCCTTCGTTTCTACCTCAACTAAAAAACAAACAAAGGTTAAAGTTTAATTACGACCATTTCAATTAAATTCTTAGCCACCTGGTGGTGGAGAAGGGGCTTGTGGCTCTTGAGGTTGATTTGTTGAAGTTGCCATTGCTTTGTTCCATGGACCTGAAGTATAATCCCGAATTCGCTGTGGTTCGCCATCTTCATTATCAGTTATTTTTTCCCTTTCGTAATCATCTTCTCTCGAATCACTTGATTAAAATATACATTAGTAAGAAGACGAAATTATAAGATACTTATAAACTTACGCAATTTGCATATTTTGAATTTTCAGTCCGGAGTAATCCTTTTCTTTTTCCACTTCAAAGTCTCGCCATTCGGCATCTTCCTATAAACAAAAGAGAAAATATCAATTATAAAAATGTGGATGTGGCCCACATTGCACACAATAAGCCTATGGGCGGCAACGAATGACTAATAATTTACCTCTTCTAGGTCTTGAGCACTACTAAACGGGATAGATGGAGTAATGGGCGGTTTTTCCTTTTCTGCTTTTACGGCTACTTCTACATATTTTTTACCAGTTTCCTCGAGTTCTCTCGCTATCTGATCACTCGTAGTGAATTTCTTTTTCGATTTCTTACTCTTATCTTTTTTAGCAAAAAAGTCATCTAGACTAGAATCAGCCATTTTAAACCGTTGTGGAGCTTAGTGATACTGAGTAATTGGTTATTTCGAAGATATTGAAGAAGTACCGTAACAGATGTCAAGAAATCATGAGCATGCAAAGGCAGGGAACCATTTCGGTTATCGTCCTAGTCTCGAACAATCGCGAAATTGCGAGACATGTTTGTTATGACGTCTGGTGTTGTAATAGCAAAGGATTAGGTTTGTATTGATTGGTCGAATAGTTTTCACGTGATAGAATAACAATATATTATTGGCTCCGAGAACTTTCGCGGAAATTTTGATTTAAACTGTCATCAACGGTTTGACTGACCGTTGCACCATTTGTCCCTCGCTTTTCCTTGAGAAACCAAGTTGATTTTCAGACGTCTTATCTTAGGTATCATTGCATTTCGCAAAATGGATGCCTTTTTAAAACCACCGGCATCGAGTCCGTTGCAGGTACGGAGATATTTTTTTTATTTTGTTAAAATTTTAACTTTTTAACATCTTTTTGTTAAGACGCTTTATAATTCTAATGTCGGTAAAACAACCGCCACAAAAGCAAAATCGAGTGATGGCGGAGTGGAGCGGATGTATCAGAAGAAAACTCAATTGGAGCACATTTTATTGCGCCCGGACACGTATATTGGTTCTGTGGAGACCGTAACAGAATCCATGTGGGTTTACGACCAAGAAGCTGACAAAATCGTAAAGCGCGACACCACGTATGTTCCAGGACTTTTTAAGATATTTGATGAAATTTTAGGTAAGAGTTCTAACATTTTTTTTCTTTAAAATTATTAAAAATTGTTTCATTTAGTAAACGCTGCGGACAATAAACAAAAAGACAAAACGATGGATTGTATCAAAGTTGACATTGATGCGTAAGTTAATAATTGTTACTTGGGTAAATTTTTTTTAATGTCACTGTATTAAACTTGCAGGGAAAATAACGTCATAACTATTTACAACAACGGGGTAGGCATTCCTATAGTTGTTCACAAAGACGAAAACATGTACGTGCCAACCATGATTTTTGGACATTTGCTCACATCAAGCAATTACAACGATGATGAGAAGAAAGTAACTGGTAAGAATTATATACGGTATACAGTAGTATCAAAGATTAATTATTTTGTTTAGGTGGTCGAAATGGGTATGGCGCAAAATTATGCAATATATTTAGCACAAAATTCACAGTAGAAACTTCATCTCAAGAATACAACAAGTCGTTTAAACAGGTAGAGTTTTAAGTTCAAATTCAAAGCGAATCAAGTAATTAAATATTTCCACTCTAGACTTGGACGGAAAACATGAGCACGTCTACTACAGCCACGATTAAAACAACAAATGCTAAAGACTTTACTAAAATCACGTTTTCGCCGGATCTAAAGAAATTCAAAATGACGTCGCTCGACAAAGACATTGTGGGCTTATTTTCCAGGCGCGCGTACGATGTTGCAGGAACGACTAAAGGAGTCAAGGTGTTTTTGAATGGGAAACGTATCATGGTGAGTGACCGAGAATTTCTTTTGGGTTGAAAAATTTATTAATTTTATTTGTTAGGTGAAAAATTTTAACGAATACGTACAACAATACACACAAAATGCAACTGATGACCACGGAACTCCGATCAAAGTTGTGTACGAAATGGTGAACCCTAGGTGGGAAATTGCTATAACAGTTAGCGATCGTGGCTTTCAGCAAGTCAGTTTCGTGAATAGTATTGCGACAACAAAGGTAAAATAAAAAATGTAATGATTTAAAACATTTTTGATAAAATTTAAACTTTTTTTATAGGGTGGTAGGCATGTTGATTATGTAGCTGATCACATTGTCACCAAAATTGTGGAGGTTATCAAGAAAAAGAATAAAGGTGGACATACAATTCGGCCTCTTCAGGTATGTACAGAAACTATGGACACTAAAATTTACAAACTATTTATTTATTTGTTTATTTTAAAGGTTAAGAATCACATGTGGGTCTTTGTCAACTGCCTGATTGAGAATCCAACTTTTGATTCTCAGACCAAAGAGAATATGACACTCCAAGCCAAAAGTTTCGGATCAAAGTGCGACTTTAGTGACAAATTTATGTCTCAAGTTCAAAAATCTGGACTCGTCGAGTCTATTCAGTCGTGGATGAATTATAAACAACTGGTATTATAATAATAATTAAGCCATCTTGATATTTTAAAAGTTAATAGATTTTTTTTAAAGACTAAACTTGATGGCAAGTGCTACAAAACAAAACACTCAAAACTTCGAGGGATTCCGAAATTAGAAGACGCAAATAATGCAGGGACAAAGAACTCTTCCGATTGCACGCTCATCTTGACTGAGGGAGATTCAGCCAAATCTTTAGCTGTATCTGGTCTCGGTGTTGTTGGACGTGATAAATACGGGGTTTTCCCATTACGTGGTAAATTGTTAAATGTTCGCGAAGCGACTCACAAACAGGTAATTTTTGCAATACTTTAATATTTTTTTTATCGTTTATTTATTTATTTATTTATTTATTTATTCATTCTACAGATCTTGGAAAATGCGGAGATTAACAACTTGATCAAAATTCTTGGTTTGCAATACAAAAAGAAATACACAAAAGTGGAGGATCTTAAGACACTTCGTTATGGTCGTTTAATGATTATGACCGATCAAGATCAAGACGGTTCTCATATTAAAGGATTGATCATTAATTTCATTCATCATAATTGGCCCGATTTACTTCAACTGCCATTTTTAGAAGAATTTATTACACCAATCGTTAAAGTCACGAAAGGTGGTCAATCGCTTTCCTTTTACAGTATTCCCGAGTTTGAAGAATGGAAACAAGAAACGGAAAACTTCCATACGTGGAAAATAAAATACTACAAAGGTATTTTAAAAAAATAAAATAAAATAAAAAATAATAAACAATACAGATTACTTATTTGTAACTTGGTATTTTTATATTTAGGTTTGGGTACCAGTACAACTAAGGAAGCCAAAGAATACTTTACTGATATGGCACGTCATAGAATTAGATTTAAATATACTGGTGCTGTAGACGATGAGTCTGTGCGATTGGTAAATATGATAATATTTTAAAATTAATCATCTAGTTATTCGAATTGAAATTTAGGCGTTTAGCAAAAAGATGATTGAACAACGAAAAGATTGGCTGACTAATGGCTTAGAAGAAAGAAAACAAAGAAGAGAACAGGGTCTTCCAGAGGTACGGAACGCTTGCTCGCTAATTTATTTCGCAATTAAATCTTTATTTTTCCACTAGATTTATCTGTACGAGAAAAACACTAAAGCTGTAAGTTATGAAGACTTTGTAAACAAGGAATTGATCTTATTTAGCAACATGGATAACGAACGTTCTATTCCCTCTCTTGTAGATGGTAAGTGTCTAGTTGATCACATTCGATTTATTTGTGATTTAACAACTAATTTTTGTATTAGGCTTGAAACCAGGACAACGCAAAGTTTTATTCGTGTGTCTCAAACGCAACCTCAGAAAGGAAGTTAAGGTATCGGAATTAACTGGATCAGTATCCGAACAGTCGGCGTACCATCACGGAGAAGTAGGTTTTTGTGTAATTGTTGTTGGATTATTTTTCTCATCATTTTAATATTGAATATAGGCATCTCTGCTGTCCACCATTATAAACTTGGCGCAGAACTTTGTAGGAAGCAATAATATTAATATTTTGCAGCCAATTGGTCAATTTGGTACACGTCTTCAAGGTGGCAAAGATGCTGCAAGTCCTCGATACATTTTCACAGCGTTGAGTAGTTTGACACGCCACTTGTTTAACATCAAAGACGATCCGATATTGCATTATCTGAATGATGATAATAAAAAGATCCAACCGGAATACTACCTACCAATAATACCGCTGGTGCTCGTTAACGGTGCTGATGGCATTGGGACGGGATGGATGACTAAAGTACCGAATTACAACCCAAGAGAGCTTGTGGCGAACATCAAACATCTGCTCGCTGGAGAACCTCTTGAAGAAATGGTAAGAAATTTATTATATTTTATTATATCTTTAATAATCAACTTGATTTTTCAGAAACCTTGGTTTAAAAACTTTTTTGGCGGTATGGACTTTTTGGAACCACAGAAATATGTTTCAAGTGGTGTAGTATCTGTGATTGACAGGCAAACCGTTGAAATTACTGAACTCCCAATTCGTACGTGGACTCAAAACTATAAAGAATCTGTGCTGGAACCAATGCTTTATGGAAGCGAAAAGAGTCCGATTTCCATAACTGATTACAAAGAGTATAATACAGATACATCTGTCAGATTTGTGGTCTCGATGGCAGAAGATATCTTGGAAAAGGCGGAGCGTGATGGGCTCCATTCATTCTTTAAATTGTTCACCAATATTAATACTTCATCAATGGTATAATGATTTAATCTAAAATTCACATTTAAGACTATTAACTATTTTTTTGTTGGTTTGTTTTTAAACAGGTGTTGTTTGACCGAAATGGTTGTTTGAAAAGATACGAGACAGCAAATGACATTCTTAAAGAATTTTATGAAATAAGATTTGAATATTATGTAAAGAGGAAGGCATACATGGAAGGTTTGCTGCTTGCTGAATCGCGCCTATTGTCAAATCAGGCACGATTTGTCCTTGAAAAAATCGATGGAATAATTTTAATTGGTATATTTTTCAACATATTTTTTCCCCTCGTTTTAAATTCCAACTTATAATTTTTCTTCTCCAGAAAACCGGAAGAAAGCCGAAGTTATCAAACAACTAGGTGAACGAGGTTACGACGCGGATCCAGTGAAAGCCTGGCACAAACAACTTAAGGTTTTTATTATGAACTTACTTGTTATAATGTGTTTCAAATCTAAAATATTTTCAGGCTGTTGAAGCTGCTGACGACATCGTCGATGAAGATTCGAACTCTGAAGCTGAAAAAGAAGAGGAAGTAACGGATTTCGGTTATTTGTATTCAATGGCAATGCTTTCCCTAACCAAGGAGAAAAAGGAAGAATTGCTAGCAAAGAGAGATGAGAAACTTGTAGAGTTGCGTGATCTGCAGTCCAAGTCTCCGTCGGATATGTGGAGGGAAGATCTGGACGCCTTCTTGGAAGAACTTGATGTAGGAGAAATACGGTAATCTCAAAATCGTCAATAATTTCAATTTGTGTGGTTTGCAGTTAGTAGAAGCCAAAGAACAAGAAGATGAAGCTGCTGGTGCAGTGAAACCTTCAAAGAAAGGAAAAATGGCTGCTGCGGTGAAAAAGAAACCTCTTAAATCATTAAAGGAGGAAACCAGACCTTCTCCGCTCGGCCGAATAGTTATGCCGCGAATTGACGCGGTTAAACGTAAAGCGGAGAGAACCGCAGGCACGACAACTGCAGGAATTAAACGAGTCCGAGTAAGAACTAATGAAATTTTTTGGCAACATATATTTTTCATATTTAATATTTTTTTGTTTTTTTTTCTTCTTCAGAAAGCGCCAGTAAAATCTTTAAAAACAGCTGCAGGGAAGAAAACTGATGATAGTGTGACATCGTCTGAAAATGACGGAACCCCTAAAGTTAAACGTGTCCGAGTAAGAAAGTTTTTTTTTGTTTTTTTTTTAATTTTAATTTTAACATTTTTTCTATTATTTTTTCTATTATTAATTTATGCAGAAAGCGCCAGTAAAAGCTGTAAAAACTGCCGCTACAAATAAGAAAAAAGATAGCGTGCCATCGTCTGAGAGTGATGAAGTCTTGCCATTAGCAGAACGAATTAAGAAGGCTGCGGCTTCGAAAACAACGAAAGGAATGAAACAATCAACTCTCAATTTTGGTCGAAAGCAGAGTGTAAAAGAAAGTAATACCTCGGACGATTTTTTCTCGCCGTCGAACAAATCTGACGATGAGTTTGAACACCCAAAAACACTTCCAAAGCGGGCGGGTAATTTTCGTCATTTTATGAATTTATTATTTGTTTTCTAATTGAATTAAATTTATAGCAGCAAAAAAACAGGTGGTACAGCCACTACTTAACATTACCTGCACCTCTGATGAGTCGGAAGATGATGCAAGCGAGGACGAGTGGATAGAATCATCACCGGTCAATAAAAAGAAGAAATCGGGGTCTGAAAGTGGTCCATCGGCAGTAAGTGGAAGAAAAACCGCAAAGCAAATAACGTTGGATACAGACGAAGAAGTAAATGAAATTGACTCATCCCAACCGGCAGAAGATGATGATAAACTTGATTCGCCTGAACCAGCAAAAGGTATAATTTCTTTTTTTTTTTTTTCTTTTCTTTTTTTCTTTTTTTCTATCTATAATGTACATATTTTATACTAGTTCTGCAAAAGAAAGTTGTTGTGGAAGACGACGAAAACGATTCCGACGAATCTTTCAAAATCACGAAGGGTATAATTTAAATTTTTTAAACTTATTAATTTTTGTAATAAATGGTATGATGTATAGCAGTAGCAAAGAAGCGTGGACGTAAGGAGGTAATGGACTCGTCATCGGAAGACTACCAACCGACGATTAAAAAGAAACTAGCTCCTCGGAAACAAACCGCCACCAAACTAACAAGAACTAAAGTAATGTATTTATGAGATTAGTAATTGAGCAATAGCTAATTATTCTTTTAATGATGTAGAAAACAATCGTACTTTCTGATTCTGATGGTGATAGCGAACCAGTAGTAACACGTCCTAAATCCACAAGACCTCGAAAGGTGTACAATTATAGCGATTCTGATGAATAGACGTCTTTAATTTTTTTTAATATTTGGATTATAACCCGTTTTTTATTCCTTTTTTATTTATTTAATTTTCTATAAATGTAACCGTTTACTGTTCTGTAAAAAAAAAAGTAATAATAAATTACAACAGTAAAATAAAATATTTGATTTATTTTTTTGAAAATTGGAATTTACTTTCATGAATGAATGATACTTATAAATGAAAGTCTGGTACTGCGTTGTTTCTGCATGATTCACATTTTCATTCTCGGATACCTCTAATTTCGTCTACAAAATGTACGGAAGTGTACAGAATCCAACCCAATTAAAAATTGTTTATTGAAAAATACAATTAAGTGTTAAATCAACTCTCGAATTAACTATACATATTGCTCATTTTGATATTATAAATTTTGAATACGATCTTGATTTTAAAAATAGTTTTGCGCATTATGCTTAGTTCACAGTACGACTGAAAATTAGACGCAAACTGAAACTGAAAATTTTTAGCAGCTAATAACTGCTCATCTGAAAAGTTTATTTCCTGTTAAGCTGTTTTTAGATGCCTAAAATGATCTTTTCTTTTGGGAGTCACATTTGCAGTCGTAGTGTGAACTATTTTTTAGGCATTATGCTGTAATTTAGAGACTTCCGTAGGTGAGAAGGCGTGTCCACCATTTTGAGTTTTTCGTCGTGTTCGCTTTTCACACGGGTCACAAGTGTTCCTGTTTTAACAATTTAGTCGCAAATACAGTTGGGTTGGAGTTCTAATTAGTATCTATAATTATAGCGGGCTTTTGCAGTATTTCACCGGCTGTCAAAAATGAGCAAAAAGTGTGCTCGTTGCGACAAGACTGTCTACCCGTTGGAAGAGCTAAAATGTCTTGACAAGGTGGCGCCTATTTATTTCTCTCTTATTACATTTCCGAGCTGCATCTTGAAAAAATCAGCAAAAATTATTTTTATTATATAGCAATCAATCACGTATAAATTGCATCTATAATGATGCAATATTATGAGAAACTCGCGTATTTTTCAAGTTGCAACGAGTTAATTAACAACTTTTATTATTATTTTTTTTTTGCTATCTGCGAATTAGGTTTGGCATAAAACCTGTTTCAAGTGTCAAGAATGTGGAATGACGCTCAATATGAGAACTTATAAAGGATTCAACAGATTGCCATACTGTAATGCGTACGTTTCTTATTTCATTTCCAATTCTTAAAATAATTATTTTTAGAAACGACATTTCCTGCAACAGGTTTGAGAATTTGACGTATAAAACGTCTTGTTCCCCACACCCACCACTTCCTTTGAGAATAAATTTAATTGGACATTAAGATATGTTTTCATGAAACGTTTAAACTCTTACAACTATTTTCAGTCACTGCCCACAAGCGAAACATACTACAGTAGCCGACACTCCGGAAATACGAAGAATTCAAGAGAACACGAAAATCCAAAGCACAGTTAATATAATAAATTCTTTAAATATAATTTATTTCATAACTAATGCATTTTTCAGGTGAAATATCATGAGGATTTTGAAAAGCAGAAAGGAAAAGTAACTCAAATCGCAGATGATCCCGAAACCTTGCGTATTAAGCAAAATACACGCATCATCTCCAATGTTGCTTATCATGGAGACTTGGAAAAGAAAGCTATCATGGAACAACGAAGGCCAGCTGTGGCAGGTGAAAAGAATGGCGATGATGATATGGAATTTCATATTGAAGGTAAGAAAATATGACTGTTGAATAACCGCACGAATATACATATTGCTTATTGAAATTTTGATTTGTTTCATCTTAACTTAATAATTGTAAAATAGAAATGAAATGGACATTGTGTGCACGCTTTGTCCTACATTTTTGCTAACTTCTAACAATTGTTTAGGTAAAGATGAGCCGTCGCCCATTCAAACTCCACTAATTATAGAGAAAACTCCCGAACCAGTTGAACCAGCTTCTAACAACCAAGGTCAGTGGAATAATAGGCTGCAATAATAAAGCACAGAGCTGACAAAAATACACTTTTAATTTCCTCGTTTTTGACTAAAGCTGCATCTAAACTCTGATATGTAAATAATTATTTTCATTTTAGTTGCTGCAAATGTGCAGCCATCGCATTCTGGCAAATATAGTGAATTGGCATCCCAAAATATCACAAAAGATTCCCCTTATTCTGCCCGACAATCCTCAACCCTCATTTATTCTTCTGAGCATGGTCCAGGTAGTGTAAATCTTTCCTATATCCCTTTTGTAACATTGTTATTCCTTCCAGTAGATCAATTGCGGGGCTTGAGTTATTAATTTTTTTTTGTTATTGCAATATCAGTTTTAACTTGACATGATAAAGACAAGTCGGGGTTAACTTGAAAAACTTTGTTGTAATAGTTATGAAGAATCTTTCGTTTTTTGGAAATCTTGAGAGCAACACTATTTATTCTTCTGATGGTGGCAAAGGTAAAGTTGCTGAATTGAAAACTGACCTATTAAATTAACAGCATAGCTTGAGTACGTATTAATATGTTTAGCATTAATCACTAGACAAAATAAGAAAGAAATTAAACGCTTTTATCATGTTTTAGATTATTCACATTTTTTTAGTTTAGTACTTTTTGAGGGAATGGAATATGTTTCAGATTATTTTTTATTTATTTTAATTAATTTATAGTTACTTGAATGCTATTATTTTTATTTTTTTTTATTATTTTATTTTTTTTTATTTGTGGGTTGTACATTCTTTTTAAAAATAGTTTCAAATCCTTCAACTCGTCGTGTTGGATCAATTGCAGACTATGATCCTCTTAACGATAAGTATGGATCTCTGGCACCCGCAGTGAAAAACGATTTGAATTCGCAATCTAATAACATACCTCCAATGAAAGGTTAGCATGCTGTGTCTTAATTATATTTATTGCAAATCTTTTTTGCAAATTTGGTTTATTTTCATTACAGATGTCGACCAGCATGCGTTAAACCAGCAAACTCATAAAAATATGGGAGTAAGTATTTCTTAATTTAAACCAACTCTACTCAATTATATTTTTATCTTTTTTTTATATCTTTAGCCTACTTATCGAGCCATGTATGACTACGCGGCTTCTGACATGGATGAAGTTAGTTTCCTTGATGGTGATTTTATTGTCAACTGCACACCAATTGATGAGGGATGGATGACTGGTACTGTGCAAAGGACAGGACAGACCGGAATGCTGCCAGCCAATTATGTTGAAACGATTAATTGAATTTATAAAGTTAATTAATAGAAATTAATGTTCTTTTTTTTATATATCTATATATATATATATATACAAATATTATTTTTTTTGTTTTGTTTGCTATTATGAGGCCATTCACAACAAACATTCTACTGGCATTTTGACATTTATTGTTTGAATAGGATTTAACATTTAATTTACGTTAATTAAACTTTGGATTGGGACCATTACATAATTATATCCCTCTCAGAGATAATTAATAATTCCACTAATAAATGAAGAAAAAAATTAACTTGGTGCCAGATTATTATTCAAATTTTGGAATTCCGTAACGAGACCTCAGAAATATCGTAATCTATTTATTATGACGGTACTGTTTTTTTTAAGGCAAAGACAATTTTGGATTTTTTTTTGGGCCTTCCAATTCATGTGAGTAACGATAATCAAAATTTGTTTCGTCAGACATATCTAGTGCCAAACTAATGATATAGCAAATTAATTAATAGATTGTCTTTGCCTCGTTATTACAGAGTTTGCGGCAGGTACTTTTCCCTTATAATTATAACTTTTTATGGTTATACATTACACAAAAGAAAAAAGTCCAATTTTTAGTGCACAGTTTAGAAAAGCGAGTACTAAAACTGGACATTTTTCTTTTGTGTAACACTATTTATAACCATAAAAAAGTTATAATTATAAGGGAAAAGTACCTGCCGCAAACTCTGTATTGATAGACATGAAATTCAATTTGAGTTAAAAATAGATGTACAGTAATTATGATTTACAATTATGATTTACAATTATGTTTTTAATTACTGAATTAATTTAATTACATCAAATATGTAAACGATAACGTGGCGTAAATTGTAGATTTTTTTTACGGTACTTTAATGTGTTGCTTATCTAGAATATGTTGAAATCAACGATATGACGATGTTTTGTATTCCGAATTTTTACGCGCTATTAATACTACTAATATATTGTATATTCCAGTTTACTACTCATATTGATGTTTTTTTTAAGAATTTTTTATAGCGAAAAAAATATTTCTTGAAAAAGTTATTGTTGCAACAGATGACTCCCAAACGTGAGTGTTTGCCAGATGAAAATATTGTGAGGTTTCAAAGGGTTTAACTTGGAACGACGGTTTATTATGATTTTAGCTTTATGCTCAATTACATTAAATGATTTATATAATTCTGTTTAGTTTTCGTGAAAGAATGTTTGACTTGTTGATGCTCAATTCATAATGTACAGTGCAGCCGGTTTGAATTGTTACCTTGTATAATATCGTAGAGTGAATAGGGTTTGATATTACATTAAACTTTCGTGGAGTCATGTGTTGAAAAATTTCTACGACAGTATAATTTTTTGTTTTATGTTTATTTTTTAAAAAGTAAATTACATTCAGACACATTGCGTCTCCATTTCTATTTGTAATAACAACATACCAGTATTGAAATCCAAGTAGAATTAAAGCAAACAATGCTTAAATGTTTCCCTAAAATTTTAGAACTAGAAACAAATTAATTACTTAGATCAATCGCTGTATTTCTGTTTTTCGTAATACTCTTGTCACTTTGCTGTTCCTACAACTTTTTTAATCATGTTATGATAATAGCAGATCTAACATTTTCTGGTCTCAAGGGTGTTATACTATAGATTTTTTCTTTTTTAAAATTTTTTTCTTAAAGCTTATTACATTTTTTTTTTTTAAAAGAAGTAAAAGAGAATATTTTACAATTTTGTTTTTTTATTCAAAATTTGCAACGATATGAAGTGAATAATTGTGCAGATATTTAAAACTATCGGGTGAGCACAGTATGACAAATGTAATTGTTATTCAGTTGCGAAGATATTTACACCTTTTCTTGTTAACAGTTTTTTCTGTACTAATGCTTTTTGTATAGTCTGATCTCAATAATTGCAGACTATAACTTTTTCACATGTTTGTTTTTAAACTACACTTTTAAGTTTTATAGAAATATTTGTATTGGTGCGTACGTTAAAAACCGTTACAGTTTTTTAAGTACAAGTTTAATACTCTTATTCAACATCAATAAAATAAAGTGATTTAAACGTGTGACCCGTAAGAATATATTCTCAACACCACACTAAAACAAATCGATAAATCAGTTCCATTTTATGTACCAGATGGCGCAAAAAGCGAGGCAAAAAGTCTGGACACAAATTTCAAAATGGCAGCTACGGTGCGATTGAAAATTATTCTGCTCGCAATTATGAGCATAAGAATATGTTTTACCTTTCATTATCCGATTAAATGCGGTCATCTGCCTCCAAAACCCGAAGAGGTAATGTAGATTTACAAGTTTTGACAATTGTTTTAGTTTGCATGGTTTTTATATTAATGTTTTTATTTCGCCTTGTTATACAATGCCCATGTTTTTAAATGCCATCTGAAATAGATATTGTAAAAATCAATTTTATTTGTGCATATTGTATATCAAATCTATTAAAATGATTTTGTATTGATAATCAAGCGTGTTTGTTCTGAATTAAATGTTAGGAAAAAAATTAAATCACAAAAAAATTCTCATTAAGTATATTAATTACAATTAAACACTTGCTTTTAAACTATCTATTTATTAGAATTTATTTAAATCAATTTGCATTTTTTGTTGAAACGATTAGGATATCGTGAGTAGAGATCTAGATGAGGACGTACTCATGGAGAAAATAGGTTTTGTACTGGAATTGATTTCACAGAGGCTAAAACACACATCGCTGACTTTCTCTTAATTACGTACCTGCTAAAAGTTTGTGTGCGAAAAAAAATCCAAAGAAATTGTGTGTTATTAATACACTGCAGGTTGTCGATTAATTTAGATTAGAAATAAAATATAAATCAATCGATTTCTTTCTCGTCTAAATTAGGAGGGATTAGAAGTGAGATGATAAAAAAATTGAGTTTGCACAATAATTATAATTTCTACAGATAAAATTGATCAACGATATTTGTTGCTGAATCTTTATTTTCTTGGAAAAAATGAATATTTTTTAGGAATAAATCTGACCTTGATTCACTCAAGTGATTGAAGGTTTCACAAAGCCTTGGCTAAGGATTAATAGATGGAATTAGTCGTGCTAGCTATAAACTCGTGATACCAAAATTATGCTTACTACTTCTATACTTCTATACTTCTATACTTCTATACTTCTTTTTACAGGTACTGCATCATATTCATATAGAACCTGCACATGTAATTAGGAAGAGGAATATTGATCAAAAGCTTAGAATTAAACTAATTTATGATGCTAGTGTGCATAGGTAAGAAGAATTATCTTTTTAATTTTTATGCTATCATAATTTGATGAAGCATAATTTTTTAATTCAGCAATCAAAAATAATTAAATTAATTAATGATTTACATCCTGTTTATGAAATTACAAAACCTTTAATATTTTACTCTTTTTGCCGTCAGAATCGTATTAAAACAAGATTTATTCATTAATTGCCATCTCTGCATTAAATTTGTACTTGTTGCAATAATTTATTTATTATTTTCAGGTTGCCCAAAGACAAATTTAGTACTTTTAATGTAAGTACATGAACTTATTCATGTTATCAAGAATTATTTACATTGGTTTGTGTAATGCGTTTTACTATTGCAGAAAATTTTACCAGCTGCTGTGAAATTCTGGGAAGAAACGTTACGTGTGCGTCCAATGTATTCTCCGATTTTATTAAGCAGGTAAATTAACTTTAAATTGTATGTAACACGGAATATTTTAGTCATTTAGGGAACGTTAGTCATTTACAAGGGCTTGTTAGCTTTATTATTCTTAGTTTACATTTATTTTTCCTGTTATAAACGGAAACACAGATCTGTTATTTCAACCATTGTTTGTTTTGAAAAAATCAATAACAATTCCACTGTAATGGTCTACTTAGAAATTTATAAGTTACTCGAGAGAATTGCAACTAGCAACTTAGGTGAGGATTATAAAATGATAAAATTTATATCTTTTTGTAGGAAATGTGAACAAAACAAACTGTATTATTTGAAGAATAAAAAACATCATTACTGCAGTGTATCGTGTGAAAATGAAACAAAGTGTGGCGAAGTCGTTGTTCCCGAAGACCATTTAGACGTGAGTGAGCCTTAACTATTCAAAGTTATTATTATTTTTAATTTAAATATATTTTGAATTGTAATTTTATTTCTAGGTTTGCAGGACGTGCAATGGAGTAGGGAATGGCTGTGTTGAAAGGAATGTTAAAGGCAAAGGTGTAAGTGGAGCGGATTTCTTATTTTACGTTTCGGCAATGCAAACTGATCGCTGTCAGAAAGGATCGACCATTGCGTATGCAGCGCACTGTCAGCTGGAGGCGGCTTTCGATAGGTAACAAATGCACTTCTAAACTAATTCAATGTTGATGTTGGAGTTTGTTGTTTCAACTCTTACTCCACAGACCTATTGCAGGTCACGCTAATCTTTGTCCAGAAGCTATCAATACAAAAGCACAGGATCAGGAAACTTTGTTCGCCACGATTAAACATGAGATTTTACACGCACTGGTAGCAAATTGACAATTTTTGATTTTTTATTTATTGTAAAATATATTTTTTAGGGTTTTTCCGTGAGCCTTTTTGCTTATTTTAGAGATGAAAATGGGAAACCTCGAACACCTCGACTTGAAAATGGGAAACCAGAGCTAAATGAAACGTATATTGCTAATATTTAATGAACTTTGTTGGTTACTAATAATTTTTTTTGTAATTTTTAGTTTAAAAAATTGGCAGTGGAGTGATAAAGTTATTCGCACTGTGACAAGAAAAAATTGGAGGGTAAGAGGAGGTACCGTGCAAAAAACTGTCCATATGATTGTCACTCCACGCGTTCAGGTTAGGAGATGTAACATTATAGAAATTATTATTATTATTACTAATTTTTATCTTTTAGAAAGAAGTTCGGCGTCATTTCAATTGTCCAACTTTAGAAGGAGCTGAACTGGAAGACCAAGGTGGTGAAGGAACAGAATTAACTCATTGGGAAAAAAGAATCTTTGAGGTAAAAAGTTGGTAAAAAAAAAGTAATTAAGGAGAAATATATTTTTATTTTTATTAAATTTAGAATGAAGCCATGACTGGAATTCATACACAAAATCCCGTTTATTCTCATTTAACTTTAGCATTACTTGAAGACACGGGTTGGTATTCGGCAGATTTCAGCAAAGCTGAAAATTTGACATGGGGGCAGAGTTTGGGTTGTGATTTTGCTACCAAAAGTTGTCTGAATTGGATGGAAATTCAAACTCAAAAGTAAGACAAACTTTTCATTGCTCAATTTTTATGCTGAGTATATTTTATGTTTCAGTAATCGGAATATATATCCATTTTGCAAAATTGTTAAACGTGATCCTCTTTACACTTCATGTTCAGAAGACAGGACAGGCCTTACTGTTTGCAATTTAGTAGACTATGTCGAAGACTTACCAAAAGCTTACCAAGTACTTAATTGTGCACAATTAAATGTTTTTAATTTGAGTATTACAATTTCTGTTGCAGAATTTTGAGAGTTTATCTGATGTGCCCTCTAACCTTGTTGGACAGTATGGAGGATCTTTGGTTTTAGCGGATTATTGTCCATTTTTTCAGGTTGGCAAATATGAATTTTAATTGTATTGGTTTTAATTGCATCGGTTTCCAGGAATTTCATTGGAAAACTCAAAATGTTTCTATTCGTGGATCCAAATGTATTTACGCAGAAAACACAATTCGTAAGCTTAAATGGTATTTTAGGAAAGTTTTGTTTTTTAAATGTAGCGATTAAATTTTGCAGAGCCCGAAAGCAATTTAGCTTTGGAACTGTATTCAAGCAACAGCAGATGTTTTGATCACGCACCAGTGAGTTCATTAATGAACCGATCAATAACATCATCTTAACAAATTTGTGTTTACAGGTGCCTTGGGAAGAAAAACACTGTAGTCATTCCCGTCACAAACAACATTATGGCAGTGGTTGCTACGAAGTATTAAGACTATTATTTAAGTGTAAAAGTTTTTAATTTTTTATTTTGGTAGTTTTCATGCTCTGAAGGACGATTAAAAGTTAAGGTCCTTGATCGTCTTTATACTTGTTACAAAGAAGATCAATTACTTCAGGTTACCATTGCAGTTGATGATAAACTGCATAGCGGACAAATAATATGCCCACGATGTCAAGAATTATGCAAAGTAAATATTTTTAGGAAAAATTACACTATAACTCATACTTTTTTAATCTAGAGCGGATGTTTACCTGACAGTTCCCCTCCACCACAGCTCCATTATATGATCGATGAACTTATCTGCAGTTCACCGCACAAAAGATTGTCTTACAAATTGATTTGTGTATTTATACTCATCACAATTTTTTTATAGATCCGTGTACAACAAAATAATGTGATTTTATTGGAATTTACCTTCACGCAAAACAGTTTAAACTGTGATACAACGATTATACATAGTTTTCTATTGCTCTGTGATGCTTGTATCATAGTAACATTTATGTAAATATTTTTTATTAAATTATTAGGAAATGAAAAGCTTATTTTTTTTTTACAGTTTAACTTTAGTGCTTGCTTTGAAAGTTTTATTTGCTTTTGAATACTAATTGTAAATTTTGTGAAATTGTAACTCGTGTTTCAAACCTAAATATTGAGTTGTCAAATTTTTGTATCTTTAATTTTGAAAGTAGGTCCCTTTAACGTGCAACAAAAAAAAATGTTACACGTATTTTATTTTATTTTACAGCAACTTGTTTGTCGCTTTCTGATTGTATCGTTGGCTATTTTTCTATGGCAGCGTACGATTTTCGATTTTTTATTTATTTATTTATTTTTTTATTTTTTATTTTGATAAACTGAATCAATTAAAATTTGTAATAATTTACAGTTAGGTAATTACTTTAAGGACACTTCTACTTGGGTTGATTGATAAATCGATTAAATAAACGACGACAATACATATTAAAGGTTTATTTCTTTGAACTTTATAGTAAATGCATCAGGGGACGGACGTCATTGAAATATTGGCAGTTAATCATTATTTTCCTGTTGATTGGCGCTTACCAAAAAATAATTTTCCACGTGTGTAGGTAGAAAAGGAAATGAATGCAGTTAAATGAAAACGTCCGGTCCTGATAAAATGTCCAATTGCAGTTAGATGCAATTTAATATCCATTTCATTTTTTTCCGATTTAGTTAGAGGTTAAAAATCGAATTTATTTTTTGTTAAAAGTGAAAACTGGACTATCAGTTTCTGACATTGTTTACTTATCATCCTTTTTGTAATTTGTCGAAGAGATCAAAGATCGATTTAAAAGTCCATAATTCCAGAACAAAATACAACATTGTTTCGTACAGATAAAGTTGTCATGCACCGGTTAAAATCTTTCTAAATTTGTATTCTTTGCATCAGTGTGTGTATTTTTCAACATGTTTCTATGCCCTTTAATTTTATTTCCGTTTCTTCTTTTGACAAGACTGATGTGAGTCCTAAACAGATGACCTCACGAGACAACATCACCTCCTTCGTCCCTTTAATGGTCATACGCATGGTGGAAAAGCACCAGGGTCATACGTCATATACCCCGACTATGCCCCTATAGAATAGCCAATCATAGATATAGAAATCCAATATTTACGTCACTTTGCTTTATATATTACAACGATTACATAATTCGTCTCTAAAATTTCAATTTGCTATAAAACGTAAAAAATTATTGAAAATTGCAGGATTTGCCACAGGTGCATAGCAGAAAACTAAAACCAGATGGATCCAGAGTGGTACTATCAACCCTTTGTATTTCATTGGAGTATCGATTAATAAAATTCCCCCTTCTCCTTCAAAAATACTAGCATAATTTATTTTCAATTTCAATTTCAATTGTTTTTAAACTATCATTCGTCACTATTGCGCATGTGTGCAATGCCAATCAATGTGACATCATGTGCGCAGAACTCGGGCTGATGCATCAAACTGGCACATCTCAAGTGGCATAACTTGAACAAGTATTTGGTAGCTTGGTGAGGAGAGATTTCAATTCCTATATTCAGGAGTTTGTTAACATCCGAAGAAGTTTTTTTTGAAGGAAAATGAGGATTTCAGTTCGCCTGTTTAAGGATGTGGGGAAGTTGCTCGATCATTATTCCAACTATAATCCATCGCCGCTTTCTATCAAGCAGTTCATAGACTTTGGTAAGCAACCTACTTTCCATTTTCATGTAAATAATAATAATATTTTATCAAACCGTAATATTTATTGGCCATGTTTATATTCACATTATAATGGGTGTTTTTAAATGTAACGAGCAACACGAGGTTGAATTTATTTTTAGTGTCAAATATTTTGTCTTAATTCGGCCACGCTAAAAGATGGTAGACGGTAAATGCTGATGCAAAAATAAACTAGAATAAAATTTTACTGACGCAAAATTAAGTTGGAAAAAATCCAAATTTGAATAAATAAATATAATGAATGAAATTGGCATTTAAAGAACGAGTTGAAGCCAGATTTTGGTACGATGGATGAAGACATTACGAAATTGCTCTGTGATTGCATCAATATGGGCACAAAGATTGAACACAAAAAATAACGTCAAATCTTTAATCCAGTCAAATCGTAATACCGGTATCTAAAATACAAAATAAAAAATGACAAAAAATAAAATAAAATGAAAATTAATACGAAGTAATAGAAATGTGAAAAGCTGCATGGAAAACTGCATATCGAGGTCATTGGCATAATTGGACTTTGATAAAGGTAAACAACAAATAATGAAAGTGAACTCTCGCCTGCTGCGAACTTTGTACTGTTTACGATCAATTAAAGCACAAATTTACCGTATATTTAATTGTGAATTTAAGAAGAAAAAAATTATTTTTTTGTTATTTTTTATTTTATTCTAGGTCAAGCTGCATGTGAAAGACAGTCGTTTCTGTTTCTGCGAAAGGAAATTCCCGTCCGTTTGGCCAACATAATGAAGGAGATCAACTTGTTACCACAAAAGCTTTTACAAATGCCATCCGTCGGATTAGTTCGGAGTTGGCGAGTATACTATTATTTTTAATATTCATCGTTTGAGTTGAAATTAACAATTTTTTTCTTTTTTTTAACACAGGTATGTTCAAAGTTTTGATGAAATTCTGGAATTTGAGGATATAGATCCATCTTCAGTTAAAGCACTGGACAGGTAAACTGTTAGCTTTTTTTTTATCACTGTTTGTTAATTGTTTGTGTTAATGGTTTGTATAACTGCGCGCAAAACAAGTTTTACCGTATACTAAGTTTAACAACTTATTGCAGATTTTGCGAAACGTTGGTTAAAATTCGAAATCGCCACATGAATGTTGTTCAAACAATGGCGCAGGTTTGGTTTCAAGCCGTATATGAATTTAGTAATTTTTTTTTATTATGTTTACTGTGTTTTTTAGGGTGTCATTGAGCTCAAGGAAAATCATGAAATAGATCATATAACCGAGCACAGCATTCAGTATTTCCTGGATCGATTTTACATGAGCAGAATCAGCATAAGAATGCTGATCAATCAGCATAGTAAGTTATTATTTTCGAGTGGTTTTATGATATGTCTATTTATTACATTTGTTTTGATTTCAAGCTTTGCTGTTTGGAAGTGATATGAATGGTCACTCGAGACATATCGGTTGCATTGACCCCAATTGCAACGTTGTATCTGTAGTCAAAGGTACATTTTTAATTTATGTCAAGGACATCTAAGCGATAAATTGTTAAAGATATATGATGTGCTCTATTAGTTTATTATATTGAGATTTCAGTTGCGCAATAGATTCTTAATCTTAATTATGAATTTTTTGCTTGATATTCAGTGCATATTATGTAACTTAATAATTAATAATTTGATTTTATTACCGTTAGATGCATTTGAAAATGCTAAATTTCTATGTGACCAGTTCTACTTAGCTTCTCCTAATATTACCATCACCGAACATAATGGTAACTTTTGTTATTTCAGTTTCAGTTCCAGCAGGACAAAATATTGTAATTATTTTTTCTTTTAAGAAAAACCTAATGAACCTATTCAATTTGTGTACGTGCCGTCTCATTTGTATCACATGTTATTTGAGTTGTTTAAGGTAAATTTATTTTTATATTTTAACGTGTTTTATATATATACTTTTTCTGTTGGTCAAATTAGAATTCTCTTCGCGCAATAATGGAATATCATGGTTCTAGTGATGTTGGCTATCCTTTGGTTGACGTTTTGGTTGTTAAAGGGACTGAAGATCTAACTATTAAGGTGCGCTGTGATTGAAGTACAATTAGGAGTCGGAAAATTAAAAATACTTATAATATTTACGATAACTTTTATTTCAGGTGTCTGATAGAGGCGGTGGAATACCTCACGCACACTGCGATTTACTTTTCAATTATATGTATTCAACTGCTCCTAGGCCAGAACCGGAAGCAAATACGGCTCCTTTGGTAAACTTTGCTTTTATGGCATAATTTGATTATTTATTGCTACGGTATAAGGTTTAAGCTTTAAAAATGATCATTTCTGAGCTGAATAAAACGCATCTTATCTGGATCTGAGCACAAATAATTACTATAAAAATTAACGTGGAATACTTATGTTGCAATAAGTGTACAAATATGAAATTAGAAACTAAATAATGCCAGTTTTCCTAAAATAGAAGAACAGTAGCTCTCTCCTTTGTGGGTCTTGAAAACAATAAAGTGATTAGTTTGCCGCATTTGTGGTTCATTTGCTTTCATGAATTTTTATATTTTTAGGCTGGTTACGGTTATGGTTTGCCTTTGTCACGTCTGTATGCACGATATTTTCAAGGAGATTTGATTCTGACTTCGTACGAGGGTTATGGCACAGATGCCGTGGTTTATCTCAAGGTAAATTGCCTGGGAAGTTGATGACGCGTGTACCGTTTTGTGCTTGGCACTTGATTGTTAATGTTCTCATCTCTTTAGGCGCTGTGCAATGAAGCCAATGAATTATTACCGGTGTTCAATAAAACTTCATCCAAGCATTATCGAACTACGATTCCATCTGGAGATTGGAGCAGTCAGTCTCAAAACCATTTTACTTCGCAAAGACATTTCTGTACGGGATATCTAAAACAAGCTCGTCGATGAGCATTCTGTCTTTCAATTAATCTCGTAATGCATTTTTAATTTTTTTTAGTAATTTACCGTATATTTGAATGTCTCTTTTATTTAATAAGAAAGCATTAAGCACAAAAATTTTATAGTTTGTATTATTTTTAAACGACGATGTAATTTATATCTACCTCAAATTCGTTAATTATGTTCTGAAGTGTTGTAATGAATTCGAATTGTACATTTGTCAAAATGGTTTTTTTTTTTACATTCCTTTAAGTTTGACATTGAATTTAACACATGAAATGCGCAGAAAGTATTTGTAATAGTTTATCATTTTTATTTTGTATGAATTTTGGAGTGCAATAGTAATAGATGGTTTGCACAATCTCTTTTTAAAGCCACAGTATAACCTGAAATCTTTACATAAGAGGGTTTGTGCAAAGGAGATTGTGCAATGTATCTAGTAAGACTAAATAAAATACTGTTGACCAGTCACATTACAAGAATAGCTGAAATGTTTTCTTTTGACAGAATTAACTAGATTTGATTTTGTTTTGTCATTAAATGTTTATTTCATTTCTAAAATGTTTAAATGCATACAACCATATACCCATATTTGAAATACTATATTATGAGATCCGCAGTACAGTATAACTAGTTTGACAGCAGTACCGTAAAACAAGTCAATTTGTATTCGATTAGCATTGTAATAGCTAAGAATTTGTATGTATATACAATTTGGAATTAAATTTATTTATAACGTGAATACACTCATATTTAATAACTACTCAACAGGGTACTTCAAATCTTATACGAGAGATGGCGCACTAAATCGGTAAATCGATCGATCCAAAAAAGATCGCGACCGGTTATGATGGATGCTGTTCTCGGCTCAAAGTATAAATTGAAGAGATGTTAAGAAGTTAATTCAATCACTATGAATATCATTAATTTAATTAGGATTGCAAATTATGGGCGATCTGCAAAATTATGTGACAAATGCTTTGCATTCATACCTCATAGACAAGTGACACGACCAGCCGTGTTTCAAATTAATAAATCATCCGCGGCCGGTAAATCATCAAGTGAAATTGCGGACACTGTTTTCTCAGATTCATCAGATGTAATAACAAAGGAAATAGTTTCCATGTGTAAAATACCACCTGTCAATGGGTTAAAAGCTCTCGCGGAGGTTATCCGGTCCAATAAGTTTAGCATGGACGTTCATCACGCATGTCAAGCCATCATCATGTCACATAATTTAAAAACCACAAGTCGTCAAGATCAGGAACTTTTTCAGTTACTAGAACAGGACGAGAATACACAAGAGGCGTTTGAAAATTTATTAAATTTGATAAATTCGAAGAAAGAAAATATCTGTGTTGAAATTTTAGCACGTATTCTACACAGTGCACGAACGTTTAAATTTGGCGCGAGTCAACAAACATTAGACAATTTATCAGATGAATTTTTTCAAAGATTACCGACAGAAAATTTGAATTCTTTGTGCCATGTGAGCTCTTTTCTGCGGAGAAATGATTTCTATTATTTGAATCGACAAATCCAAGTCTTGCACAACGTGATGCAGTTATTGCCTCAGTGCCACTTGCCTGATCAATTGAACTCGATTGCCATTTGTCTGAATAACCTAAGAAATGTAGTGAGTGATCCGGTGCTTTCGCAATTTTACCAAAAGGTAATTGCAATGAATGGAAAGATGTCAGCGGATGTCGTTATTACTTGTTTGAGAACTGCACTTTTACCGTGTGGCTTAACGAGTGAGCAAAATAAAGTTGTTGACTTATTACTGAAGAAAACGACGGAAATAATTAACGAATTGAGCGCAAAACAATTATCAACATTGAAAGCAAATATTAAATTCGTTAAAGAAAATGCAGGGAAATTGGACACATTAATATCGTGTCGTGCTCGTGAATTAATTGCTAATGTTTCTCATCCTGTAGATAAATTTGAACTTTTGTATTGTCTGAACTCGGCTGAATTACACCAATTTGAATCTACAAAACATATTTTGAAGACAAGTTTTTTACATTTACATTTGCCTTACAACGTCGCGAAAATATTCGCAATTTTACACAGTTTGAAGTCTTTCGATCCAGAGTTTATCAATAGGTTTTTATCAGACTCTCAGACTTTTTTGTATAAGAACGATTCCGATTTTCTACTCAAGTTTACAAAGGGATACGTGAAATTCCTGCTGACTACAAACAATATGTACCGTCACGAAAGTTTCGAGGAGGGAATGCAAACAATTCTTCTGGATAAATTAAACGCAAGCTGGGGCTTGTTTGTTCGTGAAGTTAGTGCTGTAGGAACATTTTTTATTTTAACTAAGAAAGGTATTTTACCAAATATAGTTGTCGAGCGAATTTCAGCGCATTGTCATCATTTTCAATCGGATGATGTTTTAACTATTTCTAAATGCCTCAAATGGACACTTTTAAAAAGTAAGAATTTCTCGGAAAATAGGTCTCAGTTACTCGCTATTAGAAATTGTTTTAATAAGCAAACGAATCTTCACCTCGGAAACGTTTCTTCGTTAGATCAACTGACTAAAATAACGGCTGGATTACTTCATCGAAACAAACCTGCACCGACGAATTTGCTACACGAAGCAATGGACAAACATCATAATTTTATAAATGATTTTTCTTCTCGCGTTTCGATCGAGACTTGTCGCAATATCATTGCTGGACGGTACTACGCGCCTGATATTCTGGACAAAATGGTTGAAAATGTTTTAAAAAATCACAACGTTTCGATGTTGGGTCTTGCAATGATACTGAGCGCCTGCAATCGAGTCGGTTTTTTTCCACAATTCGGAGATGATTTTTTCGATCATTGTACAAATTTATTACAAAAGTAATGTTTAAATGTTTCGTACAACGTGATAGAGTTGATTTTATTTATTTTAATTTTTTAGTGAATACCAAAGTATGCAAGGAGTGCATTTGTTGCAAGCATCTATAGCTTTAAACTTGTTTGGTCGTTTTCCGTCCTTTTTAATAAATTATCTTTTTAGTGAAAATTTTCTAAATGTTTTGGAACGAGATATTGAAGGTAAAAAAAAATTTCTTACATTTAATTGACAGGTAACAATATTTGTTTTTTGCATAGGATTTGTGCATTTTGATGAAGCAATTAATGCGAGGTTCTTTTTCATGTTGGTGAATAGGATTGTGTGTTTAGAATATCCGGAATTCGGAATTCCTTGGTTTCATGAAAAGTATTGTCAAGAGCATCGATTTTATGGTACTTTTTTATTTTTTAGATTTTGTACTTAATAAATTAAACTTTTTTTTAAACAGTTAAAAAGAACAATACTTTGTCCAAAGAGGTAGAAAATAATTTGTGTCAATTGCTCGGAGGAAGGTTATTTTATGAAAAAGATGCTCCCACGCCATACTTTTATTATTTATGTACGTATTCAAGTCTTAATTAGAAAGAAATGTTTAATTTTTCTCTTACTTTTCAGCATTTGAATGTCTTTTGGATTCTAATGGTCATCCTATAAAGTATTTGCCTTATAACGTAAATTATTATGATGAAAATAATGCTAACAAAATTGAAAGGTACTGTATGTTCTAGGTCTTTATTAAATTAGTAAAATAAATTTAACACTCAAAAATGTGGCTTTTCTGCATGACAATCGTGCGGGAAAGCTATAGTTAAGTTTAAGAAATATAAATTTCAACCGTTAATTTTTTTTGTGTGTAGAATTGCAGTTAATGTTTTAACGGAGAAAGACTATTGCTCAAACGTTAATCAATTATTAGGACACTACTACTTAAACCGACGACATTTGGAAATGATGGGATATAAGATAGTTGAGGTATTAAACTGGGATTTAACTTTTGTAGGTACTTTTAATCTAAATTCTAAACATTTCTAGATTCCGTATTTCCAATGGCAGAATTTTTCCGATCAAGAACGCAAAATTATGTTGAGCAATAAAATCTTTGGAAAGTATAATAAATGATTGAGAAGTGTTATCTTTGAAAGTTCGAAAATAAAATACCGTATTAGTTTTATTTATTCGTGTTATCATTAATTCTTATCTATATTATTTTTATTTCAATATGGCGGTATCGATTGGATTTTTTCGATTTGTTTTTTTACTGTTAAACTTTACAGTTTTTCTGCTACACGTTTTGAGTGAGCCTTGTAAAAAGGATTTTTGCGCGTCTGAAAATTGTAAAAATTATACAGATAGTTGTGGAATAGTAATAGAAAATGCTACCAAGTGTGGGTGCTGCCCGATTTGCATTAATTATAGCGGTTAGTTATATATTACATACATTTCGGTAATTATTGAAAATATTTAATTTTAGGGAATGGCACCCATTGCTATCCAATAATGAAAGAAATTGGGTTATCAGGACAGCACTGTGGACCTCAGCTAGAGTGTAAAGAAAACTCATGTCAAAGACGTATGCAATGATAATTTTTAGAGTTTGGGATATAATATTTTACGGATTTATAAAACAGATGACACAACATGTCTGAATCAATTAACCGAATATGAAGAGCAGTCGAAAAATGGATTTCTGCATATTGCTAAAACCAAGCCCCATTGTAAGGATGACATAGGAACATTTTTTCGTAAACAGTGTAGACCAGGATCATGGTAAATTTAATGTAAACGAATTTTTAAATTTCTGTATTACAATTAGGTATTTGATTTTTGTTTTTAAAGGTGTTATTGTGTTGACGACGATGGTAAAAGAATATTTGGCGAAAGCAATAATAATGCAAATGACGATGTTGGCTGTGGTAATAAATGAAACATGATTTTAAATTTAATCAATAAAATATGGTAAAATATTTTTGTAGCCTGCTCCAGAAAGTTTCATGAAATGAAGATTTTATTAGAAGCCTCGAAACGAGGTTGGTCATCGAGTCTTAATTTCTTAGATTACTTTTTTCGGTGTTTGCCAAATGGAGACTTTAATAGTATGCAATGTGTTGGCAATAATTGTTTTTGCTTGAAAAAAAACTTGAAAATGGATTCGAATAGAATAGTAGCTAAAGAAAACTTCAGAGATTTGCATTGTTGTAAGATATTATTATATTACTTAAAATTATAAAAGTTAATTTTCTTCAAATCTATATAAATCTTAGATAATCCTTCGTTTCATTCAGAAACCTTGTTGCGTGAATGCGAACGAGAACTTAAAGAGGCAAAAACGTACCAGGAAGGAGCATTAAAGATGAACAAGATTCTCGTAGGACTTGATATTCCGAATTGTGATTTAGATGGCACTTTTGCTCCGAAACAGTGCCGGAAAAATACGTACCTATATACAGTTTTAAATTTCAAACATCTCTGCTTGAATTTAATCGAATTTTTCTCTCAATTAGTTGCTATTGTGCGGATAAGAAAGGAAATAAAATCGAAAATTATTCAACTTTAAGATATAGTAAAGCTGCTGAAGAAATGAAATGTGGTGAGATGTTGCTTTTTTACACGAATTTATTTATTAAAAATAATAAATTGTTTCTGTATTTTTTTCTTCAGAATGTGCTCGCGAAAACATATTTCTCAAAACACGTGGCTTAGCTAAACAAGTGGTTTGCACTTCAACAGGCGACTACCGGCCAGTCCAGTGTCTAGGTGGAATTTGCTATTGCGTCAATCCAAATGGAGATCAAACGGGAATCGAATTTGGCAGAGAAGATGAACATGTCAGCAAGTGTAACATTTAATTGCGTCAAAAGTATAAACTTCTCATCTTTTTATCTCCACTGTATACTTTAATGTAGTGGAAAAAAACTAGTTCTTAATGATCAGCAATGACATTTCTATTTCCTGTAAAACTTTGCCAATAATTCGTGTCTAACTAAATGAAAGATCTAATAAGGATGTAGGCAGCAATAAAGAAATGAACCAATTGCAGTCTCACCAATAAAGTGATATTTGCAGGAAGTACGCGTCTTCTTTCTTAATTTCGGTATAAAACGCCAATTGTGCGTAAATGTGTCATTTTGTGATTTTATACTCGAACCCGTGCATCAGTCACAGCTGCTAAGAATCAAAAGTTTGCGCTAATGGGTAAAATTACCTTTCTTGTACTTGCCATCTTGCTCCTCATAGTTGTTGCTACTATGGCCCGGAGGAACCCTGGTATGGGAATGGGCATGGGCAGAAAATCGTCCGGTCAATCAATTTCTGTAAGGCGAGGATCACACAATCAAAACACTGACCAAGGTTATCTTGGCAACTCGCGAACAGGTGGAAACGGGAGCAAGGGCAGAAACAGGGACGGCGGTCGGAAATCGAGGAGAAGGACGACGACGCCGAAGAGTGCTGGCGATGATAATGAAGAATCAGTATTGACGCCCACTCAGAGTTTCGATCAACAAGGATCGTAATTTAAGAAGTAAGTTCAATCAATGTTGCTGAGTTTCTTACATTTTAGTGCAATCGACTAATTGTGCCATATATCTTGTCGTTGTAAAGGCGATTTGTATTGACGGATTGATGAAGAGTACAAATGGATTATCTATGAACCAAGCAGGACTTTTATTTATTCGAAAACGTTTATTTTTTATTGCAAGTCGCCAACACCGAACCACCTTAATGGAAGAATATGTATTACGTAAAATGTCAGCAAAATGTATTAGCGGTATATTTTATTATTTGTAAAAATTGTCAACAACAAATAGATTTGTAAAATGTAAAACTTTACATTAACATGATTGTCTAATTACTTTGTAATTTTGTGTTTTTGATGTTTGTTTCAATATTTTAATAAAAATTTGTAAAAGTTTCTATCCAAAGCAGCCTAAACTACGTATTAGTATTTCTTTTAGCTAAAAACAATTAATTTCCGAACAATTTCTATACCGTGAAAATTTATGTATGAAAAACATAAGTAATTGGTAAAATTGAGTTTGGCATGACGTTTTTCATAGGACAGTGCGTGCAGGTGAGTTTATTATCTCACTACTACTGTAAGGACTTTGTTATGTGATAGATCTGTGTATACCGGTACTTCCGATTTATAAAAGTTCAATACAAAAGTCAAGACTCCAGAATAATTAAGTTGAACATAAATTTTGAATATGATATGTTGGAAATTTTTATTTATGCTTCCGCAAGTGGAGCTGTGATGAGCATCTTTGGAAAAGAAATCTTATCAAAGTCATTGTGTGACGTTCCTCACATCAGACGCCTCTTTACGACATGCGCTGCATGTCCATAGTTCCGATTCTGCCGATAGATGGCGCTGATCCTCAATAGCGAGCGTCTGCTCCAATTCCGAGCAGACGACGATCACGACCATTACGCCCGTACTATCGAGTGATAGAACAGGGTCCAAACTGATATGATAGGGTAATACAATTACCTTGTCAATCTCGACGACGCATTTCAGAGAAATGAGTGAGTCCAATGGACTTGCCATCGCAGGGAAGTCCTCCGACTCCCCTGACCTCTCAAAATCTCCTCATTGGTGTGCATACTAAGTGTGATGCACTCGGAGTGGTCGAGTGACCACCCCATTGTCCAAGTCGGGTATATAGGGTGCTGCAAACCCTTGCAGCACCGCTCTTGACTTGATATGATATATTTGAAACTATGTTTGACACATCTTGAGCTTCTCTTGGATAGACACCCGTGGGCCACGACCGTACTCGTGGCGATATTGGGGTATGGCTTGACCGTACCAGGGCGGAAGTTTGCTGACTTCCCACCACCCATGTCCCGTGTGGGGACTCTATTGTATTTTCCTGACAGGGACCCTAGGTGGGTGCTCTTCGAGAACCGCCTGCCTGGCCCCCTGTCCAGCTTCTGACCGTTCTAGGGTCGACAGTTGACTGCTTTATGTTTCGTGCTGTGCACAAACACTGTTTTCCCTTCTTCAACTGCTTGCTCCCTATCATTCATACTTGGTCCCGCTCAACCAATGTGTTGAGGGAACCCACTTCTCCACCCATTGCCAAGGGCAATGGTCCTATTTAATCATTATTTATTCACAGTTAGTGACGGCATTTTATGTAGTAGCGACGCTCCTACGGACCCAATGCGAACCTTGGAACCAGGACCCCTTAGAAATGGCGCGTAAACTAAGAGTATAATGTTTGTTTACCTTTGTGAGTGGCTCTTTTGCCTTAGGCACCCGCCACTCACCCCTTTGTTATGGTCTTGCTGGCCTTAGAATAGTTGTTATGGTTAGGGCTAAGAGCTGTGTGGCTCTTATATTGTACAGCGCCTTTTTATATGTATTATGTTGAGGATCACTTTATTGCGCATTAATAAAGTATGTAATGATTTGAGAATACTGTTTCCTAGTTTATTTCACTTAGTTATATACAGTCAGTTTTACTTGTGCATGCATGAGAACGAAGTCATTGCCCAGTGGGTGGCTGATTAGCCTACCCAGATGTTGAGTTTGGTTGGACGCCATCTTGGTTAAGTTGGCTCCATGGCAACCATGTTGCACTATTGTTTTAGACCGTCACAATTGTCATTTTAATATGTATGTAAATTATGTACCGTATCTAAATTTTAGGTTTTGTATTAGCAAAAATTAATAGCTAGTCAAAACATTTTTCAAAAATGAGTTTAGGATATCTTGGGAGAGAAGCATCATTGCTGACAGCACCAGCGTCATTTTCTCTCTAACTTGATCTAGTTTCTGTCCTTAATGCAGCACGGATTAAAAATTCCTCGATGGCAAAAGAACTTTTCATTGCAACCTTGTAAACTTCTAATCTTCTTCATCAATTTGAATGGTTATATTTTTAATTTCTTTTTCTGGAAACAAATTTAGCGTATCTTTGTGCAACTTGCAACTGAACAAGCTTTTTTTTTATTTTACCTGCAGATATTTGGCTAAGAGTTGTGTGCTATAAATTTTCCAGATGGCGCCACTTGTTTTTTCTTTACTGTTTTGTTCAGCAATGCAGTGAAGCACTAAAATGGAATTCGCTTCTTAATTTCGTATCGTAGTTACGTAAGTTACCGTATCAAACTTTTGACTATATATTTGATAATTACAATCAAGATCACTTGAATACTGCCAATTTACATTTTTTCACGTCTAAATTTTTTAAAATTAAACTCAATTTGTAGAAATGTTTCGTAACGATTCCAGATGACTCATACCTATCTTAAGTGAACGCGTGGCATATCTCCCGACGGAATTTGTTTTTGCAACATCCACATTTAAAATATGATCGCCTTTAGAAATCCATAGACATGTATAGTGAAAATAGATGCTATTACCATAAAAAGGTCATCTAATAAGAAACTTTGTATTATGTAAGTTATTAATGGGTTTGCTTGTCCTGTGACATCCAGTGGAGGCCATTGTGCTGTATGGGTATGGGTTGTAAATTGTCACTAATTTCACTAATTTCAATTTTTATTCGACAATTGTCTATTCTCACGTTTGCTACTCTTTTTTTCTTGCAGTCTAATAAGTCTTTTTTCAGCTCATGGAATTTACTCAATGCACATATTATAAAAAGAAAAAATAAATTGAATCCTTTATTTTCCTTTATTAAATTTAAGGAGCACATAAAATAACTTCCGGACCGGTTATGTTTATGAGAGTTGAGACTGGGTGAGTACGTGCTAACAAGTAAGAAATTTGCTATTTTAAAGTGGCTTATATTTTTAAGTTGTGAAAGTTCAGATCTTTAAGAATTAAAATGTATTTCCTCTAAACATATTTCCGTTAACCTTTTTCATTAATAAATGTCTCCAATTATCACAGTACCAAACACCGACTGATACGTCTTTGCAGAAAAGATTACACATTAATTTAAAAAGTTCAAGTGTTTAAATGCTTCCAGGAAATAGCTTAATTGATTCGATTATAAAAGCTGTAGGAAAGAAATAGCGAATTTATTAATCCATTTGAAAACATGTATCGGAACACATTTGTGTTTCTGCTGCTTGTCGTGTGCATATTTACGAATGTCGTAGCAAGAAAGGGAGGATCAGGAGGAGGCTATAAGGGGGGTGGAGGATCGTCAAAATCGAATAACAACTACCGAAGACCCGCAACTCGAGCTCCTCAGAGATATACGCAAAGACCAGCGACTAGGGCCCCGCAACGATACACACAAAGACCAGCAACTAGAGCCCCTCAAAGATACACGGAAAGAGCATATCAGACGGCCCGTAATTACGCTGCGCGGCACACTACATTACGACCCGTTTATCACACCACGATACGGCCAAATTCTTATACAACACTACGGGCGGCATATCAGACAACTCGTATAGGCAATAATGCTCCAAGTTATCCATCAGGAAATACTGTCAAACCGATTATGTATCCAATGGGGCCAGGGCATACAAATGTTCAACCAGTTGGGCCATACGGAGGTCATCCAAATGTACAACCTATCCCAGTTGGGCCATATGGAGCTCATCCAAATGTTCAACCTATGCCAGGCGGATCATATCCTGGTCAACAAGGCCCGCAAATAATTCCTGTATTTATGCCAGGACACCATCAACCAAAAGGTAGATAGATGCTCATCAAGCATTAATTAGATATTTTTTGTTATAAAAGTATCGTACTAATTGTGCTAAATTACCATTTTTAAACAAATTTATAGGACCCAAAATAAAAATTAAGGTGAGTGGAATATAACTAACCTCTGAATAATTTTCTCGAATTACTCTTTATGATTTTCTTGTTTATCGTTTCGTTAAGATTGGCGGGGCAGGCCACGGACACAGTACTCATCACGTTATTCATCATCACGATACCCATCACGGCGGTCGTTACCATGACGACCGAAGACGGCCTCTAGAAGAAACCACAACAATTCCTACAACAACTGTTGATATTTCATATTTAAATGAAACTTGGTTACTTCCAACAAGCAAAGCCGAGCCAAATACGAACATTGGATCCGAACCCGAACCAACTGTTGATGTCAAATATTGGGCTGACAATTGGCACAAAACTAAGCCTACAAAGTAAACTCTATTTAACAATTCGTGCACGAAACTCCCATTGGTTAATGACCTATGTGTTGTACTAAAAGTATATATTGTGATATCTTTTTTTAATCCTCTAGTTGAGCTGAGTCGAAAAATCATTGCTTTGTAGTCCAAAAATGTGCGTGCCATTGTTAACAAACAAAAACGCTTGCAAAATATAAAAAAAATTATTTACATTTGGGTTTTTGTATTGTTGCGCACATTTTTCGACTCAGCTCGACTTGAAGATTAAAATAAGATACCACAATATATACTTTCAGAAAAAGTTCACTTTTCAGTTTCGAGCACGAATTGTTGGATAGAGTTTGGTTTCCTAATTTTGCAAGTTATTGGGTCCTAACAATTTTAATATTTTACTACGTAGTAGGAGAAAAAAATAACAAAATTTGTTAATTCATAATAATAAATTTTTTAATCTTATTATTTTTTTAAAAAATTGTTATGCAAAGAAGTAAAATCTACGGCGGCCCATAGTAACCCAAGACATTTGCAACAAACATTTTTCCAAATATGCGCAACATATTTCCAAATGTTGCTCAACACAACACATTTCCAAATGTAGCTCAACACAACACATTTCCAAATGTTGCTCAATACAACACATTTCCAAATGTTGCTCAATACAACACACTTTCAAATTTCTCACAACACATTTCTAAATTTTGGGGAGTACCATAGAGACCAAACACTAAAGGCAGACTTGATCAAAGCTGACTGAAGACTTCTGCACTAGCAACTACCGCGAGCTACCGTCTATCTCACATGCCAGCACTCAACAAAATTCACCACAAAGATAAACCAGGAAGAACTAAAGCCAACCCCCGCCCAAGATAAATTCTTTGTCTTCCTAGGCGGCCATAAACCACACCAGATAAAAAAAACAGCCCAGACGAGCACAAACCATGGCCAAGCATCAAAACCATAGCCTCACCTCAACCCCAAGGCCCACCAGACAGCTACCCAGGTTAACCTCCCCTAATCTGTGCCCATGTAGCACAAGGGCGGCGCGGCGGTAGGCGGCCGAAGCCGTCGGTAAAATGTCGGTCACCGCCACCATCGCAGCTGCGGCTTACTGACCTAGTTTCTGTCCTTAAATCCAGATTTTAAATTTTAGCACGTTTTGTCAAAATCAGTTATTTTGTGCATAAGTTTGGATTGTACCAAGGGTAGAATCAAGTTTTACTTCAAGGTATTGATGTAATCAAAATTTGATCATGAATAAGCAACTTTCTCCCAGGTAACACCAAATGTTGCTGCAACGTTGCAATGTTGCTGCAATGTTCCAAATGATACTTCTTCTAACATTGCTGCACTGTTGGCAACAGTGCAGCAATGTTAGAAGAAGTATCATTTGGAACATTGCATGCAACATTGGTGTTACCTGTACTCTTGTGTAGTTCTCCAGTAAAAAGCAAAGATGGAACAAATTTTTCATCAAAATCAGTTTGTTTGCTTATAACTTTGGATTGTACCAGAAATACATAAACTTTCCATTTGGTATGGTAACATGGATCTAATACCTGAGGCTAGGTTCTCACAC
>JH432192.1:509402-634769 GCA_000239455.1 Strigamia maritima
TNTNTTTTTTTTGTGAGAACCTTGCCTCACTGTGGACGAAATGCTATCAAATTACAAACCTCAAGTACACTCTATTCCTGAGAAATTTACGAGAAAATAAAATTACACACTTCCTATATTAAGTGAAATTTATTTTTGTAAAATAATTGTGGAATGCATAATAAAGCCAAACCTTCGTTTGTATACCACATGAAAATAGTACAAAATAAAAATAAAACTAATACAACAACAAAAAAATTATAAATTATGCATAACTTAATAAAATTAAAAATCCATTGAATCTATTAAATTATTTCTACCACATCATCACAAACATTATTTATTCATATCTAAATTTTTGTCCTTCCAGAAATAATAAACAAAAAATAAAATTTTCAATCTCAATGATCAAAACCTGAAACCTGAATCAACTGCAAGTAACAAAAATCTAGGTTATGTATTCTTGGTCTAACGAATGTCTACAGAGGCACGAAGACAATCTACAGCTAAATTTCGTAGAGAATATCACACCGTATAAGATGACCCTGTTGAAAATTTTAAAATAAAATGCAAAAATCGCAAAAGCAAATTTTTAATAGTTTTTTTTAGGAGTTTTTCGTTGTTTTTTTTACAAATACAATTGTTTTCACAAAAAAAACCAGTACAGTACATATATTTACAGATGGCTTTAAGATGGACGGTCTCCACTAAATAGTGTCTACTTGCATACTTGTTCACTACAAACGAATGTAAAACTAATTACATTCTAACCTCTTACAATACATTATTTACAACAGCCGTCGTTTCATTTACATAAGGCTAAAGAAAAAAGGAACAATTTGTTGTCTCTAAATTGAGAGAATTAATCAGCTACATTCGAAAACCAAAACATTTTTGCAATTTTTAATTCAAATTGTGATAAAAATGTAAAATAAATTAATTCACAATAGAAATCTTACTATATTGTGATTTATGAATACAGTATCAGTTCTGGAAACGGCATTTGAATTGAAAAAATATTTTTGAG
Organism: Strigamia maritima; assembly: GCA_000239455.1. Taxonomy (NCBI): domain Eukaryota; kingdom Metazoa; phylum Arthropoda; class Chilopoda; order Geophilomorpha; family Linotaeniidae; genus Strigamia; species Strigamia maritima. The sequence goes on from JH432192.1 coordinate 510,409, forward strand.
GTAGCCATTATAAGCCATTTTTCTCTCGTACACATTTTCCTAATACATACTAAAGTACATTCATACTACGAGCAGTTTCCTTACTTTGTACATATATAATAATTATTAGATTTATATTTTACACACAGATTCACACGCATCACGGCAGTGATAATTTGAAATTGAGATTTGTTCTTAAATGTCCGTGTTTATTAGTTGCCTGTTGACTCAGCCCACCGACTCTCAAAAAATGCACGCAAGTTGTGTCCAGCTTTGCCGACGGGAGAGTCGTCTTCGTTGAAAGTTTCGCAGTTATCAAAAATAAGCCGAGCATCGGCACAAAACTCATCTTTCGACTTGTAACTAAATTAGACATTTTAGTTACAATAGCTATTTCAATTTATACTTGAGTTTTTTTTACCTTCCTTCAGCCAATTTCTGCTTAATGGTACTCATGTCCATTAACTTTTTTATTACTTTGCGGTACGAAGGAAACTGTTTGGTGTTAACTGGAAGCAAAAAAGGCCACGCATCTTCGTGTGTTTCCATTTCTCGGAGAATTGTCCTATCGATTTCAATAAATTGTTATTATTATTATTCGACTCGTAATTGAAATTAATAATTATTAACCTGCACGGTACAAATTCTCGACTAGCCCTGTTCTTGTCTTTCACCTTATCACCAGTTTTAGACTTGTCTGTCTGCCTCGAATGCTTATCTGATTTAGCTTCTTCCGGATCCTCATCTTTTGTTTTATTTATCGAGTCCCTTTTCCTTACACTGGTTGTACCAGTTCCACCACTTTTCGCTTTACTTTTAACAGGCTAACAAACACACACGACATTTTCATTATTTCTCAATTGTTTAATCAAACCAATAATAGTTATAATAATAAAACTAATTACCTTTTGATTACACTGTACACACATCCATTTTCCTTTAGGCAAACTAAATTTTCAAAAAAATCAACTATTAAAAAAAATCACCCAAATAAACTTACGAGTCATCAACAGACCGAGATAATGGTGGATCCATACAATCCGTGTGGTAGGCTTTGGGACAACCACTACACGTAACTAAATTTTTCCCTTTTTTGCTGCACACAAGACAAACCCGATCACCAGTCGCCTATTCAATAAATAAATAAAATTAGCAATCAATAAAACAAAACAAATTACTCTACATTGTACCTTATTTAAACACTCGTTGCAATACCAATCACCTTCGGGAATTGATTCCATTTTTGGTTTAAAGCAATACATATGATAACCTTTATCACAACCATCACATAACAACAACATTGCTTCATTATCCCCGCTGTTGCAAAACTGGCAACTCTGTAAAAAAAATAATTTTGAAAAAATAATTAATTTCTCAATTTACAAAAAACCGAGTTAAAAGTAATTACAGCTTTCATTATCGATTTGTCCCAAGCAATGCAATTTTCTAATAAACTAAGGCACATGGCTAGTTGGGCTGATGTCTGAACTTTTTCGACCGCGAGCCGCCATTGAATCAGTCGTGCAGACGGCTCTTCCGATATCGAACAATTCTTGTCTCCTGAATTGTTCCCGCTGTTGGCGCTCGTGTTTCCGCTGCTACTGGTGTGAGGTAAGTTTGAAATATTCAAATCACTTGCACTGAAATGATTTAAATGTATTTGTCTCAATTCCAGTGGAAATTAGTTTACACTTACTTGTGGCCTAACGGTGGTTTGATGTAACGTGGTTCTATGTGAATTTCCAAATCGAGGAGCCGTGCACGTGCAGCATCAACTATAGATACGGCCATATCGTCATCTTCGCACGCGGCTCGGTATTTTACTTTCGAGTCTGTGGACGCTTTGGCTAATGGCTTCCAATTCTGTTTAAAAAACAAGTTGTTTACAATCATATTGATCACATTTAATAATTATACAAACCTTGACTTGCATACTAGAATTGATCAACTTTTCTTCTAGCGTTTCAACGTGCTCCAAAACGGATAAATCCACTCTGCGTGCAATTTCAACGGACCACGACTCCGGGTCATCTGGCTCAGCTGCTCCTCCAACCCGTTTTGCGATTTCGTCATCGAGATCATCGAGATCAAAATCGAATACTAATCAAAGAAGAAAAAAAAGCATCAAAATGAAGTTTCAAAACAGCTGTTTATATAATAATAAAAAAACCAACCACTTTCGTCTCCTTTGCTGCATGCTTCGCACGCAAAGTCCTCGTACTTTTCCAGCTGTTTAAACAGCATTCGTTCGCGAATTCCACGTTGATGTAACGCCACCATTAAATTTTTCACCTCACTCGCCTTTGAGATTCGCCACCACCCTCTTTCAAATTCTGAAAAATAAACAACACATTAAATATAAACATCCAAATGTAAATGGCAGCTCGTTTAATTACCGAGTGGAATTGGTTTTGGTTTTGAATATGTTTTCAACTTATCCACACCGAAATCTAAGCTGGCGTCATTAACTGCAGGCGAGACGTTATTTGAAAAATAATTAGTAGCGGGCGTTAAAGAATAATTTGACAGTGGACTGGGTGAGTGTTTCGTTGAATTGTCCGCATTCATTACTGAAGGAATGTTGCCGTTCATCATTCCTAACGGTAGCGATGAAAATGGCGGTGCGTTTGGGTACATACCGAACGAATTGTACGGGAATGGCAATGGATATTTCGCATGATTCGCATTTTTCGACATGTGAACCCTCGTCAAAGACGTCTCGTCACAGGGCATACGAGGTAAGAGGCTGAACCACGGTTTCCCTAAATTTTTCTCCGGTAAAGGTTTCAAGATGTCCTCCATCGACAAGCAAAACGAATCGTAACTCGAATGGTTTAGAGATTTTGAATCTATCGTTTGATTTGTGCTGTTACGAGACGTGTCGACGCCAACACCATTTTTTTCGGAATTTGATTTCAGGCTTGTTTCACTCTTAGAGTTTGTAACAAAATCTTCCGATTTGCTCACTTTGCAATCGTCGTCAACATGACTGGTCTTGTCCTCTTTCTCATTCATTTGTTCATTTTCGACCGAATCTTGTTCACTGTTTTCATCTTTGTGGTGACCATTTATACTCTTGTCCAACTCGGCATTTTCATCACTTTTGTCAAGTTTAGCATTGCACTCCTCCTCTTGGAGCTCGTCTTTCAATTCAGACGTTTCCACTCCCTCTGCCAGCACTCCTCCTGAAAACGGTAAAACCCAATAACGACGTTTGTAACGATCTTGACCGAACGACATGGCTCGTAATTGCTGATTGGCTTTAACTAATTTTCCCCGGAACTGGTTCATTTGCTATTTAAAAAACAAATACATTAAAATTAAATAACAAAAAAAAACCATGTATTTTTTACCCTCGAGAGTTTATCAATTTGTTTCTTCAATTCATCCAAACTCATACCAATTTCCTCCTCCTAACAGCACAAATATAAATTAGTTGTAAATACTTTTAACTGGTAATCTCAATTTACCTCCTCCTGTTCTTGTTCCATCTCGCCGTGCCCCGTCAATTGAGATCCTTCGCTCTCATTACCACTTTCATTTGCTCCATCGTCCTCCTCTTCTTTGGCTCCTTTGGCTGGAGAATTGTTCGTAGACATTTGTTCGCTTTTATCATCTTTTTCCCTATCACCCTCTGAAGCTTCCATTTTTTGGCTAAGACGAAGTTTTTTGTTTTGTATAGACTTGAGCCTGAACAAAAAAAAAATATAAAATTATATATATTCGAACAATTTACTAAAGAAAAAAAAACGTACTTCCTTAATTTTCCTTCTATCATCCACTTGTCTTTCCGCAAACTTGCTACTAATTCGATACTAGTATCAATTTGGCGGCAAATGGCACGACTACACAGCAATTCGTTGCAAATAAACGCTAAAATATTAGCTTTTTGTGTAGCATTTAAAGACAAGTAAGGCCTTTCTATCAACCACTGACTCATAACATTGCTTTCGCCAGCAAAAGCTTGAATAAAAATTCGCAGAACCTCGGAGATCGTATAACCAGTAATGTCGACTTCTTTTAGAGCTTGTCCCAACAAACTTAGATGCTTTGAAATGAAAGATTTAATTAATATCCTTTTTACTATTTTTTGAAAAAATAATCAACTAACCTTTGTATTGATAGGAGGTCCAGGATCTTCAATGGCGCAAGTCAGTAGATGATGGATAATAGAAATTAATTCTTCTTCTGCATTTTCGTTATTCAGCAATGCCATTTGCAAGGTATTCAATGTGGGAAGACTTTGCATATCGAATCCCAAGGTTTCACCAAAGTTATTAAGAAATTCAACAACCATTAATAAATCGGTGAAAGCTTCTCCTGGCAATTTAATGCCCGGTATCCGATCGAGTGTTGGCAAAGCATCTGCTTCAACTATTTCCAAATCTTCAACAGGTTTCCTGAGTTCACGAAGCGCTTCTAATTCGAGCTTTCGCAGTTCCTACACCACGATGAAAGATGACAATTAAGAAATGTATTTTTATTCAGAATTATATTCTTACCATTTTACGTTCTTTGTTCAATCGCTTTTCAGTCTTCCTCTCTTCTCTAATCCTTTCCCTCTCCTATTTTGATTTCAAAATTTAAGATTAGAAATCAAAATTAAGTAATAAAAAATTATACCTCTTGTTTCTTATGAGCCTCCAATGCTTTAACAAGAAGCATATGTTGTCGCCTTCGTTCACGTTCCTGAAACAACCAAAATATTGAGTTATTTAATGAGTTAATAATGAGTTATTTTTGCCAAAAAGAAACCTCTATTCCCATCAAAAATAAATATATTTCAACTATTAAGCAATGTACTTTTAAACTAAGACACAAATGGATTTTTGGTAAACTAATAGAAAAACAACAAAACTAACCCAGACAACAAATTAAACTTCAATAAAAACATACAAAACGAAGAGAAGAAATCACACACGGACACTGTACATACCAAGTCAACCATAATGAGCATTTCTCTACGTTTTTGTAGTTCCTATGGTCCAGCATGTGTAGAAGGGAAATAAAGAAAAAACAAAGATTTTTCTAACCACATCGTAACAAACAAAAATAAACTAAATATCTAAGCCTTGCATCTCCCACCTCCGGAAAACCCACAATAAACCTACCTGAACTTTTAAAAAAACAGCATGTTGACGTTTAAGTTCTCTTTCCTAAAAGCAACAGACAAAAATAACGCACACATTAAAAACCTAAATACAAAACAGCAACAAATTTTACAAGACGAAAATGTACTACTCCAATGAAAATGCAAAAACTAAAATGCAAAATACAAATATTACCTTCGCTTTCCTCGATGCTTCCTCGAAACGCTGCTTCTCAAGTTCTTCTTGTCGTTTTTTACGGGCCTATGCATGCAAATATTACAGCCATGCTTTAGTAAAAAATAAAGTACATGCACCAAAAATAACTAATGCTACATTCATGCTAAAATATTTAAGGCGATATAAAATCGTGCTTTAAGCTGCTTAAATATAAATTCACATTTACAATAAACGCAACGATACCTCTAGCATTTGTTGCGCCCGCATTTCCTTTTCCAATCTAATCTGCTCTTGTTTTTCAAACTTCTCCTGTTGACGAAGCAATCTTAAGTGTTCCTTGTGCTGTTTTACTTCAATTGCTGCAATTTAAAATCATAAATATATATATATAAGCTTTTTTTCGTTTAGTTTTCTTACCTTTTAGCGTTTTTGCTTCTTTGTTAGCACGAGCAACCTTTTGTCGTTCCATCCTTTTCCGACTTCTACTTCCAGAACGATGAAATGTGACATCTCCGGCTAAAATTAAAATATATGTTAAAAACTAATACATCAAAATTTTTACTTTATTAATAAATTACGTGGTGCGTCCAGCCTTTGTTGATTCTTGACATCGTTTTTGAATAGCTCTTGATGTACCCTTTTCTTTTCCGTTCTGAAAACAGAGTGTCGACGCCTAGTAGATCGCAATTCCGTTATTCGAGCAATCACTTCTTGCTCTCCCAAAGGAATATATTCCTTAAATAAGTAATACAATTGTATTAAATCAATAAACGTGTCTTTAGTGCACACTTACAGGCTTATCTTCACTTCCTATTGGTTCTAAAAACTCGCCAATATTCACTTTAGAACTAAAACTGAAATTTTCTCTCGTAATATCAGTTATATTGTTTTTATCCAAATACTAAAATTTAAATAATATCATTATTTATTACAACAATTAAGTGAAGTGTCGTCCTTACTCGAATTAGTTCTGTAAAAGTTTTAAATTTTTTCCCACAAGGACTGAAATACGTAACAGTTCCTCTTATCCCGCTGTAGTTAAATGCCCTTATTTTAGTTTGCCTATGCCAGCTAAAAAAATTAAAAATAATTAATTAATAACTCAAAATGTGCGAATTTACACTTTTCATACCCATGCTCCAACGGTATTCTCAACTCAGTTTCTTCGATTATCAATCGTCTGCGTTTAACAGATGGACTTGCTGTAAAAACAATTCAAAAATTATACATTTTGTTTTGTTTTTTAATTTCAATTTTACCAGTTCCAAAGATTTCTTGAGATCGCTTTTGACCTTTTAGCAGCCCAGAAACTGGAGTGCTCGCTGCACTAGTGCCCTGAGATTGAGATCTTTCTGTATCCTCGGTATCTGGCGAATCACTATCCGAATCTGACTCGGATGAAGAAGAATCAGATTTACTCGATGAATCTGCAAAAAGAGTATTTCATTTAATATTAATTATACAGATTTATTAGAGTTAACTTGCCAGAATCGTCGCTGCTGTCATCCGCTGAGCTGTCATCGTCCGAACTAGAATCAACTGTGCTTACTTTTCCGAGCACATCATCTGCACTTCTACTTTTTAATCCCATGACATTGTCTTCGTTAAAAAACGAACTTCGTTGTGCTGAAGCAATCATTTTGGCCATCGAGAAGTCTGACGATGATGATAAATTTGTTGACCCGCCACTCAACAACGAAATGGCTTTGCTCGATATTGGCGTAGAAGTCGCAAACGTCGACAACAGTGGCGTTGCTAAAGTTTGATTTAATTCCAGTTTATTGTTTTGCGAAAATGACGGCTGCTTCGAACTTTTCCGACTCGCTTTTTGATGTTTTGCTTGAACTTCCGAATACCTCATTTCTTCCTAAGAAATTTAAAGTTTCATTCGTAAAACAGTTTTCAGTTGCATGCAATTTACTCACTTGATTGTACGTATGATCCATATCCAATTTAGCCAAACCATAATTCGGTTTAATTTTTCTCTTGCGCGATGGCGGCACGTCCAACCATTCTTGAGTCAAAACCGGTGGCGATGGCGACACCGTGCTCTGTGATTTCAGTGATAGGTTTAATGGCCCAACAGTAGATTCAAGAGGCAAAGAATCAGAACCAGATGTGAATTTATTTTTACAACCCTAAAAAAAAGTTAAATGATCATCTAAATTAAATTAAATATAATTCCCCGAATAAAACGTACAGAATTTGTTTCTTTGCTTCCACTTTCGTCTCTCTTGCTGATCAACGAGTCTATGTTATGAGAATGATGCAATGTTTCCACTTTCTCACTAAACTTATTGCTAAAACTTAAATCAGCTGGACTCGATCTGTCCGTTTTTTTATGAGACTTTTCATTAGTTTTACTCTACAATTAAAAAATATATATTAAAATTAAAATTAAAATAAAATAGTTTTAGAAAAAAACAATAATTACTTCTATTTCTGATGATTTCTTTTCATTGTCAGGTGGTTTCGGACTGTTGCGACTTCTCGAACTCTTCCATGAAGCCGAAGAATCTTTTGTGATGATCGTCACTGGCAGCGTATGAACACCCGGAGCTGATGCCGAATGCCTGTCGTGCATATTCTGGCGTATTTTCGATTCAGAAGATGATGGCGTAACAGTGGATGGAGACATGATAGCACCGTTACGATGAAAACTTAAAATCACATATTTTTAATTAATAAATTAATCTTCGTCCATAAATCACTCACGTGGGTGTGACTGCAACACTCGAAGGATTGGTATAAATTGGGCTATTAACATTGCTTTCTCTAGATGATGATACCGGTGATATAGCCTTTCGGCGTGAGGAAGATTTATATTCACAATTTACTACAACAAAACAAAAGAAAGAAATTTTAAAAATAAAAATATTCTGCAATTTAATCTAATCATCCAAATCAATCTAAAGACAAACACGACTACGAAAAGTTGGTTTATAGCAGCAAAAAAGCATCATCAAAGGCAACAGACATTATTGGTTTTCCAGCAGACCATCATTCTCAACACTGCAGGCTTATTTTCTAGAAATTGCAGATAGTGCGTGCCAACTTATTGGATTTTCTCCACGTTAGTAGTCAGTACCCTTGCTCGACACAGTTTTTTTTCCCATCCCAATTCACTTCGCAAAAAAAAAACATAACAAAAAGAAATTTACTGCGCTACACATGCTTTATTATCCAAATTTCATAACTAATATTCAATTAATTTAATTTTTAAGACTAACTGCCTTTATTAATTAGTTTATTTATAATTAAATCCATTAAGATAAAATTGAATCGAGAGCCAAATAACCCTTTAGTGAGTCTCGCTTTTTGATAGTGAAAATAACAAGGCAATGAACTCATTTTCATGCACTTTAAATAGTTCTTCCAGCTATTAATTTAGTGATTTAAGAATCAACATTTACAATTTCCAGTTCCCGAACAAATTATTTGATATTTATTTCGTTTTACCACTTTTTTTCCCCCACCTGTTTCCTGAATCCGCTCATGCATAACTAACCAAAAATTACTCGCAACACTATTTCATGAGGACTAATACAGTGAAAATATTGATTTAAAAAAATAAAAACTAGAAAATAGCACAAAAAAATGCACACACGCTCACATATACACATCAATTGAAGAAAGAAAAAAACAAAACAAAGCCATGTAGGAAGCCAAGCAAAAAAGAAAAGAAAAAAAAAGCAAAAGCTATTACAGCACCAGTAATAGATTATGTGGACTCTCGAATCACAAGGGAGAACTCACTTTTATGAGGAGGAGGATGATTCGCAGACTGCAGACTGAGAACATCATAACTCGGGAGAAGTGAGTCGCGATTTAGATTCACAAAAGTCGAGTTGGTGGTGGAGGAAACCAAACTACGCATAAGGTAGTCTGGGTGCAACAAACGGGATGCCATTGGCCACCAAGCTGAACCTAACCATACACAAAGACGCCAACAACAATTTAAACCCAACACACATTAAACTCATCTCGTCATGAGTAAAATACATGTTATTAACATGGGTACACACATTTACTCATTCAGAAATTCAAAATATTACTCCTCAACATTTTATTTTTCAACAGAATAAAATAAAAAATAAAAAAAGAAGAAAAAAATAATAAAAAGTTTCTTTCTTCTATTACTTACCTGGCGGTGAAGTATAAGCAGCAGATGTTGCAGGTGTTGCCAAGGACCCTAATCCTCCAAACGCAGACGACGCCAGATTGAGTTGAACAGGAAAGGCAGATGGGTGGCTCAAAAGTGGTAAAGAATTGGGCAAGTGAGCATAGTGACTGTATAGTAACGCACTGTTGGACACTGAACTGCCAAACAAACCATGGCCTGAAATTTAAACAAATAAAATTACTAAATTGTATTTTTCGTCTTGTTTTGTTTGCGTTAATTTACCGAGATTTCCTGGATCGAAAACATTGCCTCTAGGACTCTTTGAATTCAGTTCTCCGGGATCCATATTTCTATTTTAGCAGCTTTCACCTAAAATGTACGAGTCATTTTCAACAAAAAAAATAATAAAAAATAATCGAATCCATATTTTTTTCTCAATACCCATAAATTATTTCGAAGAATACGTGAAAACACGCTGAATATAATAATTAATATTGTAAACAAACGCCACAATTTGTAACCAACTGAAATTGATGAAAATTTGCCTCCGCAGACGGCGAGTTCACTTTTATAAGCAATCAATAGAAACCACCACCGAGAAAAATATCACTTTTTTGTGCACACAAAACTGTGTCTGCAAAAATAATCGCATAAATAAAATCTAGAACGTCTAAAGGCATTAAAATATTGAAAATATCGTTTTATATTTTGCAATTTAATTTTTTTTTCTCTTTTTTTTAACTTTTATTAGTACAAACTTCCTTAATTTGATTGAGGCAGATGGCGAATAGAGTTCCCCAAAGAAAGGGATATAGAGGGCGAATGACCTGTCTAATTTCTCAACTGACCTGTCAGGGAATACACTTTTCTTCAAGGTCAACATACTTCAAACAATTTCCTCCGATAACCATATTACTCATTAAGCAAAATGTGGACATCTGAATTTTGATATTTTTATTTCAATTCCAGCATTTTTTTCTCAAAACTTAAGAAATCTGTGAGTCATTTCTGTTTTAATTTCTGAAATATTCCCCTTATGAAGGAAAATGAGAAATGGGCATCTGATCGAGCCTTTTTGGTCACGATATTTCCTTATCAACTCAAAATGCCGAAGTTTTTCGTGTTTGGTTAAAATAATCTAATTTTTTTTAGCTTTGAAAGATTAATTTTGTATTTCGATACATCAGAATTATATTAGTATTCGCATAATCAAAGTTTCCTCGAAAATTGCTTTAACCCATGAATAAAATTTCTAACATTAACCTATAAAAACGAAAAAAATGTCAATATATTCGTTGGCATTTAAACATTTCTGCTAGCTATGCTAGAGGAAAATCAAATATTTTTAGGAAGAATCCCCTCCAACTTTTAATGATTATTACCAACATAAAACTTGATTAGTCGCATTTGTATTAAAGGATTGCCGTACCTGGCACTTTGATAAGTATTCTTTAACTATAATTAAAAATAATCAATTACTATTTTTATAAAACTAACAAACGCAATGAAAACATGCAAATTAGTGCAACCAAATGTGAGTTTTGACTCATTTTGCTTAGCATTGAGCAGCAGCAGCGGGCGAAAACCCGATTTGGAAGAAAGTGAATTTATGAAAGCAAGGGCGATAGAATTCATCCTCCATTATCGGTGAGGAGTGTTTAGGCCTCGCTTTTCTCCGACTCGACACTTGATTCGTTTGTCACTAACAAAGTCCGCTTGCAGTTCAAGGAGAGGAGAGCGGGCAAAAATTTGTCGATACTCTCTCATTACCTGAAACAAAGTTGCCTCAACTTTGCCAACTTACACACCGAATTAATACTTATTTATGCATTCTCAAAACCATAAAGACAAAAAAGTGTGACGACGACGACGACCAAAGTGCGAATAAATATGTCGGCGTCCAGATTATTGTTGATGGGGCAGGAAAATAGGAAATTAGATATAATTGAGAATAAGTAAACACCGAGCTCACAACCGCCAATGTATACTATAACGCTTGAATAAAATACGTACATACCTTGTTGTGTGTAAATCAGTGGTTATATAAATTAAAAAATGTAAGAGAAAGTAATAAATGTACTGGCTGATATGTGAATGTAAAGAAACCATGGGTCTATGAAGAAACTTCCATTTGAATCGGGCTGTGAAACTACTGTTTTGCGATTACAGACGAGGACGAACAAAGTGACGGATTCATTCAATGTTTGTGTGGATTACACGTCAAAATGAATCGAAAAGAAATTTCTAACGTAAACAATCTGTACTTACTTTTAATCTTCATGTTTAAACTGTTCAAACCATCCAAATTTCCAGGTTAGACACGCGAAGAAAACCAAGAATTGTCCTGGAATCACCGTTTCAGGGAAAAATGGAGTAGTACTAGCAGGTTTTAGGTAGGAGCGCATGTGGTTTCTTATGCGTGACGTCATCAACCTCCTTATGACAACAGCGATGCATTAATAAGGAAATACTGGAACAACATTTTTTTTAATTTTTATTTTTTATTTTGGATATTTCCACGAAATTGGTTGAAAGAATAAAAAAAATTTCGGTTATTTTTATTTATGAAGAAAAAAAATGAAAATAAACAAAATATTTATTTTACATCAATTTATTTACGTCTATCAAAAACAAAAAATTTGTACAAAATATTTATTTTGCACCAATTTATTTAAACGTCTATCGAAAACAAAAATTTTGCACCTAAAAAATATACAGGTAAACTATTTACAGTTGTTTACATAATTGCCTATTAGATAGCAATCATAGGCAATATTTGAAAATCCAATATTTTCATCTAGGTACTGATTAATTGCATACCCAGTGGAAGAGCTAAGCCCGTTATATTAATCAATATTGCATGAAAAACAAAAACGGCCATATACATAGCAGAATGGCTAATTTTCTTTGGTGTAAATTTTATGAGAAAAGCAGTTGTTAACACTCCGCCAACAGAAAGTAGTATACGTTTTGAAAGCGACTGGGCCGAATTACAAAGTTTTTTGTAAGTATAGGAGCTTGTCAGCAGTCCTGTCCCCAGAGTTATGCCCATAAAACGCCACATGATATAAAACGGCGTCGTAGATGCGTGGATCCAATTCGCATTAGCACACCATTTATGCGCTAACCTTATTGTCCACTTGACGTCAACACCACAAACTAAAATAAATAAAATCAATCAATAAAACACAAACACAAATTTACATCATTTACCTTCCAAAGTAAAATTCATAAAAATAATACTGACAATACTAAAAATAAGAGCCAAAACGTAATGACGCAATGTGAAGCTGCTTGAATCCAGTTTACTGATTATTCTTCCGGATATAACAGCTAATAAATGAAATATTAACGTCCAACTTGAGTATTTCAAAAGTAGGTAACAATAATTACCACAAATAAAACCAAAAACACATTGATGCGGAAAATGGGCTGCGATGTATATTCGTGACATTCCCATCAATGTCATCGCAAATACGTAAACAGCCCAGGCAGGATATTTAATATTCATCCTAATAAAACAAACAAAAAAAAATATTTTACACATGTACTGTAGTTAAAAATTCAAAATACAATAAAACTTTCAATAAGATAAAATAAGATAAAATAAGCCTGTTCTGTGCCTAAATGGCTCTTTGCATTAATTTGTATTATTTTTTTTGCAGCTAAAGAAGACAAAAATAATTATTTTCCAAAATTTTATATTAGCAATATAATTAACATTAATTTCCACCCAAACCAGTACAGCGTATTTTGACTTAAGCATCCAAACTTACTTAAATTTTTTGTCAACTTTATCTATTATAGCCTGGGTAAGAATAAACCAAGCAATTCCCGTAATTGCAACATGTCCAGACGGATTGCCTTAATTAAATCATCGTTACAAAATTAATGCGTTTACTCATCGTGTTTGCAAAAATAAAGCATGACACGATTAATTTAACATATATACCAGGTCCTGTTTCGCATGTGTTACTAAATTGCTGTATATTTATTGAATGGGCGAGTTTCATCTCGTGAACCCACCAATACGGTCGATCTCCCATCAATGCCCTAAAATAAAACAATGTATTTATAAAAATTCGTTTATTAAAATTATGTAATGTTTAACCATTTCATAATCAGGTTTAACCAATCTCCAACAATAATTGCTTGTAGTAATTTAATTCCCAGCTGACAATCGAAAGGATAAATCATAGGAAAGTAAATCATGTACATAGATTCTGGATTGCCAACAGTATTGGAAATAAGTTTCAAAAAACCGGCCCAACCGTGAAAACTGAAACAAAAGAAAAGAAATGATTATAGAATAAATTTAAAAAAAAAAACATTCTTACTTTTTCTGTGTGTATTCGACCACATGAAGACCCCATTCATTTAGGACATACATGTTTTGTAGCTGCACACCGGTTCGCTTTTGAGAGAAAAAGTTACATCAAAGTAGGAGAAATAATAATTATATAATATAATATATAATAATCTGAAAAGCAAGATATTTTTATATCGAGTTGGCCATGGCGAGGCTTATTTACCAAAAGCAAATTTAATTTAAAATAGATAGATGGCGTTGGCGTCAATGACGACCCGGGCGGCAGAGCTTCGATGCCATGAAGCAAAACTGATGTTTTATATCTCCGTCTTCAAAGTAAATACTGACAACATTTTCCATTACAGTGCTTTTACGTTTAATAATCTTTCACAGTTCATGTGATCAAAAACAACTCTTTATTTTGCAAAATGCCTCGAATTATTCATCGCACAATCAGTCAATTTGCAATTCCACCGCAGCAGAGAGATGCAAGTGGATTTTTAGTTCGCAAAGTCATCGGCGGGCTAATTGAAACATGTGATCCTTTTCTCATGTTAGATCACATAGGTACGCTACAAATTGTTTCATTAAGCTTGAGATTATAATTAATTACTTGATATTATTATTTATGATGTTAGGTCCAGTAGTTTATCAACCTGGAGAGGCAATTGGAGCTCCAGATCATCCTCATCGCGGTTTTGAAACTGTTACTTATGTAATTGAAGGCGGAGTTAAGCACGAGGATTCTTTGGGCCATAAAGGTGTATATGTTTAATATAAGAAATTATATATTTTTTCCAATTAATACTTTGAATTTACTTAGGTGAATTGAGAAGTGGCTGGGTTCAGTGGATGACTGCAGGTCAAGGAATTGTTCACAGTGAAATGCCAACTGATGAATTAATATTACGCGGTGGTCAATGGGAAGGATTTCAATTATGGGTTAATCTCCCAGCACGAGTAAAACTTTATTTAAAAAAAATTACTTCGCAATTTTAAAACGTATGTATTTTAATTATTATTTTAGGATAAAATGATGATCCCAAGATATCAAGACCGATCACCTGATTCTATTCCCACTGTTACGTCACCTGATGGCCAAGTTACAATAAAAGTTATTGCCGGTGAAGCTTTAGGCAAGAAAATCAAGTTCTAGTTATAATGTTACGAGGTTTAATTGTTTTTTTAAATATTACAGGCACTAAATCTAGCATCGAAACACGCACTGCCATTCTACTCCTTGATATACATCTCAGACCAGGCGCTTCTTTCAGTCAGGAAGTTAATCAAAATTACAACAGTTTTGTATACATGTGGAAAGGATCTGGTTTTTTCGGTGGTGATTTACGCCCTACCAAAGCCGGACAAGTGGGAATATTAAGCAATGAAGGAAGCCTTTTTTATATGAGAGCGCATGACAACCAATGTAGATGCAATTTTAGTAGTTTATTATTTTTATTTTAATCATTTTTGCTTTTTTTGCAGCTTGTGACATATTATTAGCTGCTGGAGAACCAATTAATGAACCAATTGTCAAATACGGTCCATTTGTTATGAATACGCAGGAAGAAATTGAACAGGTGATACAGAAAAACAATCTTAAAAATGATAATTGACATTATTTTTATAGGCGTTGGAAGATTACCGCAATGGTAAATTAGGAAGGATAGAAAGACAAGAAGACACTGTTCAAAATGGATCTGAATAATTTTATTATTTTTATTTTTATTATTGTATAAATTATTATCTATAGTCACGATTTTATTCATAATTCGTAAGTATATTTGCAAAAGTGATACAAAATTTAAAATTAAGTCCCCATCAGTTTTGTTAAATGTTTTAATCTCTCAAATATTAATTTTGATGACTTATTGAGCTTGAATTGCCGTATGTTTTTTTTTTTAAATCAAGATTATGTTCTTGATTAAATCTCATGAAATGTATCAATTGTAATTACTTGCAAAAGAATATTTACTTATGCTATATTCATATTGTTCTTGTTCGTATTTATTATTTTGTAATTTATCAAAGTTTAGCATGTTTTGTTATATTTTTAACTCAGCAATAAAAAAATAAGATATAACGACTTTAAATTGAGAGTTTTGGTTTTTTTCACAAAACTAGCAGAAGAGAGCGCTACCCGTCTATTGAAATTCTCAGTGCTGCGGGAAGGCAATCCTTATAACAACGAAGGGTGAGTGTTTTTAAAGGCTTTTAACTAAACTATTCATTTAAACACATCATGCTATTTTCAATGCTAATTAAAATAACTACACCAAATATTATAAAATTCAAATGCAATAATGATTGGTTTCCAAATTGAAAATGAATGGCTACCGTACTATCTGGCGCACTACTCTGAAGACAAGTGTAAGGTCGGATTAAGGACACATTTAATGTCGTAATCTTAATTTATTACTCACATCTGTGCGCATACAAACTTAAAATCATTTTTATTAATAATTTCTAATAACATCTAAACATCGCATACTAAATTCGTTTTTTTTTCCAAATGACGTTGGGCTTTCTATTTTCAGGCCAACTGAAGCTCTTCTAATTATAGCAATCAAGTTAGTAAAGTCATACTCAAATCTTATTGTTAGATTAACAAATTCCTTTATAAGATCTCTGAACCATCATGCCTGAAAGTAAACATGGCCGTGGTTTTGGATTTGGATTATCAGCAATAAAACGATATCCAGAAGTGAGCAATGAAACCTAAAACCATCTTTCATCTTTTTTTAACAAAACATTTTGTTACTAGATTGCTCCATTGGTATTCATCACTGGTGTTGCTGTAATTGGAGCTGGTAGTTACATAATGTATTGTTTCACAAAATCCGATGTTGTGTAAGTAATTAATAAGAAATTTGTCCCAACAAATTAACCCTAATTGTGTTTATGTTTAGTCTTGATAGAAGCCAGGAACTTAAACCTTGGGACAGAGTGGATTTTGAAAAGAAACAAAAGGTAATGTGTACAGTATATATTAAGCTTGCCTGCATAGCCTAGCAATGCAGGGAAGCCTTTTATCATTACACACCGCTTGATGTATTCTTATAGTTGATGGTCGTTAAGCAAGAATATAAAAGAAATCCCGAATTGGAGAAACTGAAGAAAGAAATGGGTGATTGGTAATTTTTTAAAGTAAAACGTTACACCTTTCTTAGCAGTTTTGATTAGTCGATTTTTTTTAAAAAATATTATTCTACGTAAGTTGTTTTTACGTTTTTAAATGTGAGATGTAAATAGAGTCAAATCACTGTTTATTTAAATGTTTAGTCCGCACTAACAGTAAGAATACTACTGTATGAATATACATTGAATAAAACTATGTGGAAATGACATCATTTATTGTCATTATTCAAAGTCACGAGTTACTAGAACGAGGGTAACAATGTGTTACGGTGGGGAGAAGAATTCTTTTTTTTGAAGGCCAAAATTGGCCTTCACAATACATTTTATTTAATTATTTTGAAAACAAATCTTCATAAACTCTCAAGATGACTTTACTAGCATTGTCAAAGACGTTTCGAGAGTCGGGGAGATTTAGCGTCCAAATTGTCAAGTTACTTTCAAGACAGCAAAGTGGAGGTGGCGGCATGCAACAAGGAGGGTCATCCCAGCAGCCTCCCCGACCCACAGAGCAAGATCAACCAAAGTCATGGATTTTTAGTGTAGCTGGTCTAAAAAAACACTATGAAGTATAAACATTTCTCTATTTTCTAACTATATTTATTGTCATTAATATTTTTTCAGCTTACTCCGGTGGTGTTTTGCGGGGTGTTAGCTTTAATGATGGTTAGCTACATGGGTTACCGAGGTGCCACAAAAAATGATGTCATGTGAGGGAATAGTGAATGTTGGCAATGAAATGTAACTAAGAAATAAACTGTTGCAGGTTTGACAAAAGTAAGGAGTTACCACCTTGGGAACGTGTTGATCTTGACAAAAAGGAAATCAACAAAGTAATTTGTTAAATTTGATGGACTGATTGGTTTTATAATTTTAAATTATTTAAAGATTTTTGTTGCACAACAAAAATTTCGGGGATTACCGGAGTTGAAAAAATTGAAGAAGGAAATAAATGATGAATCTGGAGCGACGACGAAAAATGACAAAAATAAAAAGTGATTTTAAATACAAGAAGGCTGCCAAGAAATACAAACTTTTAACTTTTTTGCAAAACTTTAATATAATTTAAATTTATCATTTATTTTTTTAAATTTTTATTTGTACACAAATTGCAACGACGTGACTTAGAATTTTGAAAAAAAAATAATAGAAAATAATAGTGCAGTTTTTTTAATAAGATACGTATGAAATACTTGTTGAAATAAAAAATATCACAGGATCCATAACCGATTTGAACTTTTCCTCTTATGGGTCCTCAGTGTCCTCCGATTTCGACACTAGAGTGCGCACCTTTAAAACAAACGATTTGCATTGTGATTGGTGCTTGGCAGTTGGCATCCAAGAAACCAAGGCCACACACACACTTCACGCATTACGCCTGCGTCTTTTTAGGGTCCTCGTTTTTCCTGGTCCCTTTATTTGCATTGCCGAAAACAATGGCAGATTCCGGAGTAAATGAAACTGTACCAAATTTTATCCTTCGGACGATGGGTAAAATTTTTTTTCACTTATTACAATACTTATTTCATTTCCAGTTTATTCCCATTAAAAAATCTACCTATTGTCCCCCAGTGGAAAGAGATCCGAAAAAGCGCCGGGTCAAGCCTATAGACACGAAACTGCTGCAAATGAACTTGGGCGAGTTGGATGACAGTTCGGACGACAGCGATTACCAAGTTCCAGAACAGGAAGATGGTAAATTAAAGCGATAAATGTTTTACATAGATTTGTAATTCAACAGTTTGTTCCAACAGACGATGATTCCAATTCAGATGAAAGTGGAGATAATAATGATGACGATGATGACGATGACGACGATGAGGAAGATGAGGCAGTAAGCGAATTGGAGCAGGAAGATACGAGTAGTTCTGGCAGTGACTTACATAAAAAACCTGGCGTCAGTATTGGAGAGTTAATCGAACAAGCTAGATTAAAACAAGCTTATGCAAGAAAACGAGTAATGCCTCATCTTTGGGACGCCTATTTATTAAAAAACAAGTTATTTATGTTCAGATTGCCGCAGAAGGGACTAAATCGAGTCAGTTAAAAGTTTTGATTTGCTCAGTATGTCTCGGAGACATAAGGTATTACATTGTATCGAGTTATTCAATTGTATTTAATTTTTTTAAATTTTTAGTGAGGAAGATGATGAGATTGTTGAGTGCGACGGTTGTGGCGTGTCTGTGCATGAAGGTAGTAAGTGGGCAAATATCAACAACGTTTTTGTGTGTATGTTCTAATGTATCGCGTGCTATCTAGGTTGCTACGGCATTCAAGATGCTGAATCAGTTGTAAGTACTGGATCTTCCAGTTCTACGGAACCTTGGTTTTGTGATGCGTGTCGTGGAGGAAATTGCAAACCGGTAAATTTAAATTTGTTAAAATGTTTACGCTTTGTAATGATTTTTTTTTTAAATGTTAGACATGTGAATTGTGTCCAAATAGTGGGGGAATTTTTAAAGAGACTGATGTCGGAAAGTATGTATATAAGAGAAATGTTATGCAACATTTTATTTAAAATTTATAAAGTCATATTGATTCTAGGTGGGTTCATTTAGTTTGCGCTCTATACATTCCTGGTGTCGCTTTTGGAGACGTTGATAAATTATCGCCCGTGACCTTATTCGAAATGCCTTATTCAAAATGGGGCAGCAAGGCACGAACAATTTAATTATAAATTAGGAATACCGTATGCCATTAATAATTTTTTTCGTTTTAGGCATGTACATTGTGTGAAGATGAACGATTTAGTCGATGCGGTGTTTGTATTAGTTGCGATGCCGGCATGTGCCGCAACTACTTCCACGTTACTTGGTACGGGGATTGCTTTTACCAATAAAATCTTAAAATTTAATAATTTTATAAATTTTAGTGCACAAAGAGAAGGTTTGCTTTCTGAAGCATCTCCAGAAGAGGTGAGAGTAAGTTGTCCACGATGCATTTGGTCTGTCAGTAGGTTTAATTGTTTTTAAAGGCATTCCATTTGTTCGTGTGATTAGACTTTGAGTTAGCATGCTAAATAATAGTAATAGTATTAGTAGTTGGTGTTTTTTTATTTGTTTATTTATTTTTTTATACTTGGATATTCAATAATTTTTTTATTTATTTGATAATTATCTATTAGGATATCGCAGATCCATTTTTTGCGTATTGTAAAATGCATGCGGACAAGATGATTGTCCGAGGTAAACGTCGCAATTGGTTGGCCTTGCAATCTCAAGTCAAGTTGTTTAACGAGCGGGGACACTTGGATCAAGACGAAAAGGTTACCGAAAAGGCTGCATTTTTAATTAATGTTATGGATTTTATTCATTTATTTTGTATGCGATTAGGCGCGAATAGAACGAAAGTTACAACATCATCGAGCAAAGTTTCAAGCAACACACGCTCGCAAATCTCCACCTTGGGGTAAAATTCGTAAACAAATATTTACAATTTATTTACATAATTTCCATGTTATAGTTCCTACACAAAAGATGCCTCGGCTTTTGACATCTAGTCCATCCGCCTGCAGACGTTTAATTAAGAAAGCAGAATTATTAGGAATTAATTCAAGAGTAAATTTGCAACATCTTGGAATAATAAGAATAATTAAAAAATAATTTTTTTTAATATTGCTATATTTATTTAAATATTCAGACGTTGCAAGTTTCTCATTCGACGAGTGATAGCATGGTTGATATACGGCGAAAGTGGCATGTACCACCGGCTTTTACTATGGAGTTTGTCGGATATTATCTTGGTATTATAATATTTGTAAAACAATTGCCACGTAATATAATGTTATAATTTTTAAAAGATCGCGGAGACCGAATGGTTAGCATGCAAGCACGATTGGACGAACTTCTAACACAAAACAGCAAATTGCAAGAAGAGGAGCATAAACTAAGAAATAAATTTGAACACGTAAAATTTTAATACTTAGTAAAATGTTCATAAATAATATTGATTTTTATTTATTTAGCTTAATTCTGAAAATGAACAACTGAAAAAAGCCAATAGCGAGCTCCGTGAAGGTTCTTTGAAACTGTACAAAATGTTGGGTGAGATGGGAACAAAGGTATTGAAACGTGCGAGGCGAATTCGCAGTCTTTCTAAATTTGCGATTCTGTATAATTTAGACTTTTACAACACCGAAAATACTCAAGCCGAAAGAATCCCCACCGAAGCTGCATAACAAGCATGGGAGGAAATTGAGTTCAGATGCAGCAATGACACTGAATCGGTATTTTATGGTTTTATACTTTTTTGTTTTTTTTACTAACTAAGTGTTCAATTTAGATGCGGCATCTGTAAGAAGACTCAAGATCAACACCTGCTGGCTCGTTGTGATACTTGTCAATTGCATTACCATTTAGGTTGTCTTGATCCGCCCTTAACACGAATGCCTAAAAAAACAAAGCAGCAAGGATGGTAATAATAATAATAATAATAATTTGATTGACAATAATAATTTTGATTTCATTTAATCCGGTTTAAAATTTTTCAGGCAATGTTCGGAATGTGATAAAACGGACACTGAAGAAATGGAGGAAGAGGTTGATCCATCTGCTCCACGAAAATTACGTGAACATATTAAAGAACCAGTGAAGTTTACTCCACCCTCCATTAGCCCAGTTTTAAAAAAGGGCTCTAATAAAGTAATGCGATTAACTGAAGGAGTTAATTTAACAGTAACTTTTTTTATAAAAAAAATTAACAGTTTAAATTTAAACAACGGACACTATCGCTTGAAGTCAAAAAGGGAATGAAACGGAGGCTAAGTGATATTGCTGGTAGTGGTAGTGACATCCAGCAAACGCCTGAAGTTACTGATATTGGGAAAATTGCGAGTCAGACTGTAACAGTGGATGTTGAAAAGGTAGACGAAGAAGCGTTATCTAAAGCGATGAAATCAACGTTAATAAAGAAATTCCAGAAAGTAATCAGGAATAAAGATTTGCGCACTGAATGCTCAAAATGCAAAAAGTGTGGAACAAATGCAAATCTTGTCAGGTTGTCAGGAAAACACAAAATGAATTTAATTCGGAGCTAATTTTTTAATTAATGTTTTATACAGATGTGATGAATGCAGTTTATGTTTCCATTTCCTATGTTTAAGTCCACCAGTGAAGAAAAATCCTAAACAACGTGGCTACGACTGGCACTGCGAAAATTGTGATCCGACGGTAAGTAATAGCTTGTATAACTTTCAAAAAGCTTTAAAAATACAAAGATGAAGAATGTTGAATGTTGATTATTACTTTAAAAAATTGATTGGATGTGAATATTTAAAAAGAAGGGTTCTATTTCCAGGAGGCCCCTTTCTAATTGGTAAAAGTGCTTCCCTTCCATGTCTCCAAGATGGCCCCACCTTAGTTGAAGACATGTAGAATGATGACTGGAACAGGAATGTGTTTTCTTCTTATTTTTCTTATAAAATATTTGTGTTGTCGATTTTGTTCCAGTCATCAATTGCACAAAGATTTTACTTTTTATATGTTAATTAATGTGCTCTATACCACTTTGTTCTATTTATTGTGAAGAAAGTATGTAACTAAATGTTCACAGTGAACGAAACTTCGGATTTTAATATATTACTTGGTTGTGTATTCAGATGGATGTTTGTGCTCAGTAGTGACAGGTTTTATAATGGAAAATGTTTAACATGGATGTATTCAATGGAAAGTGGATCATGGATCAAACAAAAAAAAACCACCCCCAAAAGACAAAGGGAAAAAAGTGAAAATGAAATTCAATTTCTGTTCAGATTTCCTCCCACTACACAAATTCCCTTTGAAATAATAAATTTGTTTTCGCAAAAGTTATTTTTAGGCATTTATCTATTGCTATCTACAAACTTATTCTTTTTAAAGGACAAAGAGGAAGAAGAAAACGAAATTGAAATGCCTACTTCACCTGCACCCAAAAAGAAGAAGAAAAAATTTTCTTAAAAACTGTCACTGATCTCAATTGCAGCCGGTCTTCCATATAATTTGATTATATGATTTGCATGGAAATTGACGCAAATGATGTTTTGCGATTGGACAAAATTGCTGTAAATAATGTTGTTCTGTAATACCGGTACTTGTAAATATAGTTTTCGTGTATGTACAAGAATTGGAAACACTTTTTTAATCTGATGAATAATTCATATTACATGATGACTTAAAATGTAAAAACAATTATTTCTCATTTATTTTGTTTATCATTTTCTCCTGTTGGTGTGGCCTTTAGTAGTTCATATAATTGTGCAACTTGTTCAGCACGCAACGAATCAAGTTGATTTTCGTTTAAATCTTTTCCCACTTTTGTTTGTGCTTTTGAGGGGTTTACTTGAGTTGCTAGGATAACTGCGTATTCCTAGAAAATAAACTTTATTATGTATCCAATTTTTATGAATTCATAACAATCACAACGCTTACGCTCCATTCCTTCATGAAAATCTTCACCTCCTGTGTGTTTGCATTTTTGTGCCTACGGAACTCATCTTTGACATACAAATCTCCAATAAGTTGGGCATTTTTTGGTAAGCTTCTATGCAATCGTAAAATTGTTTTGTACAAGACACGAACAGTTTGAGCATGAGTTACCATTGGCGATTTGATCATTATTCTCCCACCAGATGTCGACTCGTGGTAATTAGTAACCTAGCAACAGAATACTGTAACAAATACTGGAAAAAAATTATATTCTCTCGTTGAAGAATGTCTGAGAAGGTAACTAATTTGAAGGAAGTTTTACCGAAGAAAGGACTTCGTTTTCACGAAGATATTCCGAATGTGATTTTATGCAAGCCAAAGTTAATGCCAATCAAATCGATGACCTTGGAAAAGCTGGACAACATGCAGAAAGAAGCAGAAAACAAAATACGAACTCAATCTTTCCAGTCACAAGAATAGTTTTTCAAGAATATCCTAATTATATTTTATTACATAACTTTGATTGCAAACCTCACCAAAAAATAATACATTTATATTATTATGCTTGTAAAAAAATTTTGCAATGTAAATTTGATATAAGGAAATTTGTTATTAGGTAATTTTTCGTTAACAGAAATTGTCCATAAAATAAGTGTGTGAACCTTGAAATAAGCCCATAATTAAATTTCCAAACACAATTATTAAACTATAATACAATATTCACACCAGGCTAAGAAATAAAGAAATTTATATAAAACTTGCAGGAAAGTATCAATTTAGGCTCACATTAATAACCGATTTAATATAATAGTAACTGTCCGTGGATGGAAGTTTCATTTGGTCCAGCCAACACGCATTTTAGATCTATTGAGCAGCGCATTTTCAATTACAACATATTAAAATTTTGATCTCCGATTAAGACGATTGGGTAAATGGCATTACAGTTTGTTGGTTACACATCAGCGTTGGCGGCATTGCATTAGATGGTGACGTGAACACACCTCCTGAGTTAGAAATCTATCATTTACTCAATAATTTTTTTCTTTTCTTCTCTTCTTTTCAATTACTCACCACTACTAGTTACTTTGGAAGCAGAGCAATTTGAAAGACTCATCTGAATCATTCCGGTATTCAAATCTGGTAAATGAATCGAAATTTGCTACAGCAAATAACAATAAAATATCATGATCTCTTACTAGCTAATTGATTCATAGATGGTGGTTGTGGCTTTCCCTGCTTATGGCTTACTGACAAATTATCCACATCAATATTGACAGGCCCGGCATTAGTCCATGTATTTCGTTTCTAAAATTTCAAATTTAATATTTTATATATTTATAGTATTTTTTTGTTTTTTAAAAAAAAACCTGTATAGGGACTTGATCAGATAGATGCGGATTGTACGCAAAGGTTGTGGCCGGATGTACAGGCTGAGGAATTAACGAAGGCATACCCTATAAAATAAAAACAGAAATAATTTTATAAAAAATTTGTTTAGTGCGTAAAAAATTTATTCTACCTGCATTAAAGGCTGTATCATATATCCTGGCATTGCTGTAGGCAGTGTCATAATAGGCACGGAAGCAGCTGTTGGCATAGAAACAGCCGAGCCCGTAATAGGGGCGAAGGAATATTGTTGGAAAGATGTTCCAATTTGCGCAGAACTAGGCGATGCCATTTGATATTGAATATTGTTCATAGGTGGAATTTGCGCTGTAAAATCTGCATTCTCTGAAGCAGCGTTAAACGTTTTAAAATCGGCAAAGTCATCAGACGGACTACAAAGCAAAAATTATTATTATTATTATCCCTATTATACAAATTACAAGCAAAATGTAGTCATACCTTTGGACAGGTTGTGTTGAAAACGTAGCAAAATCTCCAAAGTCGCCATTAGCTGCTACATAGAAAAATAATTTTGTAAATAATTAAATTACTACTAAATGTAAATAATTAAATGTGCTTATCGATGTCAATACCAACCGTCAGCACGAGGATTAAAATCATCTAATAATGAAGCAGGTTGTTGATTGGAATGGCCAACTTCTACCAAACCACTTAACAAATCTTGATTACTTGTTGAGTGCGTGCAACTGTCAATATTGAGATTACCTGAATTCTTATAAAAACAAACAAAAAACGATTAATTGCAAAATTAAAAAAAGAATCTAAAAGAAACAATCACTTACTGATAACTTTTGATCTTTGCCAAAATTAGCAGCTGCCCCTAAATCAATTTTATGATTAGATTTGCCAGGTGATCGTTCTTTCGTTGCTGTAGTTTCTGTAGGAGTAACAACTGCACTATCAGTGTCGTGATATTCCTTTGTTCGATGATCATCTCTATCCCCCTCGTATTTATCAGCTTCTTCTCCACTAAACATAGATAAAGAACATTTTAAAAAAATAAATAAAAAATAATTCATAATTCGAACCTTTCTGGAATGCCGTCAGCCACCTTCTGCGATTGAAAACCTGTGAATTTATATTCAGATTTTTTCTCTTGATCCCAATCATCGTAAGTATCTGTCCATAGTTTCTTGACGGCCCCGCTACTGCCACCACCTTCGTATCGATCGTCTAAATAATTTACACATCATTTCTAATGATTTTCCCCAAATTTTAACTCACTGTATTTGAATCCCAAAGTATCCGACGACATGCCAACATATTTATCTTTCATCTTTTTTGCCTTTTTTCTTTCTTCTCTTAATCGTTCATCATCTTGAATGAATTCTATCAAATCCTTGACTCGTTGTCGAACTTCAATTAATCAAACAACGAATTAAAACGATATTTTTATGGCATTTAATTCAGTCACCATTAATCCCTTGATCTTTTCCATGTTCATCCACGTGTGTATAATTCTCCAAACTGCGTAAATCGTAGATATGTTCTCTGGCACTTGTTACCACCCTTTCCGATCCATTTCGTACTAGATATCCTAACAGTAGTAATGACTTAAAAAAAACAACAGAAAAGATATTTATAACATCCGCATTGCAGTTATTAAATACAGGTAATTATTTATACTTTGTACGTTCGCCTGCAATTCTTTTTATTATCATGCAACATCCTTTTCCAAAGCATCCCCATCACTTCAGGAAAATGTTCGTATGTGAATGTACATTGAGCAACTTCTTGCATAAGGACTCCTGTCGGTCCCCACGCATCGTCGTTAGTGGCCTCTCTAACTTTCGCCTCCACTTCAGTGTAATTCATAACAACATTGGTACTATAAATAACAAGCGATAAAAATGTTTACAACATCAATCATCAAATTGCATATCAAAGTAGCAGCTCAGATTTACATGTAATTTGACGTACAATTTTTGATTTATGACGTAATCTATATTTGAAAACGAATTTCGACATTAAGTTATTACATAAAAAACCGCCCGCAATAAATGAAATTAGAGGTAACTGGGTAAGGTAAATTGTGCCACTAATCCAATTAAACCGGTGGAGAATCAACATTTCCTGGCAGAGTTTTAACTGAATTCTAGTACAAAAATTAAGAGACGTACACTTTATCTGTTAACTCCCTTAATTTCCACATGGCGAAGAATGTTTCACGAGTAATGGAATTACTTCATCCACTGCTTCAACTGTCGTACACACGGCAATATGGCGGCGCCTGACGGATGTTCCTCTGTAACGTGTCACGTGACAAATAATAAAAAACTACACTAGATGGCATAACGTGTCCCGAATTAAAAAAAACAAACATTTATTTGTTTACACATCATAGATAACAATCAATTATACATCGTACGAATATAACTAAAATGAATTAATCATAATATTAATAGACTAAAATGAAAAAAAATAATAAAATAATGGCAGCAATTCTTCTTACTATTTTATGTCATCATTTCTTGCTAACCTCTGTAAATAAATTAAAAAATAACAATATTATAAGAAAAACAAAAAAAATATTAAATCAACTAATTATATTCTAAGAACATACCTTTGAACTTCGCAAAGCACGTGGAGCTACCGAGTCACTTGTATCAACAGCTACAGCGGCTTTTCTTCTAGTTCTAGTTGAGCTGGGTGTTTTCACTTCCAAAAGAGGACTTAAGATTAATTCAAACTTGTTTGCATCACTAGCCTGAAATACAATTGGTCAATAAATTACTCTTCATTCACATCGCATTCAAATTACCTTAGTTTTAACCGGTGTCTCTTTTACAGGTGAAGCAGACGATTTGGCCACACGCTTTGTCGCTTTGGCACTTTCCGCAACTTCTTTCTTCGCTCGCAATCTTGCGCTCTTTGGCAGGCTATTAATCTCTTCTACATTTTCCCCACTGGCTTTCCTTCCTCTCCTGGTGGGCGTCGCTTTAACAGCTTCTTTTCCCCCTCGTTCTGTGGGGGTCTCCGTAACAGTTTCCTTTTTCCCTCTCTTGGTGAGCGTCTCCTTAACAGTTTCCTTTTTCCCTCTCTTGGTGGGTGTCTCCGTAACAGTTTCCTTTTTCCCTCTCTTGGTTGGCGTCTCCTTAACAGTTTCCTTCTTCCCTCTCTTAGTAGGCGTCTCTTCAACAGTCTCACTTTTTACTTTTCTCGTGGGTGTCGCTCTCACTCTTCTGGTTGGCGTCGCCAAAACACTTTCCGGAGATTTAACTGTCTTCTTGGTTGCACTCCTCATTTTCCTGGGTGAATAAACTTTCGGCGAAGGAGTTTTAAGTGCAGAATTTGCATTTCGTGCGCCACGTCTGCCAGATGGCGGTCTTCGAGCTACCGATTTATTGCTGGTATTTAATTTTTCAGTGACCAACGAAGCGGTTTCTGCCATCGGTATATCTTCGCTTGGTGATAAATTTACAGTTGTATTCAATTCTTGTTGGGGGCTCATTTCTGCATACGACGACGACCTCTTCTTAGACGGCGACATAGGACTTTGTGACAATGATACCCTCTTTACACCTTTTCGTATACTTGGTGACATCGAACTCGCCTTTGCAGGCGACAGGTACTTTTCAAGCGCCGGCGATCTTGATTTTTTTGAGAGTTGAGGTTTGACTGGCGATTTAGATTTTGATCGAGATGATCTCATTATTTTTTTAGGTGAAGGCGATATGGTGACTATTTGAATAGAATTGTTGAAACGTGGCGATTTAGATACAGAAGACCTCATGAGTTTTTGAGGCGAAGGCGATCCTGTGACTTTTTCAATGGAAATGTTGAGGCTTTTACGTGGCGACTGCTTCTGAATTTTGACTGGAGATTTAGATACCGAAATTGTCGTGACTCTTTGAGGCGAAGGCGATCGGGTGGTTTTTTCAATAGATATGTTGAGACTTTTCCGTAGCGACTGCCTCAAATTAGTTGACAACGTGGTAGAATCAGCTAATTGTCCACTTAAATCGTGCGATTTAGGCGTACCAGACTTTAGAAACAACCTTTCAACACCGTCTGTGTTGGTATAGTCAGGTTTTGGTGTTCTGGTTTGAAAAAGTCGTTTCAATCCTCCTACATTAGCATAATCAGCAACTGGCGACTGATCATTAAACATCTTCTTTAACCCAGCGATATTGGTGTAGTCGGCCGATGGAATAGTTTCAAACAACCGCTTCATGCCTTCGACTTTAGTGTATTCCGATTTCGGAGAATTTTGCTTCTTTGCTGGTTTCCTTTTCCGTAAAGGTTTTCTCGATGATAATGGAGTTTCCGGAATTATCTTCTTCGTCGGTGATAAACTTCGTGTACTGCTGCCGCTTCTTTTCAATGGAATTGGAGTCGTACGGAGACTCAACCTTGTCCTCTTGCAATCAGACGAGAGATCAAGTTTATTTGACGATTTCCTTTTAGCTGAATTTTTAACAGGTGACGGCTTTTTTTCATTAGTTAACGGTGAAACAAAAACATCTTGTGGAATATTCGGTGTGGCAAAAGTTGAAAACGAAAATGATTCTTCCTGCAATTGTGGCGAGATAGATAAATTTTTCTTTTTCGAGCTAACCTATAAAAATTAATTATTTTTTTTAAAAAATTGTATTTTGTTTTTAGTAACAATCAAGTTAACTTACCTTTTTAAAAGCCTTGTTTGTTTTACTTTTCTTTCCAACGATGGGTTTAAGTTTTGTTGAGACAACTCTGGCAGATTTTTTTGCTTTTCGTTGGTTTTTCTTCGATTTTGACGTCGATTTCACCAAACCAGGTGACTTTTTAGTTCCAGTCGCAGAACTTTTACGCGATTTTACAGCATTCGCAGACATTCTCTCCGTAGCTACTAATGATGACTTTCTTGGACTTCTCGGTGAAATTGATTTGTTTGAATCTTTTCGAAATAAATAAAATTTTAAAACAAAGTTACATAAAACACTTAATTGACACAAAGCATACTTCTTGCGGGTGTTACTCGCTTTGTAGGTTGCTTTTTCGTTTGCTTAAGTTTGTTGGAAGCAGATTGAGATTCTGAAATACTTTCTCGTTTCAAACTTTTAAAACGGAACGAGTCTGGTGGAAATTCCCATCGAAATGACCGACCACAGACAGTAAAAACATCTAAATGATGCAAAGGTGCAGAACTCTTAATTGGGACACCATTCAGCAGAGTTGGCCCCGATTTACTCAAATTGGCCAAATACACCTAAATCGATCACATGTGGTAAATAAAATTTAAAAATCAATAAAGATATAATATTACTACCTCTCCATTTTCACGAACTAATAGTTGACAATGTTCACGCGAAACACCGTCAAAAGAAAGCCGAATATCACTATCACTATCCCTATTTGAAAAAAAAATGAAAAAATCGCAAAAGTTCGTGTTTTTAAGTCACGCTGTCCATACCTGCCGATCAGACACGATATAGTCGTAAGCACAAAATGCGATCCATCCCCTCCAGTCTTCTTTTGTACAATTATCTTACCATAAACACATTTTGAATCGTCCATTTTACCCCCTAAACTTTACAGTATAAATGAAAATTATGCGTCGACTAAACTAAGAAAGACATTTTCTTACCCTAAAAACCGTTACGGGATTAATAGTTCGTGCGGTTACATAAAGTGCGCCGCATACAATTCAAAAGTTTTCGGTCTGCACACAGAACAAATCTTCTAACTGCTGCAAATCATGCTGAATGATTTGTTCGATATCTAGCTACATAGTGAATCGAGCACAATTTAAATTTGCTCTGAATTTTAAAAATTAAATCATATATTTTATAATAATTTTTTTCCCTTATTATTACTTACTCATGGAGTAATATTAATCATTTTTAAAATTGTAAAATGTAATCTGCGAGCATTCTGGTTTTGTTGCCATGGTAATATCAGAATATCTGATATTGAACTCGTAATTTATGTTGCCGATTTGTGGCAGCATGAAGTTAAAATGAATGTTTAAATTTTACAATTTAAACATTCTAAATTGCAATTTATGTTCAATGGAACAAATTGATCGTCCTATGACCCGCGCCCATGCAATTAAATGTGGGGCTAAAATTTCATTTATACCTCTTCCCACACGAAAGCGCAGGAGCATCAAATGCAAATTTAACCCCGCTGGCAAAGAAACGGTAGTTGTTAAAGCGATCTCTCTTTTTAAAAACGAATTTTACATATTAGTCGATTAGGATGGTTCATCAGAATGCTCTAATAACACAAACGACGAACAACATGAGGAACTTCGCCTTCTTCAGCGAGATATTGATGACGATTCTGAAGTTTGTGTGCATTGTCCCAATAAGAATGATTTCGAAACTAAAGATCAAGAGAAGCGAAATGAATTAAACGCATGTGGACGAGACAATAAAAGGAAATCTAGTTCGTCCGAAGAAGTGCATCTTCCCGAAAAAAATATCAAAAAACCTAAATTAGGATCTTCAAATGAAACTCCGGAATATTTTTGTACGTGTACTTTAATGTAAAAAATTCGAATCAGAAATTAAAAAAATTAATTCACTAATTCAGTGGACGGCAATAATTGCTTTATGCTTCACTGCCATATTTGTAGTTCCACTCTACATATTCCTTCATGTTTTGGTCGGAAACACTGGTTTTTACTCGACGAAGAGCATCGACAAAATCTTCATAATTTATTGGCCGAACCTGAATATCAAACACATAATTAAGTTTCATGGTTTTTGTTAGTAAATATAGTAAATTTTACCTCATTTGGTTGAATCTTTTGTATCATACTGAAGTCGATACTTCGAATCGGACCCAGCGCAGCAGCCCGGCATAAATTCGCCATATCAGCACCGGAATATCCCTCGGTTTTAACACTAATGTCAAGCGCTTGTTCATCATTTATTGAATGTAGGTGTTTGCTTAATAAGCGCAAGATGATTTGCTTTCTTGCAGATAAATCTGGCAAAGGAATAAATAAGCGCTTTACTAAGCGACGCCTAGCTGCCTCATCCAATTCCTGGGGTCGGTTTGTTGCCCCAATGACCAATACTCTTTCATCCAGACTTGTAGCAGCTCCATCCTAAACTAGAAAAAAGCAAATTAAATACGACTTTGAAGTTAAAGAAGGAAAAACACACCAATTGTATCAAAAATTCAGTTTTAATTCTTCGAGAGGATTCGTGTTCTGTATCCGATCGATGAGTTAACAGGGAGTCTATTTCGTCAATAAATATCACGGCTGGTTGACGACTTCG
Organism: Strigamia maritima; assembly: GCA_000239455.1. Taxonomy (NCBI): domain Eukaryota; kingdom Metazoa; phylum Arthropoda; class Chilopoda; order Geophilomorpha; family Linotaeniidae; genus Strigamia; species Strigamia maritima. The sequence continues at coordinate 542,241 of JH432192.1, forward strand.
TGCAACAGCAAATAAACTACAATAGACTACGTAGAATTAGTATTTTTTATTTTTTATAATGTCAAAAAATGACATTACCATTTCACCATCTTCTCTCCTTCACCAACCCATTTTGAAGTTAGTGACGATGCACTGATACTAAAGAAAACTGCCTTAGATTGGCTCGCTATGCATTTGCCTTCAAAAATAAAATGAAAGTGTTATTAAATCTTAAAAGGTTTACGACATCAAACTGTGACGTAGTAAACCCTTTAATTATAACGTCGTCACCTTACCAATCATTGTTTTTCCAGTACCAGGAGGCCCGAATAATAATATTCCCTTCGGTACTGATCTCAAACCAGTGAATAAATCAGGCCGCAGCATGGGCCAAATAATCACTTCCTTTATTTCCGCTTTGGCAAATTCTAAACCAGCAATGTCGTCCCAAGATACGGGAGAGCCGTGATCCATAATCTAATATAAAGTCAGTTTAGTTACTATAAATATCAAAGTTGTAGATTTAATACTTCGTTTTCAATCATTTCGATCATTCTTGGTTCAATGTTCTTCAAATGGCCTTCAGGTTGCAAAAGTTGTGAGGAGAAACTAGCGCTTTCTCTATCTGCATCTAATAGTTTAAATTGTTAAATCGCAATAATTTCAGCAATTTTTCTTACCATCAATTTCCTTGGTTAAGACGGGAGAGATGAATTTATTACCCAAATTGCGTCTAGATCCTAAACTTTTCTTCAAGACACCGTATGATTGAGCAGAAACATTCTGATTACTTTTTTTATTTGCATTTTCAATAATCTAAAGTAAAGAAAAAAAATTAAATATAAATAAATATGTAGTTAGTTTACACCACGATAGAACTTACTAATTGTTCTTTAGCTGTACAAAATGCGTTGCTCACGTGTTGATCGGCACAGCTGCTATCGGTAAATAAGTCATCTTCGTCGCAACCAGCTTTCTTCCTCTTTGTAAATAATTTTCTTTGGTTGGGTTGTGGCCGTTTGATGCAATTAAGTTGCCTTTCAGAATGATTTCCTCTACTGATACCCGGCGCCGCCGTACTGGACAGGTCTCGTTTAATTGGTGAATTTTCTCGAGTAACTGGATTTGCTCCAATCGTTTTTCCAAAAACGTTTTTTTTACATTATTGTCTTTTGGTTTCGGTTTTTTCTGAATTATAATAATTACAAATTCACCGTATAAAAATTATCAAAATTAAAAAAATGGTATTTAAATAATTGAAACCTTAATAAAATCTTGCATTACGTCTAACTCGCACACGTTTTCAATAGTTAAACCTGATGTCCACTTATCGTTTTCTGTATTTCGGTAAATTTAATTTATAAAAAAATCATTTGAATCTTTTGTCTTTCCTTACCAAGTTTTTTGCCCTCAGTGGTCTTTAAAATTTGATCTGCATAATTATTTAAACCTACATGAAGAAAATAAAAATTATTATTAACAAAATTAATTGCAAAAAAAGCTCACCTCCATCTTCGACATCAACGATTAAAGAGTACTCATTCAAAAGATCTTTAATTGATGTTTTAATAATAGAATCACTGTTAAATAAAAGGTAAGTACATACCGTACATTAATGAAATTACAAATGCATAATAAAGTTTACTTAATATTTGATTGTGCCTGCAATGTTTCGGCAAAACTTAAATGCGCCAGACGTGTACGTAAATCATCGGCTTTCGAATGCAAAGAATAATTAGAAGTTGCTGCTTTAAATTTCGATGCCTGCCAATGATGTAACAACTGATTCTCAATTTCTTCCATACTTGCCGCGTTGCCGCTAAACATAGAACCATGTCTAATGTAAAAATGCTGAAAGTAGACTTAAGTCCAGAAATACTACAGCTTCCGGTTCCGGAAAAAGTTGGAGCAGAATGAATGTTTTACGATTTCAAGTTAAAAATTTGCGAGTGGTTAGTACTAAGAATGATTTAAAGGCATTTGTTCGGTGGTATCGATACAGGAAACCATTATGGATGGGACGTGCGAAATCAAAAATGTTTATTGTGCCCGTAACTCCAGTACTCCCCCCAACTGACGCGAAAGAATTGCGCAAATTAATCAACAACTACAAAACTGAGTTTAAATCTATCCGGTATACCAATTAGCACTATAACAATCGTACTGAAATTAATATTATTGTTTTTTTCTGTTTTAGAGAATTTTGTTACACGGAGTATTACTTGAAAGCATCTGCAACTAGTGAGACTGCTGTTAAAAAGCAAGAGAAAGACAGCGAAGAGTTATCTCGGTTGCTTCTTGAAAATGACATGGAGAATCAGAGAATAGCGCCCATTCGGTCGGAAATTTTATTTTATGCTTTGATCTTAAATAATTACAAAATGAATTATTTTCAGAATGGAGTTTGTCGAAGCGGCAGCTGAAATGCAAGATAAAAAACTACAAGGAAATGTACTTAAATACATAGAAAAATGTAAAATTGACAAAGAAAATGCGAAAAAAGAACTTCAAGCGTTAGAAGTAATTATAACTACATAACCGTTAAACTGTATTTGGTTTATAAAATTCAAACTTTTCAGTTGATCGTGCAATCCGAGATTACTCCCGATACTATAGACGCTGCAATTGAAAAAGCTTTAGAAACCGAAGTTGACTTTAACTATGCAATATCATTAGATGGTAAAATTCACAGGCAAAAGAAATTGAATTCCTTATAAAATTGTTAGTTATTTTATTTTTATTTTTTTTTAAAAATAAATTTATACATAGAAAATAGTACTAAAAAAAATCCTTTCCTGTGTAAATTAATATAAATAAAATAATCCCTACTCCAAAAACTTGAGTCTCGTAATAAAACATCTACTGTACGATGTAGTCTTTATAACTTCGCAGTGACTTCAGTTGTTTTTTGAGTATCTTGACAAAATCAGATGGTTGAACCAATATAGAAATATCTTTCCCTACAGCATTCAATCTGTCATGAATCTGCAATCGAAAATTGCAATTTTTTTATTTACAACAAATTTACAAAGTCTAGCTACCTCATTTCCTTTATAAAATAAATTGAGTGGTCGGCCATTGATTTCAGTTAACATCCAATTACATAACCCCAAACTACAAGTAGTAGTCGCCTTCAAACTTAAACCATGACGTGCAGCTAAACCATCATTAACGACATCAATAATCTGAAACATAAACAACCAATAAATAAAATCTATCACATGCATGAATTAAAATGCTTGCTTCAGCTGTGTTGTTATCTCTCTGTAACCCTAAATCTTGCCCGTCATAGTCACGTTTAATGGCAAAGGCTTTGCCAAATGGGACCCGGAAAACTATAAATTCAACCTAAATATATAAAAAAAAAAAATTAATAAATAAATAAATTTTGTTCGTTAGACGACTATAAACTTACAGATGGTGTGTAGGTTTGTTTTATTATTTTTTGCACTTGCTGTGGAGTGCTCACCAGATGACCTTCAATTGACATTATTTTGTCACCGATGTGAAAATTGTTATACAAAAGAGGATGTGCGCGTTGTTTCCAACCCAAAATCCTAAAAATAAAAAGTATAAAAATTTAATATTTACAAATTAAAATGTGTTTTAAAATATTAACCAAACGCTTTCTAAGTAGCTGCCAAGAGCAATTGAATTAAGGCAATCTTTCCGGCGAATCCTGAGACGAATTCCACCCGGATGATTAATTTGTGTATTAAGTAGAGCAACTTGCTTTTCTTTAAGCGACAAGTTATCAGTTCTTTCTACAGTCTCTTCACTATTAATTTCATTCTCCCTCTCCGAATGCACCTCGGTGTTTCGTGAAGATGATGTAGTTAAATGCAGTGGTTCATAAATTGAGTTTTCAAGATCGTTTTGTTCGACTTCAGAAGTAGAAACAGTAAGTGTGTTGAAATTAAAAATATTTTCATCTCGCGATGCAGAACCCTGAGGTGGCGCGGAAGAAGGCACTATCATCGAATTGAATTCAGTTTGAGTAAATAAATCCGTAGCTGCTTCTTGCAAAGAATGTCTGGCGTTTTGGTTCGTATTTATTTCACTTATTTCTGATCTTAAGGTTACTTCTTCTTCCAAAATATCAACAGTTCCAACTGCATTTTGCTCCTCATCTATAAAATAATAAAGAAAAATATTTATTTAAGATTTTTGTCACTAATAATTAAAATTACCTTGGTTATCTATTATATCGTGATCGCGAGACAATGTTGTACCAGGGGGTAGCCGTAAATACCCCGGTGGAGGCGGCAAGGGTGACGTAGGATCTCTAACAGGTGCCAAACGAGGTTTTGATTCAGGTTCTTTCGAATAGAAATTAGTCATAGATCCAATAATTCCCAATTCTGTCAATTTATTTCGTATAACATTAATCCATTCCATCATTTCATCTCTATAAAGAAGTAAAGTATTAATATTTTAAGTTGTTAATACGTACTGGTAAAAAATATTTTTACTGAGTAGACGTCGCAAATTTAAGTAATTGGTTTTCTAATGTGACCGAAAACATATGTTCGTCATCTTGAAGCGATATGTTAGGTGAAATGTGAAGGCATCGTCCCAAGTGCCAGCTGTGAGTTGATTTATGACCGAGTACGTTTTGTTGACTGTCGTAATACTCGAGGAATGGCTCAGTATCGTCGTGGATGCAAAAAACTACCCACACGGTATGAAATAATTTGCTGGCCTGTATTAAAAAAAGTATATAGTTAAATTAGAATGAATAAACAAAATGTAAAGCTTATTGACCTTTGATAAAGCTCCAGATTTTTTCTCTGGTGAAATCGGCACTTTTAACCAGCCATTCCTGTATATTTCTCGAACCAAAACTCTGATATCTGTGGCAGTCGCATCATTACCACTTCCTGATTCAATATTTTCTGTCATTTTTATCGGGTGATTCACTCCGACGTATAGCCGCCTAAAAACACTAAAGTGCTCGAAGAATCATCGTGTTTGTAATTGCATTGCAATTTTGTTTGGGAAATAAGCTACATTGAATCTCGAAGTGATGATGATCTTATGGGGATTTGAGTTTTCTAGTTGTATATAAAAATACTTTCCCCCGCTGCTCCAATCTCGGGCATCGCGGACATCGCTGTTGATGATGAAATGGTGTGTTCTGGAACAAGTTTGATTGGACCAGATCCTCGATTAGAAAAGACGCGGGAAATTCAAAATTTAAAGCACGGAAGAAAATGTTCTCCGATAATCAGTTATACTTGTATGTATGGTAGCATCACAGAAAATTTTTTTTTCTGTTTACACATTTCTCTCACGTTCGTATTTGATTCAGATAACCGTCGAGTACGATACCGTACTAATGTAAACTCTATCCAACAATTCGTGCACGAAATTGAAAAGTGAACTATTTTGCATTGTACTGAAAGTATATATCGTGGTATCTTATTTTAATCCTCTGGTCGAGCCGAGTCAAAAATCATTGTTTCGTAGCCAAAAAATGTGCGCAACAATTCAAAAATCCAAATGTAAATAATTTTTTAAAATATTTTACAAGTGTTTTCATTTGCTAACAATTGCTGCGTCCGGTTTGGGATCTTCTTAAACAGGCACCGGGTTGAATTGGCACAGGTGGCTGCTGCTAGGCAGACTTATAACTGTGGCTGTTTGTCTAAGGGGTTTGAATAGGGGTGAGTTCACTAAAGAGTGCACTCGGATATACTCTGATCTGGCTCCGCTTTACAAAGTGGCCAAATCCCTGAATGTATCAGGTAAAATACTACCTATTTCACTAGTTCTAATAAGAACTTGAGCTCCGCACAATAAAGGCGGCCCGATAATGTCGGTCCCAGTGTGTTCGAGATCACGAGCGATGCAATAGTCGCGATAAGCGCGCTCTGTCTGAAACAGAGCAAGCAGGGCTATCCTCACGGCAGTGAAGCCAGCAAAAGGCTATCCTTGTTAGCAACAAAGCCAGCAGTGGTCCAAAGTAATTCAGCAGTGAAACTCTCCGTCAATCTTTTACAATGTAATAAGGGTGATCTGGTGAGATGTTGAATATTTGGTTGAATATTTGACTTAGACTGATGAATGCAGTGAAGAGCAGGATGCTCAGTGATGTAGAATGCACCAGTACACTAATTGATCCCAACAATGAAACATCTGCTGAGCCTGCATGGTTCATTAGAGCCAAAAAGCACTCAGCCTCCCCAAAGTGGGCGGAGCTGGCAACATCCTGTTGCATGGCACCTCAATAGTGCAGAAGCAACACCAAATAATATTGTGAATTATTCACAAGTGACTCCAAATAGAGCCAAATCATTACCAAAAACCAACAGGTAATCTCAGTAATAATCACACTTTACTAAAACACTTATTTTCTAATAATAACCATAATAATTCTACACTTAATTATTTACACTTTAGGCCTATCTTAGGACTAAATATATTTAGTTATAAATTAGAGTTCTCATTATAAATAATGACAGGATAAATTCCTGAGTGGACCATTTGGGTCACCACACAATGGCATGCACATTTTTGGACTACAAAGCAATGATTTTTCGACTCACCTCAACTAGAGGATTAAAATAAGATACCACAATATATACTTTCACTACAATTCATAGGCCATTAACCAATGAGAGTTTCGTGCACAAATTGTTAAATAGAGTTTAGTCTTGAAAATTTTTCCTGATCGTCTAATCATGGACATAATTATTATTATATTATGTTATTATGTCCGTGGTCTAATAGTCCAAACCAAAACCAAATTTAAAAAACAATAATTATCGAAAAAATTAAAAACAGTACTGTTCTAGGCCAGAATGCGAGCCAGCCAGAATGACTGTTAGTATTTTTCCACTAGGCTTAAAATAAACCTATTTGACCTTGACTTGACTGCGCAAACCAAAACTGACTAATCAAATCGATAACCAACCAACGCAGACCAGCCGGCAGGTATATGTATGCCCATGACAAATTAAACTAATTAATCAGCGAAACTGTCAGCGATTACCTAACCTATCGAGTTTAGTTTCACAATCAGCAATAGATAAACTGTATCACCTCATCACTTACATAATTGAATTATCACACGGAAAATATCAGTTTTATTAAGTATCAATAATTTTTTTAATTAAGTTAAAATTTAACGAAAAACCTTTTTAAAAAAAAAGTTAATCACAACTGAATGCTATTATAAAAAGCTAATTAAGCCATTCAAATGAACGGAACAGAAAATATAAGAAGGGTAGGGTAGGCTGCTCTGCACAACTAATGCGGAGAAAAACTAAATTATCTCCTGTTTTCTCCTCCTGATTAAAGTGGACACGTCCTGTATACTACATACTGAGCAACTAGAGTACCAACCTCATTGTCAAATCCGGCTCATATGTAACACCTGCATCAAAAATTTTCATCAAATTTTGTAATCATGATTCGTAAGTACAAAATTAATTTTCAGTTTAGTTAGTTAGAAATTTAGCATAATTAATTTTCAGAAATTTATTGCGTATCTCAAGTTTTGCGGCAATCACTGCGAGGCCAACATATTCAACAATTTACTAGAAATCTGTCCAAACTTAGAAATGTATCAAAATTAGTGCCGAGTATTTCCCCGCAAGAGATATTTGACAGGGAAGCCAAGTATGGGGCGCATAATTATCGGCCATTACCAGTAGCGCTAAGCAGAGGAAAAGGTAAGTTAATTGTCAAAAAATAAACTCGCTAAACATGTTTTTTTTAAAAAGTTTTTATTATTTTTGGTAATACTCGTGAAAATCTTTCAGGAATCTATGTCTGGGATGTGGAGGGGAAAAAATATTTTGACTTTTTGAGCGCTTACAGCGCTGTCAATCTAGGTCATTGCCACCCTAAAATCGTGGCAGCACTTAAAGATCAAGCTGACATCCTGACGCTTACATCTCGGGCATTTTATACAGATATTCTTGGGGAATATGAAGAATATATTACTAAATATTTCGGTTTTAACAAGATTCTGCCTATGAATACTGGTAAAATATTAAAAAATTTATCATTTGCTTTGTTTAATCTTATTAATAATTTTTTTAAATTTGTATTTAGGTGTTGAAGGTGGAGAAACTGCATGTAAACTAGCTCGAAAATGGGGGTATACCGTTAAAGGAATCCCAGCCGACAAAGCTAAAATCGTTTTTGTGGAAGGAAATTTCTGGGGCCGAACATTAGCAGCGATTTCAGCTTCCACTGATCCTTCAAGTTACTCTGGATTCGGACCGTTTATGCCCGGTTATGAAATTATTCCGTACGACGACCTTAAAGCCTTAGAAGTAATTAGAACCTCAAATCTAATTAACTAATTAACTAACACCTTATACGATAATTGAAAATTAATTACAGGAAAAAGTAAACGATCCTCACGTATGTGCCTTTATGGTTGAACCCATTCAAGGAGAAGCAGGGGTTGTAGTTCCAACTCAGGGATACTTGAAAGGAATTAGAGATCTTTGCACCAAAAATCGAGTATTATTTATTGCCGACGAAATCCAAACCGGACTTGGACGCACTGGAAAGTAATTCTGTGACAAACAAAAGACAATATAAAATGTTAATTTTTGTATGTATTTCTAATAGACGTTTGTGCTCGGATTATGAAAACGTTCGACCTGATATTTTAATTTTAGGAAAAGCGTTGTCTGGCGGCACAATGCCGGTAAATTACTGGTAATTAAGTTTAACGATTATAATCATTACTTTTTAATTAGGTCTCTGCTATATTGGCCGATGATGAAATAATGATGTGTATTAATCCAGGCGAACATGGCTCCACGTATGGAGGCAATCCCTTGGCATGTCGAGTTGCAATGGCGGCATTAGAGGTTATTTGTTTTTGAGAGTTATCTATATAAGATATTATTATTGTAAACTATTTTTGGAACATTTATGCAGGTTTTAGAGGAAGAGAAATTGAGTCAAAATTCTTTTGAGATGGGCAAGATTTTAATTAGTGAACTCAATAAAGCTCCTAAAGATATTGTGAAAATTGTAAGAGGAAAAGGATTATTTGCTGCAATAGTGATTGATTCCAGTAAGTGATTTATTATCAAGTAAATCAATTTTGTCAATTAATTGTGATGTCTATTTTCTATTTGATAGAATATGACGCCTGGGATGTTTGTATAAATTTGAGTAATCGGGGTCTTCTAGCTAAACCGACTCATGGTGATATCGTGCGATTCGCACCTCCACTAACCATAAACGAAAAGGAATTGAGGACGTGCACTGGAATTATTTTAGAAACACTGTCTTCATTATAATTTATTGGAGATTGTAATAAATACGACTTAAATAAATTAATCAAAATAACTTGTTTGCTTGTCGAAAATTGAAAGAGTGGAATTAAGATAGGAAAAAAACGATTTAGACGATCAACGAAAAAGGATAAAGGATGGATTACTGAAAGTTTATTCCTCAAGTAAATCATTTTCTAGATTAGCTAAATTGTGTGATATATAAGATTTTTTTGCCAAACAAATATACTGGTTTGCACATAAGACATTGTATTAACTATCGACATGTTTGTTGGTACTGGGCGTTGGGAATTCTACTGGAGTGAATTTAAAAAGATATTCGGCCTAAATAAAAAGATTTTTCAAAAAATGTTCTTAAGAGGTTAAAATAAATTAACTTACCAAAAAATTAATAGGATCTTGTGGTCTGATTTTGACACATTCCAATAAACCATGGCTCAAAACTGGTAAAACATGTTGCATTAAGTAATTTCGCATCGGAAGGGATTGAGCTTCAAGCATCTGTTCCTCTTGAATACGAACTTCTGCGAGTTTCCTATGCTAAAAAAATTATGCTTTTTTAGTCTTTTTCTCAATATAAAATTAAATAACATGCCCATTCTCGAAGTAATTCCGCTTTTTCTACACTCTCTTGTCGCTCTTCCTCTTCTGCGTTTAATTTTGCTGCGATTTGATCCTTTAATGTCTGTTCGGCTTTCATTCGCAATTGTTTTTCCGTTTCTTCTGGGCTTAAACCAAAGTTCCGGGGTGATCCTAGAAGCCGCTTAACTCGATCCAATATGACTTTATTAGATTCGACCGTAGAAATATCTGTACAAACATAATGTAAAATCAAATGCAAACGTTTTTGCTGATTATTACCTATTATTTCTATTCGAGTTTCTTGCTCATCAAAAAAACTCAAAATTGAATCGTCACTAGTGTTCAACCGTCTAAACTCACTGAGTTTGTGAAAAAGTGCTTCTTCACTGCCGTACTGTTCGACTAACTCAACTTCGGGCAAAAGAATAAGTTTTTCTTTAAGAAAACTATCTGGAGCATCCAAGTTTACAACCAATTCTGCATAATGATTTTCTTAGTTATATGATCATGCAAATTTATGAAAATCAACCCACCAGGCATAATTACTACACCTAATCCAAATACTTCCTCGATCTCTGTTAAGTCTGGGGAAAAATTTAATTCCAGATAAAAAATATTATAATTTTTTTTATAAAAAAAACCAAATAAACTGACTGGTAAATAAATCTTTAGCTTGGAAGCTTGTTTCCGGATAACCATAAAGTGCAAATCCTTGATTTTGACATGGTTTTGATGCGAGTTTTTCCTGTACAATATTTAAAATAAGTTTATCCTCCAGTTCACCTGAAAAATTAAAAAATAAAAATAAAAACTGGAGATTATGCGTAAAAGTCTACCGCCATTACCGTTATTTTTTTCCAGACTTTCTTTAAGTGATTTCAAATACTCCTGAGCTTGCAAAATTCTCAGAGAAACAACAGCCTCATCTTCATCACTTTCATCGCCGGCTGTTGATTCATCTTCTACCTCGTTTTCTTCTTCTTCTTCTTCTGCCTCTTCTTCCAGATTAACATTCTTTAACAAATCTGATTCGGACACAGCTATTTTCTTCTACAAATTAAAAGCGTTAATAAAATGTCTAGGAATCATTTTTTCTGTTTTACCAGTTTCAAAATTTTTTCTTGAATAACATCTTTAACAAACAATGGGTGTACTTTATAATACGAAGCTATGTTTTCAGAAATTTGTTTTTGGCCGGCTCCAGGTGGGCCATGGATGAAGATCCGAATTGGCTATAAAAATGTATTTTAAATTAATAAACAAAAAATAAAAATACAAAAAACCTCAAGCCCATGGGTTTCTTTAAACTCCTGAATAACTTTAGAAATATGTGGCAATAAACCGCCTTCAAAGCTCAAGTATGTCATGATGGTAGATTCCATCAGTAAGTCGCAAGTTAAATAATCCAAGTGTCGGCTCTAATTTTAGTAAAATTACTATTAATTATTTTATTTTTTAAATTAAATAAATTTACTTTTAGTCCATTTATTAGAAGGGCATTTTCTAAACTTATTCTTCGCATAGCTCCTGTAGTTAACTTTTCACTAATAGCCTGGAAATAATTTTGTTTTCAGTCGTCAACAGATTATGCTGTGTTTTAAGTTGTACTTTAACAATAGAATCCAAATGTGTAGTTTGTCCATCAACAGCGAGAATATACATAGGAGACGTTCCATTTTTTTCTATCAAATTCTGTAAAAGTCTGGAAATTAAATTTATGAATTAATATATACAATTCAAATTTTATAAAAGATACTCAACAAAGCTAGATCAGTAATGTAAATTAATGGAATTTTGTTTTTCCCGTTTCCTATGCAAGGCAGAAATGATGCATTCATCCATGCTGTCTGCAAAACATTTTTTAATTTTATTTTGTTTTATTTATTTAAATATATTTTTATTTTTACTTTGAAGTAATGAAACAAAATATCTTCTCCCATTCCATACTTTAAGCCTGACGAAATGACATACGTTTTAAGTGCTTCAGGTTTCTGCAAAAATAAAATAATAATAATAATAATAATAATAATAATAATAATAATAACAAAAATAATAAACGTTTTGTTTGTTTTATACAAATCTGCCAATACGAATCACGTCTTTTTCGAATAACCAGTGTCTTTTGTAGTTGGGGTGTGGCTTCCTTCGTCGATAGTCATCTTCTGTAAACGGCAGTACTACGACTGACACATCAATTTCCTCCTCTTCTTCTGACGGACGGATATCCTGTCATGTAAATCTTTACAAATAAACAAAACATATCAATTTTTAAAAGTATTAAACTTGTTTAAGTGGTGTTCGTGACCAAGTCAAAATAGTAGACAATAAAAAAACATTTTTGATCCACTATCAATTGCCATGTTGTCTTCCAATACTGCAAACAGATTAAAAATGGAATTTTCCTAACGAAAATTACGGCGTTTTTACCATGCAAAGCAAATTTTGCCTCATCTATTTGCTCTGGGTCGTCTGAAATATCGAAGATTACTACGTCACAAGAGTTAAAACATTCTATAAGTTCCATTTGATTAAATCTCTAAAATATAAGCATAACAATAGTGATTGACTTAAATAAAAAATGATTGTCCGGTCACAGTTTACATTTAAAACTTTGTAAATATGACCCATCGATTTGGTTGTGTTTGTCGATTTAACAGTTCCATAAATCTCAAACTTGATGCTTCTTCTTAAGAATTCGTCCGTTACATCGGCATCAGGTTCAATATCGGATACAACATTTGCATCGGGATTGCGGGAATTGTACAAATGCTAAAAGAAATATGTATACAAATTTTCATTCCAAACTTTGAAAATGTTATATTGATAAATACACGCGATAGATTGTATCCAGTATAAGTATCCACCCAATTTATAAAAATTTTAAGAGAAGTACTATTCGATTCCATCTTGGATAAAAATTGAACGATTGAACGGTTATTGCCTCAGTTGTTGCAACAATGATGAGCTAGTTTGTAGCTGACGAAAATGTTCTGCGATTTCAATTTGCCGCGCGGGCAAATCGTCACAGGGTAATTAGTGGTAATCTAGTGACACCTAGGGAGAATTGTTTTCAAATATAAAATGACGTCATACTTTTTCTTGTCTTCAGGCCTGCTGGCGGCAAAAACCCTTATGTTATTAGTGATCAGTCTAAAATGTCTTATTTTATGTGATATTTCAAAGAGGTCTGGATAAGAAGATTGACTGTGCATGTTAAAATGTACATTAAACAGGTATAGTGATTACTGTTTTGAATGTAGTAAACGGTTTATAAAGAAATGATACACAAAGTGGCAGACTAAAATGTCATTGCATTAAACCTGTTGTTTTTGCATTCACTTTAAAGGTGTAAATTGTATGTTTTTTATTTAAGGCGATTATCCAAGGCTTTCGTAGCTACAGAGAGCAAACCATCGTTGAACCCTTCGACGCTGGACACAACGTTGTCGGTAAGATGGCGAGAAATTTGAACCGTCCACCTTGTTTATTCGTTATTTTGTTTGCAGTTGGGCGAAATGGATCAGGAAAGAGCAACTTTTTCTATGGTACATGATTTTATAATTAAAAAAAAAGATAGAAACTAATGTGTGTTATAATTGCAGCGATCCAGTTTGTGTTAAGTGATGAGTTCTCACATTTGCGACCAGAGCAGAGACAAGCTCTTCTTCATGAAGGAACTGGTCCTCGAGTTGTCTCTGCCTTTGTGGAAATTATATTTGATAATACGGATAACCGTCTTCCAGTAAGAACGTTTTTCCTTATTCATAGAAAGGGAAATTTATTGTTTATTTTTTATATATTTTTTCCCTTTAGATTGAAAAGGAAGAAGTTGTGTTGCGACGAGTTATTGGTTCGAAGAAAGATCAGTATTTTCTGAATAAGAAGATGGTTACGTAAGATAAATTTTAGCCGTGTATTTTTAATAAATTTTAAGTAAATTTATAAATTTTATGTTTTCAGAAAAACTGATGTTATGAATTTGCTTGAAAGCGCTGGTTTTTCGAGAAGTAATCCATACTATATTGTAAAACAGGGAAAGGTATTTTCAGAAAACTGTGTATAGAATTTAAGATTGGAATTAATATTAATTAGTTGAATTGAAATTTTTAGATTAATCAAATGGCTACAGCACCAGATTCCCAACGTCTAAAACTTTTGCGAGAAGTTGCTGGCACGAGAGTGTACGATGAGCGACGAGAAGAAAGTAAATCTATTTTGAAAGAAACAGAGGGCAAACGAGAAAAAATTGAAGATTTGTTGAAATACATCGAAGAAAGATTAAAGACACTCGAAGACGAGAAAGAAGAATTGAAAGAATATCAAAAATGGGATAAAATGAGAAGGTAAAGTATCTGCAAGGGTTTTTTATTATATTAATATTAAATCTTAAAATTAATTAGGGCTTTGGATTACACAATTCACGATCACGAACTAAAAGATACCCGCCGTAAATTAGACGATGTAAGTTTACAATTTAAAATTCCAATAAGATTTTATTTTAATGACATGATTTTTATTTTCATTTTTAGTTGGAACAAAAACGCGAAAACAGCGGTTCACTTACTGAAAAATTAAGGGATTCACTTAAAAAGGCGTTGGACAATATCAAGGTTATTATATTACTATTTTTTATATTAATGTTGTAAAACATTTTAATGCTTTATTTAGCAACGTGCACGTGAGCTGAGAGATATAAAAGCAAAGTCACAAACATGTCGAGAAGAGAAAGAGCTGTTGACTACTGAACAACAGGGATTAGTGCAAGAAAAAACGAAATTAGAACTACAGATCAAAGATTTAAAAGATGAGGTCGAAGGTGATAACAGCTCAAAAGTAAGAATTATTTCATTTAAAATGGGGGGAAGATTGTTTTTTTTTTTATAAAATAATTCTCGGATTAATTAAAAATAGAAACGAGCTGAGAAAGAATTGGAGAAATTGGAAGAGACAATTTTCCAGAAATCAACTTTGCTGAACGAACTGAGACCTCAATATGAAGAGCAGAAAAGAAGGGAAGAAGAATGCACTCGAGAGTAATAAATACTGATGATTTTGACTTATTTGAATAAATTATTAATTTATTATGCTTTGTTTGAAGGCTTGCTCTTAAAGAACAGAAACGAAAAGAGCTGTATGCGAAGCAAGGTCGAGGCAGTCAGTTTACATCGAAAGACGAAAGAGATAAATGGATCCAGAAAGAACTTAAATCTCTGCAGAGAGCCATTAAGGACAAGAGGGAGCAAATTGAAAGACTTCAAGATGATCTTAAAAACGATGAAGAAAAGAGAGTTACACTTGAAAATAAAATTGAGGTATTGAATTTGAGTTTTATTTAGGAGTTTAGTAAATGAGTTTTATTTTTAGGAATTGAATCGCGATATTGAGACACATCGTAATAGTATCGACGTCCAAAATAAAAATTGCTACGAAATGAAAAAGAGAAAGGATGCTTTGCAGACCGAACGAAAGTAATTATAAAATCAGCATGAATCAGATTATAAAGATTTTGATTTTTTTTTTTAAATTTAAGTGAATTTTGGCGTCAGGAAAATGGAATGCAGCAAAATTTATCTCAGTTGAAAGAAGATTTGGCCAAGAAAGAGCAAGGCCTTCGTTCAATGACCGGAAAGGTTGTTAACATATTTTTTTCTTCAATAAACAAGAGTAATAATTTAAAATGTTCATTTGCAGTCTATTTTGAATGGACGAGATAGTGTGAGAAAGGTACTGAAATCATTCAAGGATAACGGCGGGGCTCTTGGTGAAATTGCGAGTAAATATCACGGGCTGCTAATTGAAAGTTTTGAATGCGATAAAACTATTTACACAGCTGTTGAAGTTACAGCAGGAAACAAGTATTACAAATCATTGATTCAACCAAAGCCAGTGAATTATTGTATTTCCTGTTACAGATTGTTTTACCATGTGGTCGAAGCTGATAGTATCGGCACTCAAATTCTTAAAGAAATGAATAGGCAACGATTGCCTGGTGAAGTAACTTTTATGCCATTAAATCGAATGACTGATAGAGTCGTTTCTTACCCAAACACAAGTGTAAGAAATTAAATCCTGAGATGAGAGATTTTTTTTCAACTTTCTTTTCTTTTCTTTTTTTTAGGATGCTATTCCCATGATTACAAAATTAACGTATGAACAGAAGTTTGAGAAGGCAATGAAATTTATTTTTGGGAAAACACTTATCTGCCGTAATTTAGAGATTGCAACCCAGTTGGCTCGAAACAGTAGCTTAGATTGTATCACTCTGGAAGGTAAAGTTTTAATTGTGAAATATACCCTAGTTTAAATGTTTAAATCAAATTATTAGGAGATCAAGTAAGTCATAAAGGTGCTTTGACTGGAGGATACTTCGATTCAAGACGCAGTAGATTGGAAATGCAAAAATTGCGTACGCAGCTTTTGGAAGACACTCAAAAGCAAGAACGGGAGCTTCAAGAACATCGCGAAAAACTAAGCAATATCCTTTACATGAATTTTTATTAGATTATAGGTGCTTGTTATGTTTTTCTTAACTACTTTTACCCATAGAAAGTGAAATTAATCAAGTCGTAAGCGACATGCAGAAGACAGAAACAAAAAATAGTAAAACAAAGTATGTGTAATTGTTTTAATATGACAATGGAATGATTTATATTATCATTTTTTGATAGAGACGTGTATGACAAATTGAAAGCTGACGTCAGACTGATGAGAGAAGAATTAGGAGCTATCGAGAGATCACGGCAGCCTAAAGAAAGAAGTTTGGCCAGTTTGGATTCGAGTTTAAAGGCCATGGAGAGTACTGAAGAGTCACTTCGTAACGAATTACAACAAGAATTGTTGTCTCAGCTCACAGTAGCTGATCAGCGTGAAGTAGATAAATTAAACGACGATATCAGGCGTTTAACGGGAGAAAATAAAGAAGCATTTAGTGAAAGAATGAGGGTGAGTTTATTAAATCAAAGAAGATATGAGGTATGATTAATTGTTAATTTGTATGTAGCTTGAAGCTGAGAAAAATAAGTTGGAGAATTTGTTGAATAACAATTTGATGAGAAGGAAAGATGAATTGGTTGCCGTAAGTTTTTGTACTTTGGTTATTTTTTTTTTTTTGTTTAATTGAAGTTATTGAAGGCATTGCAAGAGATCTCAGTCGAAGATCGTAAACGGAATTTGGAGAATAGCAATGCTGAACTTACTTCTGTTAACAGGAGAATCACAGACGTAAATACTTCTCTGAAAGGTAAGTTCACAAATGCAAACATCAAATATCAAATTAAACTGTTTTAAAATTGCAGAAGTCGATGTGCGGTTGGAGGATCATACAAATAAGCAGAAGACTTTGCAGAAGGAAATGGAGAAGCTAAAAGTAATTTTTTTGAGAATATTGTAAAAAGAAGAAAAAAAAAAATACGTAAATTATTAAATTTGTGATATTTTTAGCACTTAGAGAGGGATAATCAAGATAAGTTAAATGATGATGCTAAAGATCTGGAGAAAATGACGAGCAAGCAGTCTGTTCTCTTAAAAAAGGTGATTTATTTTATTTTTAATTTGTTGATTGATGTGTTAAAATATGGTACTTATTGCAGAAAGAAGACTGTTTGAGAAAAATCCGTGAATTGGGTTCTCTGCCGTCAGATGCATTTGATAAATATTCTCATCTTTCGTTGAAACAGGTTATTTAAAGGTTAATTGTTACAATAAAATAAACTAATATGTCTATTTTTTACAGTTGTTTAAAAAGTTAGAGCAGTGTAACCACGAACTGAAAAAGTACAGCCACGTCAATAAGAAAGCTTTGGACCAATTCATCAATTTCTCAGATCAGAAAGAAAAACTTATGAAACGTAAAGAAGAGTTGGACCGTGGTCACCAAGTAATAAAAATGCTTTAAGTTGTAAACTGAAAACAATTGAAATTATGTTTATTTTTATTATTTTAGTCGATTACAGAGTTGATGAGTGTATTAGAACAGCGGAAATATGAAGCCATTCAGCTCACATTCAAACAAGTAGCAGTTTGTTTAAAAGCACACATTTTTTAAATTAATTTGTGTAATTATATGAATTTAGGTATCGAAATATTTCAGTGAAGTATTTAAGAAATTGGTTCCGCAAGGTCACGCGACCTTAGTGATGAAAAAAGGCGATCAAGAAGAGGCGGGTTCGTCCCACGATGTGCAGCCAGTTCCAAATGTAGAACAATTTACGGGTGTTGGGATTAGAGTAAGCATTTTTTAACGTTTTGAAATTTGAATTACAAATAAAACTTTTTTTTACATTATGGTAGGTTTCATTCAGTGGAAAAACAGCGGAAATGCGCGAAATGCAACAGTTGTCTGGTGGTCAAAAATCTTTAGTAGCTTTAGCTCTGATCTTTGCTATCCAAAAATGTGACCCAGCACCATTTTACTTATTTGACGAGATAGATCAAGCTCTGGATGCTCAGCATCGTAAAGCTGTAGCGGATATGATTCATGAATTATCAAAAGATGCACAATTTATCACAACTACATTTCGACCCGAATTGCTGGAAAAGGCTGACAAATTTTATGGCGTTATGTTCAGAAATAAGGTTTGGTGAAATCAAACTGATTAAATTAGCGTTTTTTTTTTTAATAAAAAAATTTTTTTTTTTAGGTGAGCCATATTGATTGCGTAACGAGAGAAGAAGCACGTGATTTTGTGGAAGATGACCAAACTCACGGCTAATGAGAAATTTGGTCAACTGTTTTCGCCATCGTCGTCATTTCATTATTCACCATTTTTACATTTACATAATAACTCCGTTTTGTATTCCTTTGTTTCATGAAATAAATGTTAACGCTTGTTCATTAGTAACATTAGTAACAGTTGGATAACAGTTCAAACATGAGTTAACAATGCTTTAACAAGCAGAGTCATTTTGTGCTGGGCCAGCTTAAAGGCGGCCCACATGGATGGTCCGGTATAGCCGTGTTCCACCAGGTAGACGAGCCCGACTCAGATCTACCTCGCGTCATGGTGAGTTTTTACGGGCCGACCTAAGCCACTCAACTTTTGAGGTTAATTATTCATACGAGTTTTAATGTAAAGGCCCTCTTCTGGGCAATTTGGGCCAACCTGCTGCCCCTTTAACTGCCCCAGCAATCAGAAATGGCTTCTGGCACAGATTACGAGGACGAGGCCCTTTCACAGGTACCTTAACCAGATTTTTATAAAATTAACCTCTAATGAGTAATTTTACGGTAATGCAGTAATTCCACTGGGACAACTACCAGAAGAACAACGAAATTTACTAGTTCAGGCCCTTTGCGAAGAAATAGTTGAGTTTAACTTATATTGTAATCAATAAATAAATACAAATTTAATCTACAATTCCATAAGGGAAGCCAATTAGCGATGTCTGTTGCATCCTCTGCTAATCGTAACCAAATGGACTCGCCGGACATCATCACTGAGTACGGCAGCGATATTAGCGAACCGCCATCGACGGTGACATCGTCACCCTCTAACACATCTCGAGGTGGAGAACCTCGTGGTTTACCAACAACTCGAAGCGGAGGATCAACAGGGAAAGCTCAATTGGAAGCAAAATCAATCTCGATGTACGAGCACATGATGAGCGACTGGAAATTTTTAGCGTTTCTTCTTTTGATTGTTGTTGCTGCTTGTGCAATCGGTTATATTTTTCGTAAAGACCTAAATTCTATACATAATATGAGAATTGTAAACCAAATTCGAGAAAATAAGAACGATATTGAGAATCTTTATTATAGGCAAGTTATTTAGTTGGTAGTCATGTCAATAGAAATTCATTTTATTATCCTTTTATCTTGTATTTACAAATTGCATATAAATCTTTAATTTTAACGTGTTGGCTATTTCAAGATGTTTTGACTAGAGTTCATGCTGCACCCCCTGTTAGCTTTTATTTGGTGTTATGAGCAGAATAGTTTTCCCCGCTGCTAATCCTTTACTGGTTAGAAGAATAGGTTCCGTTTGATGAGTCTCGATTAATTCCTCCACGCTTTCAAAAGACTATATAAAAAGAGACATTTTACATCTATGACAAAAATTAAGTTTTGAATTACTTTTTCGTTAGTTTTCTCTGTCCCCAGTGCAAATGTGCCATCGCTTCGTTGTCTGATATTCAAATGAAAAACTTTCTCTTCGAACCAAACACTAAGCGTGTATGGATTTGTTTCACCAGCAAGTTTGCTTTTCCTCACTAAGTAACTCCCAGTCTGTAATAAATTAATAAATTAATAAATTTGTTATTTAAAATTAATTTAAACAAAATATTTATCCCACCTGTTGCAAATCGCGCAACATCGTTACTGCAGCATTCCGTTCCACACTATGAAACCAAGGGTAGTTAAACAGTTCTTCAGGCTCTAAATGAACCGAAGGCCGCCGCTCATGCTCTACCGGTAAAGGAGGAAGTGGTCGATTTTGCATAGAAACTAAAATTTAAAATTTTTTTAAAAAAAAGCAACAAAAATCTAATTTCACAAAAATATTCATCAATCTCACCGCCATCGTCGAGACTGCTTCGATGCCCTCTGCCACTGCCCGCACCTAAATCTCTATTCACAAGTGGTTCTTGGGAACGTGTTCTATTTAAGGTTGATTGCTGGCTTTGCTCTTGGCACAAATTAGATAGAGACACTACATAAAGAATAAATGCGTAAACAGGTTTAAAATCAAAAGATTTTTTTAAAAATATTGTTTTTACCTGAATGCTCAGGTGTGGAAGATCGTGATTCGCTGTGACTGGAAGAACTATCACCTTTGCTTAATTTATCCACGTGTAATAACGTACTAAACTTATTTTTGAGCACTTCAGTAATTGCCTTAAGTTGCCCTTCTTTGCTTTTACTATTTTCATCCTACAAAAGCATTAATAAAATGTTCAAACTGGATCCAACATTTGACACTATTGATGATACCGATCGTCTCGTAGGTAATAAAACTGGTTTCTCCGAAGGAGGAATCCTCGAAATCTCCAACAGTTTAATAGGTTTACGAGGAAGAGGCGGCGCCGTGTGTGTTTGAGGACTCAACCGAGGAGGCAAAGCTGGTTGGTCACTGCCATAGGAAGAGGAAGATCCGCTTTCTGCGTATAAATAAAATATTTTAAAAATTCGTATTAATGAATGAAATTAACGAACCATCAGCACTGACATCAGCATAATTTTGACCTAAATTTGCAGCAAAAATATAAAACTCAAGTAAAAAAATTCAAATTTATATTTCTTACTTGCTACGGAAGACGAATACGCATTATTTGAAGCATGACTACTCACTGATACACCATCGCTCATTGTACTTGATGAGCAACTCAAAGGCACTTCGTATTCCTCAAAAGGAAGATGGTCGACGTCATCTTGCAACTCAGGTAACTTTTAAAAATATAACATTATATACATTAGAGTTACACAGATGTTCATGAAACCGAGAAACTTGTACCTGATTTTTTACTGGAGGCGGTGGCGGTTGCTCGCTTGGTCTGACCACACGTGATAATCTGAAAAATAGGTCAATAAATTTGTCAATGCCAGCACAACGAGAAATGACATCCACTTGTACTTGGTTGGTAATCCACTTGGTGGTCGAGGTATACCCGTTGGCATGGTGATTTTACTTGAATTTAATGATTCAATAATTGGTTTAGGTTTAATGGCCGGTTTAACCGCAACAGGTGGTTTTAAACGTGTGTTGTTTGTTTCGCTAGTCCGATTTAATTCAGGCGTTTTCATTTTTCGCCATGGGATTTGTGGTTGCTCGGGAAGATCAATGTCATTTACTGTTCTGTTTTTTTTTCTTCAATAAACTGAATTTCTGTGTTATTCTAGATGTCAAAAATGTAGAGTTTTACACATAAAATCACATAAATTGTTATAAAATTACATAAGATTCTTGATTTTCTGCCTCGAAATCGCTGTCTTCATCGAAATCCGAACCCCAACTCTGATCAGAATCGTCATCAGTCCCTTTAAAATAAAATTTACGAGATTACTAATGTATTAATCAAGCTAAAAAAAAAAAAAAAAAAAAATACTACGAACATCTGTAATCCACTTGAGGCACAGGAGGTGGCGTTTTGGGTTGAGCTATTGATAGAATTCTAGCAAAATATGTCAATAAAATTACATTTAAAAAAAAGGGTTTCAATTTGAATTTATCATAGTTTCACTTCCGCAATTTAATTATAAGTAAGTAGAACATTTCAAAGATTCAAAAAATATAAACCCAAATAAAACTTCTTTTTAATACATAATTAGCCCTTTCACCAAACAGAAAGTGATTATATTCGAATTGAAAACTTACTTCTTCTTGGCACTTTTGAATGTCAAATCCTTTTCTTTACATTGATTGATATATTTGGTCAGTTGCCTACAATAAAATAAAAAAAAATAGAATAAATAAGAAATAAATAAAACACTCACACGTAAAAACAATCTAGACTACTTCAATTGTGAGAGAATTGTAAAAACTGACCTCATTAGGACGGAAACAAAAGAAAAATTAAGATATATTATAATAAAAAAAAATAGTTAAAGGAATTTACACCGCCGAAAAAGAAAAATAAACAAAAATCAGGTGAGGTCGATCGGTTGAAGAGGACGAAAGGGTCGACAAGGACAAAAGCCCCACCACAAAAGCGTGCTAAGCATTTTATGACAAAAGGCGGTCACTGTACAATTCACACCTGCGAGTGCCGCGACAAACAAATACCCTTGGGGATTGCGCGTCCTATTTCCGCACTCGCAGACGTGCTCAGGGGCCCAAAGGGTGCCTGCGAGCCAATATCGGCATCGGCAAAGTTTCGTTCCGATTCGTTGCTCATAAAGTTCGCGCCTGACCCGTTTCTTCTCCAATTTTCAAGGTCGGCCCTAACGTGTTTGAGGGGCCGCGTCTCGTTTTCGCTACCTCAGGCCACACCTGTTTTCAAAAAGTGCCTTTACGGAGTTGGTTTTTTTTTTGGAGTGGGTCAATGGGATGTCTACATTCTTCTAAACCAAACATCGACCAATAAAAAATAAATAAAAAATAAATAAAGGTGCATTTAGTCATGTCTAACGGAACGTAACCTTCATTCCGAGTTCCACCCACGTTAAATGGACAGATCAACAAACTCAACAAGTTTAGTTTTTTTTTCCCCCCTTTTTTTCTTAAGGAATTTTTTTTTGGAGGAATCAGAACGGAAACAAAAAAACGACTAACAAAAAATATTTCTTTAAAAGATGGCCAACGACCATCAAGTGCAATGTCTCGAATAAAAATCTCAAAATAGAGTTGTTTATCAAATAAATCAGTCTTGAAAAGAAAAAAGGTAAAATAATGAACTTGCCGGATATGACAATACACGTGAACAATTTGTCCCTCTTGGCCAAATTCTTAGAAAGTTTTGCAATTCATAAGAGCGCTCAATTTATGCGAACCGAATGGACACTTAAAACAACAAAAATGTCTTTTCCTTTTCCTGTTGCTAGGAATATTTCTTCCTGTTTCACGAGCCAAACTTAATTCCAAACTTTATCAAGTGCCAAAGTTATTTCCGTCGCTTAACTCGGCCTCGGAAAGTTGATTAAAAAATCAAAAAAATAGATAAAATCGATTAAAAAATTTCGAAACACCTTTTCAACCATACTCACCTCCCACTCAACATACATATAAGACGATCGTATTTATCAAGTCATCCGTGGAACACCCTGTATCAAGGTGACGAACAAATAAAACATGGTAGTAGAATACAAGAGAAGGGGCACCGAAACGGAACGAGGAATTTTTTGGACGCTACATCCGTTTCGGACAATGCGGAAGCGGGCGCGCACTCCGTTTCGTTTCGTTCACTTACCTGCCCAATGTGGCCATGGGTGCAGAGGAAAACGCCAGCATATCCTCAACTTAATCCGACCAAGTGCAGCATGCATGGGGCCGCCAGGTGACGGCTTAGCTAAGGAACCCTAGGCTCTGTAGGGCTGAGCCAAAATGAGGTGTCTCGAGAGGGGGATATGAAGATGTGCGGTTACGGTCACATAAAACACAGCACACGCCAACGCTCGTGTGTGATTGGGCCAAAAAATTTGGCTCGGAGCTAAATGAGGCCTTACCACCACTTGCAAAGGTTAAATGACTAGAAGCAAACAGATGGCAACCAAAGGTAATAAGCGGCAGGTGCGAGTGAGAAAGCATGCACGCTGCCGTGACCAAGGACATTGAAGTTTATAAATGGATATCTTTGTCTAATGATTCAAGGTCGAGATAAAGGAGTCATTAGTAAATAGATAGGTGTCAATATTATGTATCAAAATAATTTAAATTTTGTATTGGCAAAATTTACATTTTTGCTTCAGAAATTTTTCTGAATTTTTTGTTAATAATATTTAAAATATTTTGTTAAATTTCTGGTTTTTATTTTTTTACAGTTTGCTAAGAAATTTAAATTATTTTTAAGTACCCTTTTTCAGATAGTTAACACTTACAAGCGCTGTTTTAACTTTAAGTCAGTCAGTAATAAAATTAGCTGCTCTTCTGAAAAACTCTGTATTAAAATTTTTGTGGTCAGATAAGAAAATTGTATTTATATTTATTTATTTATTTTTAATTTACCAATAAAGCGTGTCCGTCAATATTACGTTGTATAAATACTTCAGCACATTCTGACAAGTTCATCTGGAAATAATCACGTGATTAGTCAACTATTCACGCAGCAGGAGGAATTCCAGTCAAAATAATGCATTTTTAAATTTAGGTTAACCGATATCTAAGCAAAGCAAAATAAAATCGTAGTAATGGACAGTGATTAGATATAGAGAAAGCGTGTGAGCTGAGCACATATTCCCAGACAAGACAGATAGGTCTTGTCCAATGAAAATGACGAGAAAAGGAAATTGATGTTAAATTGTTTAATTATTGCTTACTCGATTTAACCATTCGATTACGTCTTGTCCACTCCAACCACGAACTTGGTCCAACGCTGGAAGACCCTGAGCCATTGTTTCATTGTTAATTTAAGAATGACCACATTTTTTTAAATGATCACACCCACAGAGGAGTCATGTCTGCGCCTCCTATTTCTCATCAAAACTTTTTCTTATTTATTAGCCGTTTGCCTATTAGTGACATCTAGTGGTAACAGGTGTAATAAAAAGTTTTCAGTATGCTTGGTATGGAAAATTGTGAAAAACCAATTTTAATAAAATTGATGTGTCCTAACTTAGAACAACATTAAAAAAGACAAACCAATTTCTATTGTGATTTGTTACCAAGTAGTAAATCTCATGCTAATCTGTCTCGAGCAATTTATATTTTTGGGCTGCAGATAGCAGCACCGTATTAGAAAGCAAATTTTTCGAAATCTTCTTGCTTTTCTATATTTTTGCAGTTAAAGGAAAAATCTCTTAATTACATAAACTAAAATCTTGAAATCTTCATTTAATTATTTAAAAAAAAGTTAACGCGGTAATTTAAACCAATGAGGATTAAAGAGAAGTGATATTAGAAAATGGCCGTCGAGCAGCCGACCGATTCAGATGTTAACGAAGAGGATGTTTCGCATAGATCATCGGGATTTAACGACATACCGTTTATGGAGAGAATACAAGATATACAGAATGGAGAGAACGACAATTTTTCCAATTCAGAATCACATGCCAAATCTAAACACCATCGCAAAAGTAATGTCAAACGTCTGAAAACAAACAAATGTTACATACGGTAACATGTCTCGTTGCTTTACAGATGTTACATTCATGCAATATTTTTTGGCCGATTTAACACGCGGATATTTATTGGAAAACGACGGGTCTCGTTATGCAGAAAGAAGAGAAAAAGTATATGCTTTTATGAAAATGCCAAGAGAAGTAGAAAAGGTTGAAACAAAATAAATAAAATTAAAAAAATTATTATTTATTAATTCACAAAATTTATTTTTTCCAGTTTATGGCTTATGGTTTTTTCCAGTGTGTTGATGCTTTTCTTTTCGTTTTTACATTTCTACCTCTTCGTATTCTATTAGCTCTCTGGTTTTTACTTCAAAGACTTTTTCATAATTTATTAAGGTACGTTATTAGATAAGATTGTCACACGTCAATTAAGATTTTTAAAAAAGATATTTTTTTTAATATGAATATTTTATGTTTTTTTTATTTTTAGAAACTCATCTAAGCGGTATCAACCGATTTTACAACCTGCAGAAATATGTGACTTACTAAAAGGAATTACTATGATTACGTGCGGCTTTTTGATATCGTATATTGACACAGCAATGATGTACCATTTAATTAAAAGTCAATCAGTTATTAAGCTGTACATATTTTTTAATATGCTTGAAGTATTTGAAATTCGTGTAACGTAAAATTATATTTTATATCTTAACTTAATATTTTTTTAGGTAGCTGATCGCCTTTTTTCGGCATTCGGTCAAGATTTATTAGACACGTTATTTTGGACTGCTACAGAGCCACGAGGCCGAAAGAGAGAACATTTTGGAGTTATTCCTCATCTTATATTAGCAATTTTATACGTATGTATCCTTTTGTGTTGGCAAATTTAAAGAATTATCTAAATACAGGTGATTCTATCTATACCTTTTCTTTAACACATTGATCCAAGTTTTACACAGTATACTAGTTTTATTTCAAGCCACAACTTTAAATGTGGCGATAAATGCAAGCAACAAAGCATTACTTACCATCATGATTTCAAATAATGTACAAGACAGCTTTTTTTGCAATTTGCTTTGAATTTACGTAATTTGTTGTTGTAGTTTGTGGAGTTAAAGGGGAGCGTTTTCAAGAAATTCGAAAAAAATAATTTATTTCAAATGTTGTGCAGCGATGTCCGAGAAAGATTTCATTATGTATTGTTGCTGGTGGCTGTTACGATTCAGACAATGAAAGAATATTCTTGGAAAGAAGGTATAAAATATTTTTTTTTATTTATTCATTTCATTTTATTTATTTATTTATTTATTTATTTTTTTTTTTACTAATAGAGCGATTTTGGATTTTATTACCTGACTGTTTAATGGTTTTGTTATCGGAGTTTTTGGTTGATTGGGTGAAACACGCATTTATTACTCGGTTCAATGAAATATCGTTAGACGTTAGTTACACTTGACTATGACGATTAAACATGAGTGATAAATTAATTTTTTTTACTATTTTTTTAGGTATACAAAGATTACACAGTTAGTCTTGCTTATGACGTAGCTACGAGTAAACACAAACATGTATTTTTTTAAAAATATTTTAATTTGAAACTTTTAAATTATATCCTTTTTATTTTAATCCAGGCGTTTTCTGATCATTCTGATTTGGTTTCGAGAAGGATGGGATTTATTCCTTTGCCCTTAGGAATACTTATGTTCCGAATTGTGAATCAGTCAGTTAAAATTCAAGGATATCTTGGGATTTTTATTTTTATCATTGCTTTTTTTTGGTAAGATTAGAAGTCGATGAAGTAGATTACACAAAGAATGTTCAAAGTTCTGATGAATTTGATTATTTGGATACTTTCATAGATAAGGCATCTGCCATTTTTTATTAATGATAGATCGATGATATTCCAAATTGAGTATTACAGTAATTGTTAATACATCAAAATCAAATAGGAGTTATTTCATAAATAATCAGGTAATTTGACATAAAATGGCTCATTTTATTTATGAAATAATAATATTTGATGTATTAAAAAGGAAATGCACGTCAAACTTTTTATAAAGTTTGTAATTGTTGGCTATTGAAATTGTTGAACTATTGAAAGTTCAAAATGAAAAAAAAAAAAAATTTAATCAATATCATCC
The DNA here is from genome assembly GCA_000239455.1 of Strigamia maritima. Classification (NCBI taxonomy): domain Eukaryota; kingdom Metazoa; phylum Arthropoda; class Chilopoda; order Geophilomorpha; family Linotaeniidae; genus Strigamia; species Strigamia maritima. Next base: position 569,861 of record JH432192.1, read on the forward strand.
ATTATAACAATTCAATGGAACTGAATGCTCCTAATGATTGCATCCTGGAAACTTAATCGATGTTTTTTTTTCTCAAGTCTCATCTCATTCAAAGTGGTAACGAGTATCGTGTTATTGGGAAAGGCATGCGATTTGATTGAGCAGCATCGCACAGCTAAATTGAATCACAGCGAAACGCCGTCGCCGAAACCGGTGGTTCAGCGGGCGAAAAGTCACCCGCCAAGTCGCAAAGCGAGTTTTGAGCGATTATCCACTCCAGGTGGCCTCGTCCACAGCGTCTCGCTTCTTCATCCATCACACCTGTTGGGTAGTTTGGGCGATGTGACAGCTCAAATGGAAAGTCAGCGGTCGATGGGACCCCGTCCATTATTTTCCAATAGCACTGTTAGTATCAATAGTTTGGGTTTAAACGAGACAATTCTACCGGAAGGAACCGAAGTCTCATCGGAGACTCAAGAAAGTACTCCTGCAGTTGAAGATCGTTTGCAAGAAGCTGCCGACGAGTTATGCCATCAAGAAAATGCAGCTGTTCCGACAGCTGCCAAGCTACAGTACACCGATCCGTAGCTAGCGCGTTAGGCCAGACTGCATCATGCCTCATTACCAAATTCTAATTCTTAGCCAGCATTCGGTTGTTTTTGAAGGAAAAGGGGGCTAGGGAAATTCACTTAATTTTTTTCAAATTGTTGTAAAAATTAATTTTGTTTGTGGCAATATAATAAAGACTGTACAGTTGCTTTGTATATATATATACGGTGATAATTTTTGTGTATGCTGGAAATTTTTTATTTGTTTTAATAAAAAGAATTGATATTTTTTTATCATTTTATTTGTACGGAGTTTTGATTTTTGTACTAAATCCGTTGATTTTCTACCTTATCTTGACCGAACATGTAAATTAAATTCCATATAGTTTCTGAATTTTTTTTCGTTCCTCAAGTAAATTTGTGTACAGATGACCGATTAATGAATCTAGATGGTAAGAATCTGGCACCCGTGATGGTAATAAAACGAAAAGAAGAAATGGGGACGACTCGTGAAGCATGTAACATGGCGACGCACTACTTCGCTCGAATCGGACTCGTTTTTTTAATATTTTCAAGTCTGAAATCTAATAGAAACTTGGAGTATAAGGATCAGATTGGTCCATACAATCGTTTAGTTACGTTTATAAAGTAAAATTTCAGACAATAAGACTAGAATTTGCTAGGAAAAGGCAAAAACCAAAGCAAGTGGCTCTAGATCGCGCATGCGTAAGAGAACAGTCGTCGCGTTTCGAGAGGCTTCAGCAGGAAGATCAGGCCAAAATGGCGGAACCGGGAGACGCGGGGACTAAAATTTTAAAGAACACCAAAATTATTGTTTACGTAGAAGAAGCGATGGAAGATCTTATAGTCGTTTCCTTCACATTCAGCGGAACTCTTTACCAAGGAGTTTTATTGGATGCAAGCAAAAAGTAAGTGTGAATTTAGCTATTTCAAACGAGTGACATACGGATTTGCCATGTTGTTTCCTAGGCGAGATCACCCAACATCTGTCCTCCACTTGTCGCCTCTTTCTCTAAAACTACTCAACTTACAAATACCATTTAAACGACAATTTTTTTAAAATTTTACCTCTACCTGTTGGTTATATTTTTAATTTAAAACGAACCATTAATAATTTTTTCGACTAAAATCAGATGATCACATTTCTGTTGTCTTTGAGAAAAATTCTCCAAACGAATATAAACCTTTCATTTATAAATATAAATATAATAAATATATATATATATGATGAAATTCAATACTTTTTAATGAATTTGAATTTAAAAAAAATAAATTTTATTTTGGAAATTAAACGAGGCTTATATTTGGGCAAAGTGTTTTAGGCGTAAATGTGATAGTTAAACACAATTATAATGTTAGAAATTTTGAATTTTCAGAGGTGCTCCGTCCGGCGTGAATCCGTCGTTGGTGGTGAGCGCGGATAAAAAATCGGCCCCCGACGACGGCGGGAACGGGGACCGCTTATACGCGGTTAGTCAACGCCATACATACATGCAAGGCGTGGAAAATGAATCTCCAAATAACCAAATGTCGAGCGTGCGAAGGCCGTTTAAAACTTTCAAGGAGCGTAACGTGCGCACGATGAGGTTGCGACCTCGACAAGTGCTCTGCTCTAAATGTCGAAGTATTTGCAACGAAAATTCAGAGAATGTTCAACACTCGAATGCCACCATTACGAAGGAGAGCAGCGCACCTTCAATACAAAGGATCGCGGCCGAAAATAAAGAAAAATATCGACTTAAACCGCGATCGGAACCCATTGCTTCCATAACTCAAAACAATGCGCCATCCAACCCATCGAGTCCTCGCTCCAATGGAGTCACAACCACCGCACCCACGATTCTCAACGTGAATTCAATGAGCAGTCGCAGAGTTCTACGCAAACGGCGCGCAAACGATCTTCCATCTTATGTAGAAGAGGATGAAGTGAGCAGCCGTCGCAAGAAAATCGAGAAGGAGGACATGACTATTTTAAAAACAAGCCCGGTAATTAAGATTTCGTTCGGACCTCACGGACAAGGAACAGTAGTGAAAATACCCGCTCGATCTCATACGTGCGAGGAGCAAAAATCGAAAGCGACAGATTTGGAAACCCAATTGAGCGAAGAAGAAACCAAAGAGGCGGAAACGAACGAGAGCGAGTTGAAACATCAACTTCAAGACACGAAAGATGCGAGCGCCAAAGCAGCGAAAAAAGCCTTGAAAAAGGCGAAGAAAGAAGCGCATAGGAAGGCCAGCGGGTTGAATGGCATGTCTCCGTTACATAAAATACATAAAAATCGTCATCATAAGCATAAGTTTAAACACAAGCGGCGTCATCGCGAAGACACCGAGAAGGAAAAGGGTGAAGACGGAACGGGGTCGGACAATAACGCATTAGTGTGCGTTGAAACGAGAGACGTCGTGTGTAGCGAACAGTTTTCCAACGTGGATTCGCTGGACGATTCGAACAAAAGTGAATTATCGTCGTCGTACAATGAAATCAAAAAGGAATGCTTGAGACAGAAACTTTCCATCAGTCTGAAACGACTGAACGCAAAAGCCTACACAAGATGCAACCCCGACGACAACTCGGGTTCGAGTCAAGCAGCTGCTTCGGATGCTTATGGCGCTTCCGACGACGAGACGAACGAAGGCGACGAGGAGGAGGAGGAGGAGGAGGAGGAGGAGCCGATGGAGAAAGTGAAGCCGCTCATGATGAGAATCAGCTCGCACAACGTGGATACGTGCGCTATTGGCAACGGAAGGACGATGGCTGTTGGTGATATCGTGTGGGGGAAAATTCACGGTTTTCCGTGGTGGCCGGGGAAAGTGTTGTCCATTACAGTGTCACAGAGAGACAATGGAGTTCTGATTACGCAGCAAGCGCATGTGGCGTGGTTCGGGTCGTCGACTACGTCGTATATGCCTTGTAATCAGTTGGTTCCGTTTCTCGAATATTTCAAAACTAGGTATAATAAGAAAAAACGGGGTCCGTATAAAGAAGCTATTAAACAAGCTACGTTAGCGGCTCAGCAGGTGTTAAGACAAATGCACGCTAGTGTGAGTGTGGTGAGTCAGCAAGCGTGAATGGAGGGGAAACATTTGTTTGCGTTTTTCGTGACGATGGACGTTTTGTTTATCCGAATTAAAGAATTTTTTTGGGGGGATGGGATGTATAAATTTGTGTTTTTTTTAATAATTACAGCAAATTATTTTTATGTCAGGAGGAATTAATGCAAGAAACAACTGATTTTGGGGTTTTAGATTTTATTGTTTATAACAAAATGCTGAGTTAAGATTTTAAAAGTTTAATGGGGAGTTTGATTTCTTATCTTAAATTTAAATATCTCAAATTTAATGTTTAAATTGATTACGAAATAATTTTACACATTAATTTGTTATTCATTTTTATAACTCAACACAGAATTTACAAACAAAAAATTAGGTAGGTGTTATTCTTCTCACGTATTGAAGTGGGTGACCCATTTACAGTTGTTTTTAATATATATATATATTTTTTTTTTCATTAAAAAAAAAAATGTATGAAGCGAAGAAATCAAACTCCCAATATCTTAATAAAGTACTGGCTGAATTTACATATTGACCAAGAAGAAATTATTTTGAGTAAAAAACATACAAAACAAAAAAAAAACAAGTTTGACTGAAAAGAAGACTCATTTTTTTCTTCTAATTATTTCTGAAATTTCAATGAAGTAACTCAAAATTTGTTAAAAATTAAAAAATTTCCGTCTAAAAGTATGCACTAAATCTCCTACAAATTAGGCTGCGTGGCCTAATTGCTGCTACACGATTAACTAATTTATCACATTAATTTATGTTAATATTCAACCGCGTGACATGACTTAGGTTACTTGAAGAATTTACTCTACTCAGGTGTGCAGCCTTCAGTCATATTTTTAAGCCAATGAAAAAAATTAGTTTAAATAAAAGCTGCGAATTTAAAGAATATGAAAGAAAGTAAGTGGTGTGTTTGAAGATGATCGAGTTACCACTGCCAATTTTTAAATGATTGACAACTACTTCCTTTAGTAACCATTATTTTATTACAGCCATGTATACTAATTTGCAGGGTTTAAGTTATTGGTTTGCCATCTGAAAATATATAAGAAAAAAAATCTTTGAGCAAAAGCATTATTCCATTAAAAAAAAAATTATAATAATTTCTAACGTGAACCCTCGACATTCATTTGCTCAAATTTTGAGTTTTAATTTGGGTTTGCTGTTAGGAAATTGTTAATTCATTTTAAATGTTGCTGTATAGGAAGGAAAGACCAAAGAATTTGTTTTATGTAGTTTCTTAAGTGTGACAAAAAAAAATTGTATCGAAACAAGAATTTTTTTTAAATGTATTTTTTAATTTCCGTTTTTTCTTTCTCGTGTTGTCTTTGAATAAAAAAACATTTTTTTATAGACAAGCTTGCAGAATGGGTGCCAAGCAGTATTAAATTACTCGTCAATGATAAAGCTAGTATACAAAAGAAAATGTCTTTCAAGCATTTCGATTTTTTATTTTTAAATAAATATTGTTATACAAAATAATTGCTCATTCTTTTGAATTTTGTTGGAAATTAACAGAATAACCACCAGAATTCGGATCTTGCTGCATTTTAAAGTTATCAGTGGACAAACCAAACGGACGAAGAAAAAGATTTCCCAAGTCTTTTAATTTACCTTTGAAAATTTAAAAGAAATATTAATAAATAAATAAATGCCTCAGTTTTCAACGTACCTATCATTTCTGCTTTCATTTTTTCATTTCTTTCTTTAATTTCACTCGGTAACATCTTAAAAATGAATTCAAATCAATTTAGCGCCCATATTTCGTTATGTATGTTTAATATAATTACAGCGCATGCTGCTCGAGCCTCGTTATCATCCGGATTTTCCGTATAAATTATCGAATAGTCTTGTAATGCTTCATCTAATTTTTCTGTCTGCCTATACAATTGCGCTCTTCGTCTTCGCGCCTTGACGTATGTCGTTTTCAGTTCTAGTGCTTTGCTACATTGTTCAATGGCATCTTCCTTTTCATCCTGTAATACAGGTAAAATAATCATAAATCTAAAAAAATAAACGTTTATTATCAAATATTACCAAATGCTGATGACAAGCCGCTAGATTTGAATGTAAAACTGCTCTGTCATCGCTAAATACGAGCGGACAAATGACTAATGCTTCGTTATATATTTCAACTGCTTCTTTGTATTCTCCACTTTTGAATAATTCATTTCCTTTACTTTTTATATCATCGGCTTCATGTCTTCGGTCCTTTAAAAAAAAGCATTAAAATGTATCTTAGTAACTGATTTTAATTTAAACGCAACTGTTTTTTCCTCGTCAGAGAATTTTTCCTCTATTTCTTTCCGTAATTCCTCTTCCGTTTGTGCAGAATCACCCGTTTCGTTCATCTCTGGAATGTCAGAATCTAGATGTGAAGCGTTATTGCTTGTTTCTTCTTTGCGTTCATCTTCTTTGGCGTTTTCTCTGGGATTTGAAGTAGGTAAATTATCCGCGATGCATTCAGTTTCCTCCATTTTTAAAGTAGACTATCCAAATCAACATGAGAGGACGCCACACATCACGCACAAGCAATGAGCTATGTATCCAAGTCGACAGATTAGGAGAGGTTACTAATCTGTGCCCAAGTCGTTGATTTAATTTTGTAATTTTGATATATAGTTTATTTTATTGGATAAATTAAAAATGAAACATCATGTCTTAGTTTTACTTTATTCAAATTACAAATTGTTTCCTGACATTGTGATTCATAAATAATAACTGGCCATTTGGCAAAAATTGATTCACAACATTTTGAATTTTGTCCGGAAATAAAAGGGCATTTCTAGGTTGAAAAAGAAGACTAAGTTCTTCTAACAAGTGGTTGCACAAAATTCTCATACTGTTCGTTGCCAAAAGTCTATTTTCGTGTGTGGAAATTACAAGAGTAAACGCGATGTGTAAACTCGCTCGCCAAACAACAACAAGTGGGATTGGCGATTTGCAAATTTTATGCTCTTCGTCGGCTGCAATAAAGAAAATTCCCGTATCAGCTTCTGGAATTGTATTAAGTCCATCGATCACTTGTTCCAAAGTATCGTCAAAACTCTTGTTGCTTGATGCGCGTTCAAATTCGCATTCCGATTGCACACGTGCAGCAATGACACTAAAAAATTTCTTCCTCTCTTCTCTTGACATTTCACTTTCGCCTGCCCCACAGCCAAACATTTGCGTATAAAGCATCTTCAGGGAGTGGGGTCCTACGTTGTGGATGAGGAAAGCGAATACCATTTTGCTAATTGTTTACCGAGCAGTGCAACGAAAATGTAATAGTCGATGACAAACTGAACGCTTGATATGGCGGATCACTCCAGTTTTCGACTGTAATGGGAAAAAAACAAAATAAAACCACAGATTAAACGAATAATCACACACAACCTTTGACCGTGCATACACAATAGCTGTAATGCATAGATCATAGCAAAGCATTACTCTGTCACAAGCACTGTTTGTCCTACCTGTTATTCTGGTTCTATCCGAAGGACAAAATAATACAAGAAATTACTACTTTTCCAGTTAAATTATTTTTTAAAAATATTAATCAGTATGTAGGTAATCAGCAGATGTTATAAGATTAATCAGATTGATTGACTTGATACCATGTGTAGCGCCGTTCCATTGATGTCATTTTATTTCTTGCTCATAGACGGAGCTCCTGTTCAGTAGGCGAAGGCGAAACCGAGGGCGAAACATTTCACAAGTCAAGATGGGTGCTTCCGCAATACCTGTAGCAATTATTACTGTATTTTGGCTGTTAGTTGGGGCACTCCTTCCATGGTTGGTTCCAAGAGGACCAAATAGAGGGTAATATAAGTTTTGGTATTTGTCGGTGTGAATATTGATCTAATTTCTTCTTCAGGTTGATCCAATCTATGCTGGTTCTGACTGCTGTGTGTTGCTGGCTATTGTAAGAATAATGATTAATAGCTGTGTTTTTTAAACAGAATGTATGTTTTATTTCTATTAGTTGGTTTTGCGCTTACTTATCTCAAATAAATCCGTTATTTGGTCCAATGTTGTCAAATGATACTATTGTTTTAATGAAGAACGAGTGGACGGTATGTTGAGGGATATTTTATCTAAAATTCATTTCACTTATGATTTTAATTTATTTTAATTTATTTTTATTTATTTTTTATAATTTATTAGAAATGGAATTCTCCTGCGTCGACCATTTAATTTAATTCCAGTAGTATGTTTTTATGATTTTTTTATTTTTTTTTAACAACTGTGGTAGATGTTTTCGCAATAATTAATTGACACTATTAATTTCATTGCAGAAAATTCAGTAACTTATAGTCAAGAAATGAATCATTCCAGTTAATTCTTATATTGTATAAATAAATTTATTGTAAAGTATTTAGTCGTTGTAAATAAAGAATCGTTCGTGTACTAGAGCACGTGATAATAATTACGTAGGAGTATGAGGTTTTTGCCACTAGATGGAGAAATAGAGCATGAATGACGTCCGAACTTGTTGGAGTCCAAAGCTTGAAGTGCATATTTTACTAAAACTGAGGCAATGAAGAAATCAAAGCTTAGAAATATATTTGAAAATGAAGTTTTCGTTAGGCTAGGAATTATAAAGAAAATAAATCCACCAGAAATTAAGTTTTATGCTCAACGAAGTAAGATAATGAGGAATTTGTCGTTTTACCTATATTGGGTCCTAGGTTTTACCAAATAATGCTGATGTGTCGTTATTCAATGTAATTTCAGAGTTTTGGCTTGGTTTGTGTACGGTATCAGGGTAAGATATTAAAAATGTAATGAAGAAAACCCATCAATTGTTAACTATTCTGCAGAACCAGCGCATTTATGTACAATGTTTGGAGTATTCGCCATACTTTTGCTCATTTAGTACCTCATGGAGTGTTGGATCTGGATAAAAAGGGTCCCAGTTACATATATGTCGAGCCTCCCGATTTGGGAGTTGAGGAAGGTGATTGGATCGGAATTATATGTGTCATTTTTCTAATTTTTTTTTTTACTTTTGCTTTTTCAGTTTCTCGTGAAGCTGTACTCGTTTCAGATGCACCAACTAGCTCAAATTGGCATAGCATTAAAATTGAATTGCCGTTTTCGTGGTTTATTAAACGAGATTCATTATCGAATTATTGGAATCTCTTACTAAAAGCGAAATCAAGCAAATCTCGTAAAGAAAGACACGAAGCTGTTTCAAAGTTGTCTAATTTGACCGGACTTAACGGTATAGTACTAACTAAAAGTTTGGTTTTGTTTTTAAAAATTAAATGTACCATGATTGTTTCAGATTCGGATTATCTTCATATTGCTCAAGCTAGTGATCTAAAAACTGCAGTTGGCTTAGCACGATCAAAAAATGGAAAAATGAATTTATTTTTAAAGCCGCCACAACTACCTGAAAGTAAGGAACCGGTAATTTACTTTAATACTTAAAAGAGCAACGGATCTTTTAATCGTTTTTAATTATTTTTTACAGGAATTGGAACGAAAATTTCGTAATATTATTGCTACTTTACCGAAGCAGGGCGTTGCTCATTGTGTTGCGTATTTGACTAAACACGTTATGGATCGCGGTCATTTTTACCACACAACCGAAGTACATTTCTTATTTAATCATTGTGCAAATTGTAATGTATAAAATTATTAATAACTCCAGTCAGGCGATTGGTATTTTGGTAGTGAAGCAGAAATACGAGATAGACGGTTTAAGCGAGTTGCTGCTGATACCATGAGAATGTTTTATTTGGATGCTTTGCTAAGCCACTCTACAGGTATGAATGCTAAATGCGCAAAGCATTAATTTATTTCAATTAAAATTTTTTTTTAGTTGCATCTCATCGCCGATTGATAGTCGAAAAAGGCGGCTTGCAACTTCTGATGGATGTTGTAAAGATTTCACCACAAGTTCAAGTTTGCAGCCTCGTAGCTCAAATTATCGGCAACTTGGCGTTAGATGACAGTTTACATTCGCTTATTTACGAAGCAGGTTTGCAGAATTATTATATTTTATCCAAAAATAATAATATTTATTTTTTTAACTGGCTGCAGGTTGGGTTAGGTTACTAGCTCAATGGTTAAAAAACGAGAATATCGAGATATCGGTACCGGCTGCTCGCGCTTTGGCTAATTTGGATAGAGATGCGCTTAAGGATTTTTTTGACGACGGAGTTTATGTGCTGCATCCGCTATACAGACTTTCAGCTAATGAAAATATAACTGCAGATGTCGTGTTTGTCCACGGCTTAACAGGTGGAGCCTTTAAGACTTGGAGGCAGCGAGATGAAAGTGCATTACCGGATCCCGTTGATGAAGATAAAAACACGCAAGGGTCAATCGATGCTATTCCAGGTTTTAAAAAATATTTATTTATTTTGTTTTATTTTCATCCTTTTTTTTTTTTAAATTTTATTTCAGTTTTAGAAAAACGAAGAGATATGCAGTTAGTGATGGAAGATATGACTATGATCTCGAAAAAACATCTTTTTCCTGGAGAAGAAGGGGGAGTAGAAAAAAAAGCTGGGAACTGGTTTAAGAATTTGAGAGCAACTAGCTTCGTTCCTTCTCATACTGCGTGTTGGCCAAAAGTAATTGATTATTTTCATTTTATTATTTCTTTTTTAAATTTAAATTTTTTTTTTTTAAATAAAGGACTGGTTACCTGTAGATTGTCCACACGTACGAATTATTTCTGTTGATTTTGATGCTGAAGTATCGGAATGGTTTCGGAAATGTCCGGGCGAAGCTGAAAAAAGCACAATCGCAATGAGAAGTTACGACTTACTACAAAGGCTTTTGAAGGCAGGCATTGGGCAAAGACCTATTATTTGGGTGTCTCACTCTTTGGGTGGTTAGTACTTGAGAAAAGTTAATTAATCGAAACATTTACTATTTTATTCGATCAATAGGGTTACTAGTGAAGAAACTTCTCGTCACTTGTAATCAAAGTTCCGATACGCATATGTCGAGAATATGGCGCCGGACCAAAGGAGTTGTGTTTTTTAGTGTGCCGCACCGGGGCTCGGAATGGGCCAATTGGGGGAGCACTGAACGACTTATAATGCTGACGCAAGAAGTCCAAGAACTTAAATACAGTAATTATTTTCTACTAAATTTTAAATTCAAATGAAATGTAAAATAAATTGCTCGCAGATTCGACTCAATTGATAGATCTGCATCGACAGTTTCAAGATATCGTTGAAGCCGTCCATCTACCGTGTCTTAGTTTTGGGGAGACTTTGAAAACTAAATTAGGATTAAAAGTCGAAGCAATGTTCGTATCACCTTATTCTGCTGGTAAGTAGATTTATTTGTTTTTACATTTAGGATACTTTAGACGCCAATTTTATCTTCAGATCCTGGTTTCGGAGAATTTATTACAGTTGCTACTGATCACGTTAATGTTTGTAAACCAGTGAACAGGCGTTCAAAGTTATATTTGCTCGTGTTGGAATTTATTTACGAAAATATTCCTCATTCGATCATAGAGTCCATAATGGCGCCTGCCGTTGGTAAATTTGATGAAGATGCTATTTTGGAACAATACATGTGGTGAAAACATGTGGTGAAATATTTCAATATCGCATTGAGTTTTAATCTGAAATTTTGAATGTACACAAATAACTTAAAAGAGCTTTAAAAATTTATTTTTTGCGTTGTTCAATTGATTGTCTCGAGTTTTTTTGAACACATCATTCGTACACACAGCTTGAGTCTCCAATTTGATTCGTTGAGCCTTGATCTCTTCGAGTTTCTTTTCGAGAGAAATCACTTCGACATTTTTAGGTCGTTTCGGGACTATTTCCCTTTTCTCCCGGCAATTTCTACGTTAAATTTAGTACAATTACGGTCTAAATTAACGTACGTATCAGTAATTTACTTATCATCGCTTTTCCGTTGACGAAACTGCTCGATAAACTCTTTAACTTGGTTCAATTTTTCCATTCTTGATTTTTTACTCTCACGAATTTGCGCTCTTTTTTCTTCTTCAGTTTCCTTTTGCCATTTTTTTAACAGTTCCAGATGTTCGCGCAACTAAACTCGAAACCAAATCGATTGACGAAATATTAGTAGATAAAATTACACTAGTCTCAAATTACTTGATCTATAGACATATTGTCCAGTCGTTGATTGCCGGACTTCCTTAATTGCATCGACTCCAATTTTAATGCGCGAATTTCATTTACTAATGATCTTCGTCGTCGCATCTCTTCATTCGACTTTAATTACACTCATCAAACAGAAGTGTTATCTAACAAATTATAAATTAAAAAAAATTACCTCTTCTTTCGCTTTATTGAATCCGTCACTTAAATCGTTTTGTATTTTATTGACTGCAATTTTAATTTCGATCAATACAAGTAAACATCAAAACCGATTCTTGTAACTCCTTACCGATGTCACGTTTGTGATTAACGATTTTTTTCATTGCTTCCTTAGTTCGAGTTTCACTTTCCATTACTTGTTGCACCAGGAATCTGCAGTAAATTACTTGTCCTAACCTAATGCCCTATTAACTACAATAAATAACGACAGCGAGTTCTCACTTGGTCCTTCCCTCATTTTCTTGTTTCAACTGATAAGACTCTCTAGCAGACTCTTCCAGCTCAACTTTAAACTGTTGAACTTGTTTTTTCTTTTCCTCGATCACTGTTTGCTTAGCCAATAAAGCCTCCTCTCTAACCAGGAGTCCTTTAAGTCGATTTTGATCTTGCAAAGCCGACTGTCTTTCTTCCTCTTCATTTCGAAGTTCCTCCGCACGTTTGTCCCACTGAGCACCCATTATCGTTCCCTGCTCTAAATCTTCTAATCTGTAGCAGAAGTATCATTAAAAAAAATGCCTCATAATCACAAAAACACGTCAACTACTTCTTCATTTGCTCTTCAATTCTCTTTTTCACTAATGCGGCTTCACGTAATATTGTAGTTGTATTTTGTTTGACTGGCGTGTCAACCTCGAATGACTGAAATAAACGTGAGTAAACATTGCAGTTGAAGTGATGTGTGTTGTGCAACGTTAATTACTGGAGGTAATTCGTGGAGTTTGGGTTTATCGAATTGCAATTCTTTTTCTCTTTCTTCTAGTAAAGCTGCAATTTTTTGAAGGGTTTTGTCGGATTTCGATGGTTGTAAATAACGGGCATTTTTATCAAAACCGATTAATTCTACGGGTTTCTAGAAGAAATTAATTTTTTTTAAATTTTTTTTATTTATGTAGTCATGTATTTATGTATTGGAATACCCTTGATCTTTTTTCGACTTCAGTTATATTTGACGTTTCAGTGTCGAACTTTGTTACAATTTTTTCTGTTTGTTGAGTCAACTATAAATTAGTAAAAATAAAAAAAAATTGAATGTTTTGTTCACTGTTTTTAAGCCACTTGTGCAATGGATATCGGTGACTCATTTATTGCTTTTGAAGGTCTCTCTGCCGGGGGAGTATTGAAGTTAAATGGCTTTGGAACTTTTATTGGAAAAAAGTATGTCAGATTATTTAGATCTAAAAATATGGTATTTATCTCTATGCCCTAGAGTGGTCTCGTTATAGAAACACCGCTAAGTGAGACGTTTTTCGGACATTCGACGTCTTACTAGTGGTTGCTTTCGGTTTGTATTTGGGTTTTTTCCTATGCAATAAAATCGTCTCAGTTTTTTGTATGATTGACGCCAAATCAGGTCCAAGTCTGCAATAGATAAAGAGAAAAATAAGCTCGAGAGTTATAAATATATTTTTATTAGTTATGAAATACGAAAAATCGAAGATAAGGAGAAATATAGTATAATCAGATAATAACTATTCTTGTAGTACCGAAGCAACGGCGTCACGAACACGCTCTCGACAAACAATTGGTCATAAAATTGCAGCCACAGACTTTGTAAGACGCCCGATATGTTATTCGGATTGCATATAAATCGTAAAAACTACAAAAAAAAGATGAAAATTTTCAATTAAAAATATTAAAATTTATACTGCATAAGAAGGGCAAAAGGGCGTCGCCAATTATTAAATGCTGCTGCGGCCTCATTTCCACAGTAATTAAAAAGACAGATATAGACAGGAATAGATACAATGTACGATTTTAAAACATGAGGGATTATCAATTTGTCAACAACCGATCTCCTTTAAATGCCACAGGGAAATACATGACCTCGTTGCATAAATTAATCGGATTGTAATAAGCGAGACAAGCAGTTGACGAAGTAAACACATGTTTTCAACGTTACATAAATGCTGATTGAGAGATTCAGCATGGTCGCCCTCGCCCGGCATTAAGTGGGAACAATGGCATTTACATATAAATAGTCGTAGGCACTTTTCGGTAAATATTTAAACGAATGTCTTTCACGGCTGGATGCAACCTGCTTAATTTAATGTGAAAATGTCAGCCAAACAGTTGGCAAATAATGCATTCTTACTTCTGGAATAATTGAATACAAAAAATATTTTGTTATCATTTCGAATTGATTCATTCCAATTTTGTTTATTTCAAACACGAGTAAGTAGAATATTGCTAAAAAAAATTTTTAAAAATATATATATATATACACCGCATGATTTTTAATCAATTTCAATTAGCACGAATGACCATGACTCAGTACATTACCTTTGAGAGTGTTTGTTACTCTAGTGTCTTTAAGCAATAGACTTCCTTTTTTGTCGTCAAGTGAGTTAATAAATAAGTCAATCACTTTATTGATGACGGTAAAATGTCTCAGACATCCTTCGATGCAATCATTCATCAAATCTTCATTGACTCCTTCCAATGACTAATTAAAAATAAAATTGCAATTTAGTACATTTCTTGCATAAGCCAATTCACCAGAATGTTAATAAATTCCTTGATATTTAGAAATCTATTTTGTTGATATTCAACCAAAAAATCCACAAAAAGTTCAGCCACTTTAAAAATTTTCATCTTCTTGATTTATAAATTTTATTTGTTGCGTGTCTAGAAAGTGTCAATACACTGTAGTTACATTAAAAAATAAAAAGATAGAATGTGCTCAAAGAATATCTTCACGGTATTCTAATTCAGCTCATTTGTTTACACGAAACAAGTTGTCACTAAAACCAGATTTTCAAAACAGATTATGCGGTCACTAAAACTTAAAAAAAAAAATTTTTACTAAAATAAATTAACACACATTAGTAATTATTTTTACGTAATAAAACATATTTTATTATCATTTTAATAAATTTCTCACAATTAAACGATATAAACATAATTTTCGTTTTCTACATTAAAAAAGCCGAATCGCCCGCTCGTGCTGCACTCTAGTAATTGATTGGACTATCGCCAACACAACAGCAGCATCACGGCAGTAATTCGCATCGCTCTTCACGTATCGCCTTGTTCGTCTACGGTCTATCTAACAAAAAGATGTCAGAAGAAGACTGTAGCAATAGTGTGGAAGAAAAGGTAATTTTTTTTCAACTAAAAAAAAAAAACAAAATACAATTCCATGTTTTAAATCGGAATTTTATTTTATTTTTTTTAAATTTCCTTTTCTTCAAAAAATACGCTCAATTACTTTTGTCGCTCCCTCCATTTGTTTGGTGGGTGTGGCCGCCTCTGTCCGGGTTTCAACGTGCTTGTTCGATGTTGGATCAATTCTTGTATTAATTTATTCATAGCACCAATTTATTATTTTTATTAGCTATTTGAAATACTCCCCTTTTTTTGGCACGTTGCATCATTTATTTATGCAGGTGGTTCGAGTCTTTTGTCGCGAATTATTTTTAGCACTCGCTTTTAAACGGAAGCTGCTTAACATAAAAATTAAAATCTAGCTCATTGGTGTATTGGCGCGATAGTGTTCATGACTTTATTTCGACATCTGCCTAAAGCTCAAAAGAGTTACGAAAAGAAATAGAAAAGACAAGTCAACCTGTACTCGGACCGAGTCTCAAGGTCATTGCACATCACTTATTTATTATCTACAAAGAGATCATATTTCAGTTAATACTTCAATTTCTCCCTTTTTTTCAAACTTTGAATGATCAATTTTTTAAAAAAGGAAACATAATTCATCTGCTCTGCTAGTCTGCTGGGAATAATGTTGAACTATCATTTACTTAATTGGACCCCATTGCATCTAGCACAGGATATTAAATGAGCTTCTTTGTAAACGACACTTTCTTAATTTTCTTTATGAGTTTATGACTCTGCGTTTATTGACTATTGTTTTTAATCATTCTAAATAGCAGCCTCGTGTTAAATTAAGAAAAATCAACAATAAATTAGACAAGTACACTCAAAATGGCTTATCGTTTCCCTCCCTTAACTCCCTCGTTTATCAGCGTTACACAATACAAACAAAAAAGTGATAAGAAAAGAACACATGTTTGCTAAACTTGTCATCCTCATCGTCTAGTTTAATATTCGGGGTTTTAGTTGGGTTTCATCCTGCTGCTTCCCTCCCGTTGTTTGACTTGCGTCAATGCGATCGATTGAGTGACGTAAGTCGAGTGACCTTTTTGCCTCTCTCGCTCTTTGCCACGTGAAAACGGCCCCTAGAAAAACATAGCTCTGGCAACGCCACACGACCATGCTTAATTCCTTGAAATTCCCATCGATTTGATAAATAAAATCGCATTATTTTTTGAATCCGAGCCAGCAAAGGTAGTAAAAATATATATACTTTTTATCCTTTTACAGAAATACACTGTCACTACAGAGCGATGTGGCACTATCAATTTCTACGTTCAGGTGAGAGATTTTCATAATTTTTTTTTTAAATCTTTTTTTTTCGAGCTTTAAGCCCTCGAGTTCATGACATTAAAACCATTGAAGTTCAGGAACAGAAGTTAAAGATTTCCGGTTCTTGATCACCTTTTATCATTTTAAATCTGCAGTATATACGTTTCCGGTATTTAATAAAAATTGGCATTAAAATGTTTATAAAAAAGAATATGGTCACATTTTTTTATATATAAATTTTGGAATTCAGATTTAAAATAAACGATTTTTAAACAAAATTCGCTTCACGTTTTGAGTTCAGCTCGCTCGAGTGCGATAAGAAAAGAAAATGATAATGGTTTTAGATTTTGACGTCAGAGAGTCCGCAGTTTTCTTTTGTACTCTTCCCTGGATGAGGAAACGAGGAAAATGACTTTTGTGTGCAAATCAGGACCATTTTGCCCGAACTTTGACATTTAAGCTGCACGTTTTTATTTTCAATTTTTTTCGCGTTAAATAAATGCTCGTTTTTATGTGCCGGTACCGAGGGAAGGTCATGTGGTTTTCCACATTTTCCACTAAAATTGATGATCCTAAACGTTTACTCAGTGTTTAACTATAGATTAGATAAGGTGTAATAAAATAAAAAAACCCAGATTAAATAATATTAGGTGAAGGATTATTAAAGTTTGGAAGCTGATGTTGAAATGGTAGTTGAATAAGCGTGACTGTTGAGGTCGATAACGTAATGAAGGATGAAGCATTAATAAATAAAAAAAAAGGCGGGTTTCGAATAATCAATTGAAGGACCAATTTAACGCTAAAGTGATACGTTGACACGACAACCGTGCTGTTTTTTCCTGCAATTAAGATTAATATTTGATGAATTGTTTGTTTTAGGGAGATCTTGATCAAGCACAAAAGAAGGCGGTGTTTCTCACTGTTCATGATTTAGGCTCGAATCGTAAGTGCCCAGAAAATCTCATATTAACAGATGTAAAAAAAAAAAAAAAAAAAAATTAGTTGTCAGACACGGTTTTTCATCACTTCATTGATCATCCTTCCATGGCGGAAATGAAAGTTCGGTCGGTTTTCATACATGTGGATGTCCCAGGACAAGGAGATCACGCTCCCAATTTTCCGGAAGAGTGGGTTCATTTCTTCTCAACACAAACAGATGCTCGGAACATGTACATCTATTTTTAGGTGTTAAGACACTCAGCGGATTTTATGGGGAACCTCCCCAAACAAAATTGCATCGCACGATGCCAAAAGCAATTTGAAATGAATTTTTCCGTTGAAATTTTAAATTTAAATTTTAGATGTCACATGTGATTCGGGCATTTGCAATAATGGTGCTTTCTAGTCTATTACAATCGTATTTAATTTCAGTTACGAGTTTCCAACCATGCAGACCATCGCGGAGGATCTGGTTGAAATTTTGGACCATTTAAAGTGAGTTATATTTTGTTATAATATTGGTTATAAGATGGTTTTCTAAGGTGGTTTTATGTTGTAGGGTGTCGTTGGTCGTAGGATTAGGAGACGGCGCTGGAGCGAATATCCTGGCCCGATTTGGAGTGAGAAATTGATAAAATGATTTGAAATTTGCGAAGAGAAAAGCAAAGCACATTTACGGTTGGCTTTAGATGGCGCACCCGACACGGTGCTTGGGTCTGGTCCTCGTTCACGCTACGGCCACTACAGCTGGCGTAATGGAGCATTTTAAAGACAAGGTAAATTAAAAATCGTAGTTATTGGATCGTTATTGTAAATCGACGTTGACGAATTATGTGTAACAATTCGCTAGATTGTCAGTTGGAAATTGGGAAACATCGGAATGAACCCGACGGCTGAACAGTACTTGGTCTTTCACAAATTCGGTGGCGTGAGTTGTCGCAATTTCTTTTACACGTTCGAATTAATGTCCGATTGTTCTTTTTGATCAAACGGAGAGTTATTTATCTATTTAATTGTAATTTATTAACCCATCTGCAGCAGGGTAAGCATATGGATAAATGTAATGGAACTTTACAAATCAACTTCCTTGTTGTGTATTTGCTCAATTTAATACTTGAAATTGTTGAAACAGGAATGTGATATTGTGCATGTGCATGTGATACGTTTTAACTAAGGCTATAAATGCGTTTTGTGCATGTTTATCTATTGTTGATTGATCTAATGATGTAAATATATATTGTTCGTTTTATGTCTTTTTCATGCCTATAAATTGTGGCCCCTTTTCGACGTTGTTAAACTAGCAAATGGAAGAGGTACGATGTCATAAACTACTGCAAACTATTATAAATTAATTTTTTTGTGCATGTTACTTTTATATTATTATGGTGTTGCATGTTTAATCGCGTTTTGTCTAATGGGTTTAGTCATACTAACGTGGTGTATTTGCAGAATTTGTTCTCTTTTTAGTCATGTATTGATTTTTTTTCAGTTAATTTTTATTTTCAACTTTTTTTTGCAGACTGTGCAGTAGTGATTAGTGGTTGATCATACTTGTAGTATAGTATAATATAATATTGAGTTATTCTGCATTTGAATTGGGCGTGAGAAATTAAATTTCTTAGTTAGCTTTTTAGTTTTCTTTTTAGGATTTTAAGATTTCTTCTAGTTTTCTAAGTTTAGTGTTTAGTGATTAAATTAAACTTTTAATTAATGATAATAATAAAGTTTGACGCTTGAAGAGTTAAGTTAATTTACTGTTGGCTAATGCATTTAATTTGATAGCAATTGGAAAGTGCTGAAAATAAAGAGAAGCTCATCCAAGAATATACCAATAAACTGAAAACGAATATAAACCCACGCAATTTGCGCCGTTACGTACACGCATTTCAGAAGTAAGTACCGGATTTGGCTCATATACGAAAATAAAATGGCATAATCTAACAAGTTAAATTACAGTCGTTCCGATATTTCTGGGCTTTTGGAGAAAAAATTAAAGTAATTTTCTGCAAATTCAGTTATCGACTGACGTGTCAATTAATGTTTTGTTTATTAGGGTCGAGACTTTGTTGGTGACTGGTTCAAATGCATCCCACCAGTCCACAGTTCACGCCATGATTGGGAAAATGGATAAGGGGCACAGCTCGTTGCTCAAGATTGATGGCGTGGGTGATGTGGTCACTGAAGCTGTAAGTATTAAGGAAATGATGTACAATTTAAAATGTTGTTTTCCTCAATTTTAAAAACAAAGCTAATTTCAGCTTGTTTATTTGACAAATATCTTATTTGGCTCATGGCCATTTTCTTATTGTAGTGTAATTACTTAATGAGTAAATGACTGCATTAATTTTGGGGGTTTTCATCGAGTATTTTTATTTCATGGGGCATCAACTTAAATGAGCACTTGTCTTTGATTGAAAGAAAAAATAACAATTTCAATTAAAGTAGTGACCTGTTCTCGCTAATTAGTAGGCAGGTGCAAATGTGCGGGCGCTGGGGGAATTGCTTGGGCCAATAGTGCGATAAATGGTTTTATACGTTATTTAAAAATCCGGTTCAAAAGTTCTGAGGTTGCTGATTAGAACCAGAACTGCGTAAGTGAATGAGCATGACCAGACAATGGAAGTGTTTGATTGTTAGAAGATCTGGGCTACCAATTTATTTATAATTTCAAGTTATGGCAGCATTTCGACCAATTATTAAATTAAAATTAGTTTAGTTTAGTAGACATAAACTTGGTGATTGTATTTACATTAGCATATGGGGTTTAAAATTTGAAGTTTCAGTTATGAGTATTATAGATGAATTGAAATATGGAAAATTATATGCTCATATATATGTATAAAAAGTGCAAGGAAACTAAAGTGATGTAACGAGTGTAATTACAAGGTCATAGCAATTGACAGTTTGACGTACTGTAGATAGCAATTACAAAACACCAAAAATTTGTTTTTACGGGCCAAAGTTCTTTTTAATTCCAATAGTTCGAAATGTCTGCTTCGTTTGGAATAAAAAAATGAAAACATTAGGAAAAATCTTCTTGCACTGATGGTAGCATTAGTTTGTTTGAATACTTTTTTACACAAACCAAGGTTGCAAGCCCGGTTCTACGCATGTGTGAACAGTGCAGCTGCACTTGGCCTCGCGCTCTCAATTCAACATTGAAAAAATGCTAACAATTATGATTGTAAATTTATTTTGAAAACAACACAGATGCATAAATCGTGTTTGGGCGGCCAAGTCCACTTTAAAAATAAAATTTTCATTGGAGCGCACATTCTGTCGCATCTGGCCCGCAAGCCCTACGGTTAAGCTTTAGTTAATGCACAAACTGAATCCTGAGAAAGCAGTTCATAAATTACAGATGCTGGTGTTCCAAAATGCATCAAATTTGTTATACAATAGTGGTGAATCATTTGTTCACTTAATTGAAGAAGATTACGAGCAAACATAAAAGAAAAATGGCTGCCTTCGTAAAATATTGGTTGCTTAGCAACGGTTTATACAATTTATAAAATTATTTCTAATTGAAACTCATAAGAATACGCAAGGATGTAAAATAAACGTCAAATTAAAAAGGACTAACAAAGTGAACTAACAACTTAAAATTTTCCTTCAAATTGGATTTCGCAAAGGAATAAAATTATATATTATTGTAAACGTCATTTTTTTTTTTTTAAAACTATAGCCAGACAAATTTGCCCAAAGTCTCCTCTTGTTTTGCAAAGGCCTAGGATTATGTAAGAAAAACAAACATTTTACTATCGATTCGTTTAATTATTGATTATTGATTCTATTTACTATGCAGTGACGTCACTCACAATGCCAGGGGTTGGACATCGAATGTCTGGTGGAGATGCAGATGCTCTACGCTTGGGACAGCGGAGGCGTACGATTTCGATGGAGGAATACGATAAACCCAATATCCGCAGATTGTCCATTACTGCAATGCAGGCACCGCCGAAATAGGCTACCATAAAATAATCAATGTTACAGGAAATCGAAAACAAAATGGTGGCTGCTTGTAAACATTTCATAACTCTTGTCCATTCATTACTCAAGTAATAGACAAATAACTGGGATTAACTCTTTAATCTGTTACTGTTGTAGGTTGGTTTAAAATTAGAATCAGTATTGACGTCCCAAAAAAAATATTAGGAAGTTAATATTTTATTTACTTTAAGGAGTTTGGAGCTGGGTGGGTTTTATTCATTCCAAATATCCCAGTTAAAGTTATTAGATGACACAATTTACTATTTTACATTGTTAAAAATTTTAGACTATGATAAAAAAATAACATATTTTGTTTAATGGAATTAGCTAACACATTTTTGCCACGTTAAGAACACATAGTAGAGCTATAACCCCCCAAGTGCCATAGTCAATCATAAAAAAAAATGCAAAAATTGTTATAAGTAAAATGTAATTTTCCTGGCCTATGGGCTCGCTGCCATTCAACCCAATATGCACCCTCACTTAAGTGCAAATAAAATTGAAACTCAGGAGTCAATCCAACTAAAAATAATTTAAAATAAAAATCAATGCATACTTCGTGTTGTTTAACGCCAATGTAAAATTGCTTTTATTGTTCAAATTAGTTATTTTAAACATATTTTATTAATACGCAATAATGTTTAGTAGCATGGGTCAATGTTGCTCTTAATTAGGAAGAATTAGTCGTCGGAATGTTAAATTCCAATTTATGCTGCCTCTGCTTTTTAGCACCGATTATATTCAGAGTGTGGCTTTAATTCCATCCAAGACAATTTTTATATTACTGGCAAAAAGTTGTTAATTATGAAACTGTTAGGTATTTGGTGGTGGCCGAGATTCTTTCTGCAAATATTCAAAACTGTGTAGATAAAATTTTAAAAAAACTATCAAATACTTAGTAATTGTATAGTTTTACTCAAATGTTTTTTTTTCTATACAAGTACGGCATTTAATGATCGCAACTGTTTGAAATAAAATTGGAAAAAGACGAATTTTTTTTTGTTATTTTTTAATTTTTTTATTTAAAACCAATTTTCACGTTTTATTTTATTTATTTGGCATTTCAATTGAGAAAAGTCTACACACAGGAATGGAAAACTAAAAACACAAAACGATCAATAAATAAAAGCAAAGATAAAAAGTTGACTAGAAGGTTATTGCGCTTATCAAAATTTCCACCCCCTTTGCCTGCAACAAAACATTCTAATTGCATAATTAATACACCAAATTAAAAATTAATAGTAATCAAGTAAAACCAGCCAATAATAAACTTCCCTAGTAATATTAGTACAAAATTAAAACGACAGTAAAATAATAAAATGAGCATTACAGGGGTTTTCAGTCCGGAAACATTCTGTTTACTACACTAAATTTCTACGCCAGGATCTTGAGCAACGATTTATATCTTCTACATCTATTCAAGTGAAATTTAAGACTACAAAAGCATAATTTATTTTTTTAAAACTTTTTCGTGTCAGCACAAAAATAAAACAAAGAAAAAAGATTCTACCGAAAACTTTACATATTTATACACGATACACTGTACATGATTGTAGGTTTTTTTTCCATTAGCTAGGATCAACAATAAAAAATTGAAACCGTGAGCAATGTTTACTTTCTGTCTTCTATGACATGAAGCAAGTAATTGCACTCGACTCAATGCTAAACAGTTAGTCATTATTGTGACTAGATGAGAGCAGTGCCAATTTTGGAATGATATGATGCTGATGCCGCGAAAGTGACCATGTGAGTAATACTGTATTTGCTCAGCCACACTCACAAATAAGTAGATTCATTTTAAGTAGATGACCATATGTCAAGTAATTTTTTTTAAAAAAAAGGTTTAAATCAAACACAAAAGTTGTCTTTGATGTGGTCCCACTTCATGACCTTAACTTGCTTACTACAAACAGAATCTGCTGACGTTTGTCAAAGTCTGCTGAGTATCATGTCGTTTTTTTTTTAGTTCAAATCGCTTCAGACATTCCACCGAGACGAATTCCGATTTTGTTAGATTTTATTTTCGATTCTTTCCCTGAGCTATGTTGTTCAAAACTGCAGCAGCAATTTAAATTTGAACTGCAGATATAGTTTTTAGATCTGGATTCAACATTTAGTCAACGGAATCTCTGTCAAAATTAAATTTAAAATTATACCTAAGGAAAAAAAAACTAAGGAATGTTTTTACTTACTCTTCTCCAAAATGGAAAGCAGCCCTTTGTTTCCTCTTGCGGTGCCAATTCCATGATGAGGTCGCTAGAAGGTGTGCTGTTAGGACCATAAACGTTCAGCTCTTTAAAACAGTCCGTTTCTATCATCTAAATATAAAGACACCCATTTACAATCAAAATAGAAATACAATGAACTAAAATAATCACTTCGCATTGCCATGGTATTGAAACGCAACCAGTGTTGAATTTTGTATAGAAAGTATCATCAGTTGCATCCAAATTTACACCTTTAACTGTCGAAAACTGCTCTATGTCTAGAACGTCTTTAGCGTAAACAGCGTGAGACTGCAATAATTGAAATAATAATAATTTAGTTTTCGACCAATAGTAGACATCTCGAGTCAAGCTCACATCAGGCACAAATGGCGGCTCACGCATGCCTGCTTCTAGACGCTTCCAATTCATGGTTTTAAAAAATTCATTCTGGTGAACTTCCTTCGCTCCGTAGCGACCACTGTTACATCCTAAACGTTCTTTAGGATTTTTTTGTAATAACTAAAACAACAAAAAAAAACATAATTCAACACATAAGAAACAAACAACGAGGTTATAAATTAAAACTTACGCTCAGACAAATGCCTCGACTTTCCGGTGAAAACTTATGAGAATATTCCTCTTGATCCTCCTTCACTCGCCGATCTACTTCTTCGCGTTTAACCTTTTCTTTACGTGCCCGAAACGGAGCCTAAATAAATAGATATTTTATACAGATTGCTTTAATCTTAATTAAAACTATTTTGTTTACCTGCCCCTCAATCATTTCGTAGATAAGGCACCCAAGGCTAAACCAATCAGGGCTAAATGTGTATTTTTCATTATCTACTACTTCAGGAGCTGAAACCAAAAAGAAAATTTAGATTAGCTGGTGTACAGTGCAATTTCGTTTTAATTGTATACTGACCCATGTATCCAACAGTTCCTACTCGGCCACGAACCATTTCGCCTTCGGGAATTTCAACTGCGAGTCCCAAATCCGATATTCGGACATGTCCTAAAATAATAAATAAGTCGTTACCGTTTACGAAATAGTTCAATTTCAATATACCATGATCATCTAATAAAATATTTTCTGGTTTCAAATCGCGATAAACTATTCCTCGAATATGTAAGTGTTCTAAACCACAAGTAACTTCGGCTGCATAAAACATCGCACGCTCAATATCGAAACCAGGCTCACCGCCCATGTTATAAATATGAAACTTTAGATCGCCACCATTCATTATTGTTAAAACCAAACATAACGCATCTTTAGTTTCATACGCATAAGCCAGGCTTACCTACAATAATCATATTAATTATTTGTATTTAAAAGAATTCCAAATGTTTTTATTTACAACAAATCTTGAATTAATTTTCTGCAAGATTTGTTTTTCCAACAAAACCATTGCTTCGCCTTTTCTCTTCTTGATTCTTTTCTTCTCTAATTTCTTACACGCGTACATTTTTCCCGTTGCTCTCATTTGGCAAGCACAAACCTCACCGAAACCACCTTTTCCTAATACGCGATACATTCGAAACGTTTTTGCCGTTACTGGTTGGCTGTGCAATTAGAAAAGAAATTTATCAGGGTATCTGTGAATTATATTATTTTACTTGTAATAACATTACGTTTCAAGGTATTTCCATTGCAGATATCTAAGAAAATACATACTGTCTTGAAATTCTTTAAAAGGTTCACCTGCCAAGAAATCTTTAACAGCTCTAAAAATAGATTTAAAAGTTTTTTTCCCCTCAATATATATATATTTTCTTATTTTATAGGTGCATTCGAAAATAGAAACATTTCCACGTTCCTCGTATTTCATTTCTATAAATATGACGTCATTTCCACAGACGAAACAAGAAATATGAGTGCTAATTAATCGAGAAAATGTTTAGGGTTTTGCAACGCGTATGTGTTTCTCATTTCGAATGCACCTGAACTTCGTTTTACTTGGCACATTCAGCAAACAATTCTTTATTAGCTGTTGATAAACTGTTATTGCAACGTTCAATTAATTCCTCATTAAAAATATTAACAGCTTCGCTGGACTGGAAAAATAGAATATATTTAAAAAAATAAAAGCAAAATAATAAAAAATAAATTCTATTACATTTGGATTGAGATACTTCTCAAACATACACAATGCAACTTCAGCTCTGTTTTCATCCTGTTCGACTTCATATTTTTCCTGTATATAAAAAAAAAAACGATTATAAAAAATGAACAAAACCACCCTAGTCAAGTTTTCTTACCACATCATCTATAAAATCATTACATTTCTTATAGTGTGGAATTGTTTCACAAAATTGGAGGAAAAGATAACGACCAATTGGCTGCGATTCCACCACGTAAGTAAATCGAGAATCTGTAAATCCAATAAAAAAATTCCAAAATAAAAGAATTTTTACTCTAAGATTCGCACTTAGAGAAAGCTGATGTTCTATATTCCTATTTAAAATCTGTCACATCCAATTTAATAGACGTTACTTTAAATTCAGTATATAAAATTGCGTCAATAATGGCCAATTTATTCATAACATATTCAATTGACATCAACAAAATCAATTTAAACACTCAAAAAAATAATAAAAAATTTTTTTCCTCACCAATTTTATTTTTCATATCTATACATTGAGATATGTGCGGAAATTGAAGAAGTTTTTTCCATTTTTTACTTTTCCCTTTATTACTATCAGCTCCACCTGTAAATAACAATTAAAAATAATATTTCAACAAAAATAATAACGTCATTTGAAAAAACAATTAAGTAAAATTGATTTTAAAATTTAAAAAAAAAACAAGAAGCAAAATTCCTAAAATAATGGAAGACATTTTTAGGATGAATGCAAAATATGTAAACACTACAAGTTCAATTTTCAACCCATCAAGCAGATCAAAGCAAAAGTCAAAAACTTTTATCTGAAAATCGTAATTTAATTTGTTAAAAGAAAAGCCGATAAAACACCTGCTGAGAAATCACAGGACGCTCGCCTTTATGTTCACCACCGACCAAAAATCTCAATTCCATTTCTGATACGCTTATTTTTCATTCGTAATAAACTTATGGATACGTTAGAAGCTTTAAAAAATGGTCACATATCCCCTGCCCAATTCACAATTTTGAATTCATGCGTGAAAAAAAAACCCATTATTGTCTATTCTCAATTTCGACTATTATCGGCCACTACCAGCTCAAGTCTGAGAGTTATTGAGGTAGTCGATTCATTGTAGATTCTACTATATTGAATATTGATTGTTTCGGTAAAAGTTTGGCTTTTAAGCGTGAAACCCGAGTAAAAGTGAATCCATGTGGATTTTTGAATGTAAGCCTAATATCCGCTGCAGCATGAGACAAGCAGGCCGGCTGAATATGTCGGCGACTTGGAGCATTTGAAGTTACCTTCTCGCGCTTTCAGATAGACGCTGTTAGCAACGATGTTTTCTAGTTCCATTAGTTCCAGTTTGAATGTGTTGAGTCACTAATGGGTTCGAATGGAACCCTTTTCATTAGCAGTAATCCTAAGCTGACGAAAGGAAACAGGTTGCACACACGGACAGTGCTGGCACTCGATGATGGCGTCCATAGGAGGCAGCGAGAGAGATTCGGAGGAATGGAGAGAACGAACGAGAGAGAAAGAGAGCGGGAGTGTGGATGCCACTCAGTGTGCAGTGACGTAATCCATTAGGAACATTAAAGAAAATATATCCATTGCAAACCGGAGATAATTAAGAAAAATAAATAAAATTAATCGCAATTAGAAAAAAAAAAATTTGTTTTTAATTATAATTAATGTGTAATTTGTTAGCGTAAAAAATTACGCGTAATATTATTACTGACTTTTGCATTTTATTTCATTTCTAATAAATTGTTTGCAACCCTTAAATTAAAATTTCAAGATGGGCATTTTAGGCCAATGGAGATGGTCCCATAGCGCAACAATAGCGCCGAAAATACCAAATGGCACTAAAGCGTAAATAAACCCGAGCAGGTCAAAGACACGATTGTCCTTAATCCGCTTACTCAAATCTTAAAAAAAATTAAACATGGTACGGTTTATTTGTTGCAAACTTCTCTTTAAAAGAAAAACGTTTAAAAAATCGACATTCCATTTAACAAATTTAAATTTCATTTCAAAATTCAATTAAAAAATTATTGCAGAGTCATAAGTGTTTATATAACTACACTGGCTTAAATTTCGAGCAAAACCGGAAAAATTTTGTGGAATCAAGGATTTCGATTTTATATATCTGGTTTTTATCCCTATCTTATTTTTGCTGCCCGTTGCTGCCCCCTGTTGACAATATAAGTACATCAAACTAAGCTACATCCTGTTTTGGTTTGAATGACGTCATTCGATTGAATCATTCGGGTTCATTGGTTTGTTTCTGCTTTTCGTGTCATTTTTATTTGCTGTATCGTTTGAAAAAGTACTCTTAAATTTCCAGAAAGGTGACTATTTTGACTCTTGTTTACATTTTACGCTTTTGTAGGTTTCTTCGATTCGTTTTTAGCTGTTATTTAAGTAAAGGTGTGGCAAGTGAAATTCTCTTATCAGTTACGAATATTTTCGCCACAATGGGGGCATTTATATATTAAAATAGAATAGCATTGGCGGCAGCATAAATAAAATGTAAGTACTCACTTAATTTTTTTCGTTTTGCAGGTTTTTATTATGTTAACTTCGGAGCCTCATATGCCGCCTTCAGTGGCTTTAAAATGGGATCCCAAAAATTTGGAGATAAGAACCCGTTCGGTCGAAAAAACACTGGAACCTTTGGTTATACAGGTAACGATGAGTTGATCTGAGCGAATACATTATTATTAATGACTAATTATCGCGTTTAGGTGACCACTTTAGTCAATACCAAAGGTCCGTCGAAAAAAAAGAAGGGAAGGTCGAAAAGAGCGCACGTATTGGTGGCAGCCGTCGAAAAAGCTACTGAAAATTTCATCGAAAGAGGCGAACAAATTGCGTACGAAAATCCCGACATTAAACAGGAGATGTTGTCTGCTGTCGACGAAGTCAGAAAGACGGGTAAACAAATAACATTCCGCTTTTGAATTTTGATGAATTTTAATGATTTAAAAAAAAACAAAAAAAACAGGTGAAGCTATGAGTGTTGCTGCCCGTGAGTTTGCGGATGATCCATGCTCGTCATTAAAACGTGGCAATATGGTTCGTGCGGCACGCAATTTGTTGTCGGCTGTCACTCGTTTACTCATTTTGGCCGATATGGTTGATGTTCATTTGTTACTTAAATCGTTACAAGTGGTCTGTAAAACTAAAAAGAAAGGTTGAATATACATCTAACTTTATTAACACATTTTATAGGTGGAGGATGATCTTGAGAAAGTAAAGAATGCTTCAAGTCAGTCGGAACTGCTTGATTCCTTCAAACAGTTTGGCAGAAATGCTGTAGAATTGATTCAGCAAGCCGCTAAACGACAGGCTGTAAGTTGAGTTTGCATTAATTAATTAATTGGATCATCACATTATTAATGATTATTACTTGAAGGAATTGAAAGATCCTCGTCTTCGTGATGATTTGGCAGCTGCACGTGCTGTTCTGAAAAAACACAGCATGATGCTTTTGACCGCATCGAAGGTACTAAATACTAATTTAAATAGTGTGCAGCTGCCTTTTAATTGCAATTACTTTAACTTTAATTATTTATAAAGGCATATGTTCGCCATCCGGAATTAGCAGCTGCAAAGGCTAATCGCGATTATGTCTACAAGCAAGTGTGTGAAGCTGTCAACACGATCTCTGATGTTGCTCAAGGCAAACCTTCCAATGGAGCACTTACTCCTGCACCGTACGACGGTCCAGGGGAACTTGCTGCAGCACTTGATGATTTTGACGTATGTTTTATTTTTAAATTTTATCAACTGAATTATTAAGGTTTACTGTTTTGCAGGAACGAATTATTATGGATCCCTTGACCTATAACGAAGTTCGAACTCGACCGTCATTAGAAGAGCGGCTTGAAAGCATAATTAGTGGAGCTGCTCTAATGGCGGATTCTTCGTGTACTCGTGACGAGCGCCGAGAACGAATTGTGGCGGAATGCAATGCCGTGCGACAAGCATTGCAAGACTTGCTTTCGGAATACATGGCTAATGTTGGCATTTTGTTTGTAATTTTTCATAGACGTTTCTATAATTTGCATGTAATGTTACTTTAGGCTGGCAGGAAGGAACCTACCGAATCGTTAGACAAGGCCATTGAACATATGTGCCGCAAAACGCGAGATCTGCGACGTCAACTGAGGAAAGCAGTTGTTGATCACGTGTCGGATTCTTTCTTGGAAACAAACGTTCCACTTCTTGTTCTTATTGAGGCTGCTAAGGCCGGCAACGAAAAGGAAGTGGAAGAATATGCCCAAGTGTTTACGGAACACGCCAATAAACTAGTGGAGGTAGCGAATTTGGCATGTTCGATGTCAAGCAATGAAGATGGTGTTAAGATGGTGCGTTATGCGGCAGCTCAGATTGAAATTCTTTGTCCACAAGTACCGTATGCTACATTTAAAAAAATTAATTATTTACTCAGATTTACCGTAATTTTTTAAGGTGATAAATGCTGCTCGTATTTTAGCAGCACGACCGCGCTCTAAAGTTGCGCAAGAAAATATGGAGGTCTTCAAAGAAGCTTGGGAAAACCAAGTTCGTATTCTTACTGAAGCAGTTGATGATATAACTACAATTGATGATTTTCTGGCCGTTTCTGGTAATTCAGAAAACGAGAATTTACTTTGAACATTTGTTATACAATTTATGTACTTTTTAGAGTCGCATATATTAGAAGATGTGAATAAGTGCGTATTGGCGCTTCAAGAAGGTGATGCAGACACATTAGATCGCACGGCAGGAGCGATTAGAGGTCGCTCTGCTCGTGTTTGCAACGTCGTTACTGCGGAAATGGATAATTACGAACCGGGAATTTATACAGAAAGGGTTCTTGAAGCTGTTGCAGTTCTGCGTGACCAGGGTTAAAAACTTAGACAAATAACGAAATACTGAGCTAATTAAAAGAATCATTTCATTTTTAGTTATGCCTAACTTTGCCCAACGTGTGGAAATTGCTGTCGACGCACTAAGCACTAATCCAGCAAAAGATGTCGATGAAAATGAATTTATCGATGCATCTCGTTTGGTTTATGACGGTGTTCGTGAGATACGACGTGCTGTATTGCTGAATAGGGTAAAGGGGTTATATCATTAAATTTCATGTAATTATTAATTCATTTACCGTTAAAATTGTGTGAATGTAATATAATTCAGACCGAGGATGAATTAGATCCTGAGGAAATAATGATGGTTGATGAAAACACCACGGTTGAAACGCGAAGCAAATGTAAGGCAATGTGAACATTTGAAATCTGCCTGCTTTGCCTGTTTGTAGCTTGTTTATTTGGGATTGAAATTGATTGATTTACCGTAGTTTTATTTCCTATAGAATGAAATTGAGATATTTTTACGATTCTTATTGAATGATTTAATTTAACTATCCTGTTGAATGTTTGCTTACAATCCTCGCATTTTTTTTGCTTTTATTTTGTTGAGTGTAGACTGCAGAAGAATTGGATTCTGAAACTGAAATTGAGTATGAAGATAATACGTATGATACTCGAAGCAAATGTAAGCAGTGTTCATTTCTAAAGTAAAAGTAATTGGTTTTGGTGCGCTGCTTTTTGATGATATATTACTTGCTCGTCTCTGTCATCTTCTTGCATGCATACTGTTCAAAACCCGTTTTTCTTAGATTAGTTTGAAAACAAAATATTAATAGCTTATTTTTGTTTTTAATTGTAGCCAGTGTCCATACCGAGCATGATGAATATCCTGATATCACTGGCATCAATAACATACGTGTAAGTAATCAAATGTTTGTATAATTTTTAAAATTATATTTTGTATGTAAACACTTTTTTACACTTTTTTCTATTGGAAATGATAGGACGCTATGCGGCTTATGGCCAAAGAGGATAAAGAAAAAATTGCGCAACAAGTTGAAATCTTCAGATCGGAGAAAAATAAATTTGATCGTGAAGTTGCAAAGTGGGACGATACTGGAAACGACATCATTGTCCTGGCAAAACACATGTGTATGATTATGATGGAAATGACAGATTTTACACGGTAACTTGTCATTAGGACTGAATATTCTAATCGCGACTAAATTTTATTGTTCGTTGATAATTGTAGTGGTCGTGGTCCATTGAAGACGACTATGGATGTAATAAACGCAGCTAAAAAGATTTCGGAAGCAGGTACGAAATTGGATAAGCTGGCAAGGCAGATTGCTGACCAGGTAAGATGCTTTATAACAATATAATTACTATTTAATAACTATTCTTGTTTGTTGTACTACTAGTGCCCCGAATCCTGTACTAAGAAAGACCTTTTGGCTTACCTTCAAAGAATAGCATTGTATTGCCATCAACTCAATATCACCAGCAAAGTTAAAGCGGATGTGCAAAATATAAGTGGAGAACTGGTGGTGTCTGGGGTAATGTTATCAGTATATTTATGCTAAGCTATTGTTCCATATTAATGATGATTAAATTGCAGCTTGATAGCGCTACTTCTTTGATACAAGCCGCTAAAAACTTAATGAATGCAGTTGTTTTAACTGTAAAAGCATCGTATGTTGCTTCAACCAAAGTAAGTCCCGTTAAAAATTGTAAATTTATTTTATAAATTTAATTTCTTATTTCCAGTATCCCAGAAGTGGACTCGTTAGTGTAAGTGTAAGAATTATTCGTTCTAACTGACCAAATCTTAAAAAAAAATTCTTAAATTTTAATTGTTTGAATTTTTCTTTACAACAGTCGCCTATTGTCGTTTGGAAAATGAAAGCTCCTGAAAAGAAACCGCTTGTGCGACGCGAAAAACCAGAAGAGGTGCGCGCTAAAGTCCGCAAAGGTTCTCAGAAGAAACACATTACTCCGATCAAGGCTCTAAGCGAATTCCAAAGCCCTGCGGAAAACGTGTGAGAATTAAGGTTAATTTTGGAGGTTAATATAATCGGTGGTTTTTGTGTGTCAATACGAACCGTTAAATTTTAGCAGTAGATATATGCCGTAGGCATCTTTATTGTAGTCGAGATAAATACTACTATTCAAATTCATGTTACCGTCTCTAAAAATGTCATTTAACAATTTTAAAGTAAGACGTTTAATACTTTTATTATTTATATTTTATCGAATTGGCAATTTCTATTGTTCCAATTTATTTACGGTTTTTACATTCCAATGACATTAATATTTTTTACTTTTTTTGTATGGTGTTTATTGTAGTAAGCTAAGTAATTATCCATTCATTTATTGTATTTAAATCTTTGAACAAGTGTTGTGAAAATATAAATATACTGTGAACTCTTAAACTATTTAAATTTCTTAGGTATTATTAAAAACTTTTTTTTTTCTCTCAAAATACATCTGCAGTCGTTTCTTTTATTATCTGGACGACTGGAAGTAGAAACAATGAAGTTCTATTTGTTAATAAGGTCATTTTTTTTAGTATTTATTTTAGTATATATTATTAAATATCTTTGAAATTATTAAAAACCACTCTTCTCAAAATAAGTTTGCAGTACTTTTTTATCATCTAAAGGGAGAGGCAACAAAGGTCTCCGAGGCATTCCACCATAATATCCCTTCAAATCCATCGCGTATTTGAGACCCGATACTCCGTACTGTTTGGTTACCTATTGAAATTTAAATGGAAATCAATCATTTATAAAACTCAAAACAAACCATCGTCATATCTTACAGCTGTATTAGGTTGAATTAAACGGAACTGTAAATTCTCAGCATCACCTAGGTTTCCTTCGTTATAATTTTCATGCAGGTCGCAAATAGCTTTGCCCAGCACATTTGCCAACGCGCATATTCCTCCAACAGCACCTACCGTAAATTAATTCAGCATTCATAAGCAATACAGACAATTTTATACAATAACGAACCAATTGTATAAGCAGGAAGAAGGAAACTAGCAGAACCTGCTAAAACTTGAAAATTCATAGATTTTGTGTTTGAGACGATGGTTGCCATTTTAACAATCTGCTCAAAATATCGATTATGAATTGTGATTAATTTTTAAAATTCAATTTAACACTTACATCGCCACCACTATCTTTCAAACCAATAATGTTTGGATGCTGGGCCAATTCAATAATTAATTCTGCAGGCATATCTACTCCTGTATTTGCCGGAACATTGTACAGTATAACAGGCAAAATATTTGCATCTGCAATCTGTTTAAAAAAACATCTAATTACCCTAAAATAAAAATTGGTTAATTTTCTCACCTCTTTATAAAAATTGAAAAGTACATTTCTGGTCATATGAGTCTTGTAATAACCAGGAGTTACAACTAAACTGACATCAGCACCTAGTTTAGCAATTTGCTCGTTTAATTTCAACGTAGCCAAAGTTGCTTTTACGAAACAAAAAGAATAAGTACCGTCCGTATACCTTTATCGCCACAACGAACTATACTTACAATTACAACCAACCCCAGCCACCAGCAATTTATCCCGGCCAACCAACTTTCTCACTTTTTTGAAAAATTCTATCTTTTCGTCAAACGATAAGTGGACAACTTCTCCATTTGATCCAAACACAACATATCCTAAAATATTTTTAAAAAAATGAATAAATAAAAATAATAAGACGTAAAGTACAATTAAATCAATAAGTGCAATCTCACCTCTGAAAGGTATTGAATTCCATATTCTAAAATTCGCTTCCAATTTGTCGTAAGCTATGGACTGGTCTTCATTGAAAGGAACAGCGATTGGAGGATAAACTCCATTTAAACCATTAATAAACCGTTGATCGCTGAAAAAGCGACACGAAGGAAAAGATAATTTATATAACCGTCTTAATAAGGGACAAGTACGAGTTGACATTGCTTAAAATTAAGTTGTTATCTCTATCACATTAGAAAAAGTAGGCGTGATGATAAACTGCCCTTCGCACCTGAAAATAATTTATGCTGATTATGCATCAAACTTCCCCAAGAAGTTTATTGCCCTTGGCTCAAAGGTCAACCTCGTGATGCAAATAGTTCGCTCTCCGGTTTGTAGACGGCGCGTCAGTACCGTTCAGCTCACAGGTGTGACAGCTCGTGACAGCTCCTCCTTCCCGGTCGTTTTGTTCGTTTTGTCCCATAATGTCGAGTTCAAGGTAATATTTCAAGTGATTAAGTGAAAATGGTTTATAACTCATTTATGAAAAAATATTATATTGCAGAGTTCAGTGCCCAGTCATTGAGGCTACATCCGATCCTTTTTCACCAAATTATGATGCTGTTGTTGTAATTGCTGATGTGGAAAGTGTTACCGATACTAAGCTTTTTACTGGTGCATTTAAGACATTTTTAAATGCACTTAATGAAAAGAAGCAGGTATATTATCATTATACTATCGTTTTTTAAACTTTAATTTTTATTTTTTATTTTTTATTTTTTATTTTTTTATTTTTTTTATTTTTATTGAATTTAGGTTGATGAAGTTGCGTATCAGGAATTGTCTGTTCTTTATGTGCCCGAAATTCCGAGCCATAGATTAATTTTTTCACCGACAGGAAATTTGAAACGTTATATTGATGACGTACGATGTGTTGGCGAAGCTGCAACTAAAGGAGTTCAAAGGTCATTGCATTAATTAATCGGCCAAAGATAAAGAACACAATGCAATTTGATATTTTTAATTTTTCCAATGTCAGATCAGAAAAGAACGATACCAAATGATAAAAATATTTTTCAAATTTTAGAGCTCTTAAATCTGGAAGCAAAAGTCCTTTGCTTATTCCTATATTGGACAAATCGTTCAGTAATTCCACATTGGTGGCCTTGTTAGGAGCTCTCCACGGACTCTATGTGGTTTGTTATTTAGTTTTAATATTGTTTAAATATGAAACCATAATATAATTTTTTATCCGTATTTCAGCCTATTGAATGCAGAGAATTTTCTGACAAGTTAAGCGTAAAAGTCAACAAACTGGGAATTTTCAGTGAGGATGGCATTGACAAAATCATTTCTCTCGCAATTGGATTGGAATCTGGGCGGTAAATATCAACTAGTGCACTGTAAAAATAGTTTTATAATTTTTTATATTCAAATTGCAGATGCATTGCTCGAGATATTGGCGGTTCTGACCCCGAAAGAATGACCGCTCCCAATGTCGCTTCGTACGTGAAAAGTATTTTTCAAGGAACAAATGTCCAAGTAGATATTATTGACGATCAAAGCGTGATTGCAAAAGACTTCCCACTTTTAGGAGCAGTTAATCGCGCAACTACAAGTAGAGCAGTAATTATTTCAGAAGCCCTTTAACCGTATTTAAGTATTTTTTGCCTACAGATGTAGAACGTCATAAGGCAAGAGTTATTCATTTAACTTACACCGGAGAAGGGAAAATTGATACGACTCTTATGCTGGTCGGAAAAGGCGTTACTTATGATACTGGTGGTGCCGACATTAAGGCTGGCGGCATTATGGCTGGAATGCATCGGGATAAATGTGGATCTGCAGCAGTTGCTGGATTCTTTCAAGTCAGTTAAACCGCAGCTCTTTATTTTGCAATGCGTAAATATTTGTAAATTATTTCAGACCCTTAGTGTGTTGAAACCTAAGAATATCAAAGTAATTGGAGCAATGGCAATGGTTCGAAATAGTGTTGGTTCAGGTAATAACTGTAGAAATTATGCCAAAGTTCAGCACCATTAAGAGCATATATTTCATCGTTTTAGAGTGTTACGTAAGCGATGAAATTATAACATCGCGATCAGGAATGAGAGTACGTATCTGCAACACAGATGCCGAAGGACGAATGGCAATGGCTGATTTACTTTGCTTAATGAGAGAAAAGGTATACCAAATGTTGTCATTTAATTTTGAAATAATAAGATAAATACTTTTAAATCTAGGCACCGAACGAGGTGAATCCTCATTTGTTCACTATTGCTACGCTCACAGGACATGCTCATATAGCTGTTGGTGAAGGCTATTCCGTAAGAAAATTTTTTAATTTTAAAAAATGTTTTATATTAATCTGTGCTTTAAATACGATAGATAGTAATTGATAATGGACCAGCTCATGCAGATAACTCGGCTCACAAACTGCAAAGTGCAGGGGAAGCTGTTGCCGAGCCAGTCGAAATATCGACCTTGAGACGTGAAGATTTTATGTTGAATTCGGCAAAATCTGAATACGAGGATATAATGCAATGCAACAACTTGGCTTCTTCGCGCACTCCTCGTGGGCACCAGTTTCCAGCGGCTTTTCTTGTTTCCATATCAGGTTTAGAAAAGGTAAATTATTGTTTTTTCGTTAGAATAAAATTTTTAATGAAAATGTAAATTTCAGCACGATAAAAACTCCGAGAAACC
Source organism: Strigamia maritima (assembly GCA_000239455.1). Classification (NCBI taxonomy): domain Eukaryota; kingdom Metazoa; phylum Arthropoda; class Chilopoda; order Geophilomorpha; family Linotaeniidae; genus Strigamia; species Strigamia maritima. The sequence goes on from JH432192.1 coordinate 606,699, forward strand.
GATCAAATATTCTCATATGGATATTGCTGCTTCATCCGGCCCGTTTCCTGGAATCCCAAGTGGAGCCCCTATCTTGGCTCTGTCGGCTCGCTATTTGTTTTCCCGAGTGTGAATTTGTTGCAAGTCATTATTATTGTCATTAAAAAAGTCAATTATATACAGAATAAACTATTTTTAATGTGAAAAACTTTGAAACAATGTTCTTTTTTGCGCTTAGACTTTTTAACAGGTTTCTGCCAATTTCCTATGTAAATCGTGGCTGGCCACAGCGGCAACTAATGCAGCTCCTCTTCCACTTCCGTCTTCAGATAACATTAAAAAAAACTGAAATGACAAGAAAATTAATGGCGATTTAAATTATTTAAGCATAAATATTTTTTACCTCATTTTCGGACGGAATCAACTCGGTTATTTTCTTTTCCATCAGCGATTTGAAATTCGGATGGAATCGGTATAAAGATCCATCAACTGCGACGGTCACGAATGGTTTATTTATCTTTTTAATCAACGCCGCAACAGCTGGGATAATTTTTTTAAAAAAATGTAGAGTTTTTAATTTATGCTTTTCCATGAGCATTTTACCTGCTGCAGATAAATATGCTGCTCGTTCAGATACGTATTTGGACACAGCACGAATTATAATTAAGTCTTCAGCACTAACATCGTTTATACCGTGCTCCACGAAAATTTCCTTTATTCGTCCGGAAGAATTACTCGAAAGACTTGAAAAATAGACAAATCGAAAATGATATCGAAATCCAAAATAGTTAAATTACCTTTCAATCTCGGATACGTATTTTGTAGCAAAATCGTAAGGTTTTGCTAATTTTGGCGAGTTTGCCCCGTTAAAAAGTAGACCCTTATTTATAAGAGACACGAGCACAACACGCATAATCTCGCCCAAATACATGCCAGAAATCATTTTTTCAAACCTGAAAACGGTTGAATTCAAATATTTAGAATTAAAAGATGTTATACTATACGTACAACTGGAATTTGGGATTCAAAGATAAGGAGTCAATTTCGTTATCAAATTCTGTGGTAATAAAATCAAGTTCTCCCGCATCGCCAAACGCACCCCATTCGGTGTTGATTATAACCTGGTTTGGTTCATCACGAACCCCGGTCCAGGTAAGAACATTATCCAAATTTTCAACGTAACACGAATTTGTTCCCGTTCCTGCAAACACATTCAAATGTTCAATTGAAAGAGTATATTTTTGGACAAAACTAACCAAGAATTAAACCAACTAAACACGTGTTGCAATGATAAGCGGTAGCCATCAACGTTCCAGTTGTGTCATTCAGAACGGCACACACTTCAATATTTTTCACCTGTAATTTATTCAAATTCAAATCAAACAGATCTTTCCAAATTTTAATTTAAAACTAACCCCTTTTCGAATTAATGCAGCTTCCAGCAAACGGACTACGTCTTGGCCTTCTGCACCGGATGCTTTGAAGCCTTTCGTCCATTTTATGAGCAGCGCGCTGGTTAGAGCAAGTTGGTCGCATGGAAATGAAAAGGTAAAACCTAACGCAAGACGAAGATGTTCAACTTCGTGTGTAGTTATAAATGATTTTAGGCATTCTGCTATGTAATCAAAAAGCTAAAAAGAGAAGAAAAAAATATAAAATTAAAACCTGGATTTACTCCAAATTATGTGCTTGAACTTCAAACAACAAACTCGTGCTCACAAACTAACTTATTTTTTTCTTACAATTGATTTCGGTATTAAAAAAAGAAGTAATTTTAAATTTTGGGCTTCTTTTTTTAAAATATTTTTTTATTAAATAAATTAAAATATCTAGCCTGAGGATTTTGCAATGGTAACTATTTTTATCATAATACCGGTAATTTATATCAAGGTTATCTTCCAGTGTGTACGGAAGTAAGATGCTTCTAAAGATTGCTTTATCGAATTCTCGAATAATTGGAAAAATTTTTCAATGCTTAACCTTGATCTCGTTTCTTTCATACAATCCGGACATAGGACACTCATAAGTCAGTAGCAGTCCCATAACATTCTGGGGAACTAAGTATATGCCTTCGTGTTGTAACACTTCTTACGGTGCATCACGTAAATTACCTAATTTTATCGTCATAAATTTGTATCTACTTCCCACATAAAACTGTATTTTCTGCCAAATGTAGAACCTCAAATAGACATTTGTTGTTGAAGACTTTCTAATCTAGACACTTGGAAAATTGGCCTATATCCGGATTTCAGGAGACCGCCCTTTAGAAAGAGAGTTAGACTACTCTTAGTCATAAACTAGCATTGCGTTTAAAGCTATAGCAAATATGTACTTAACACGTCAAAAACATAGATTAAAGGGAGAGAGAGATAAATCCTCCCTTAAAAGCGTAAAATAAATTTGGCGCTTTTCTCACCCTGTATAAATTGTGCACGCTCTCCACATGACATATTGACAGCGACTCTAGCCCTAAAATAATGACAATAAAAATCGCTTCGTAATCCGGATACCAGGCACTTTATCAATGTACCAACACTAAAATTCCATTTCTCAAATCTGAGCAACCAAAAAATTCAATAAGAAATATAAAACAAGAAAATAAAAATAAAAAAACTGAATAAAAAATACCCAACACATTTTTTTTAAATTGCAAAAATATATATATATATATATATATATAAAATATATATATAAAAAGGTTCACTCAGAATATGACAATTACTGTATTCAGTTTAAAATCACCTGAATAAAATAAGGTTCAAGGTTCAGAGTGAATGAAATAATAAAACAAATCTTTTTAATCATTTCATTCACTCTTTGACAACACAATCATACGGTCACACCTCTAAGCAAATTAATTTGTACATTAACGGCGCGCGTGATAAGTGACACAGACTCCGTGAGTGAATCATGTGTGGACGTTAAGTTTATTAACTTACATCATTGCTCGGGCCAATCATCTGTTGCTTATCAATCGCGTAAGTTTCTGATTGCATTTGACAATTTGCAACAGTTCCATCTAACGTTATCATGAGTACACGGAAATTGGTCCCTCCTAAATCCAATGCCAAAAATTTTCCTGTTTCTGAAATGTACAATTTAATTGTTCAAATTTACATTTACAGTCATTAAAAATTTAAACAATTCAAATTATATTCTTACCTGCACCAGTTGGCAGACTGCGTACAAATGTGGGAATCATTTTTAAACTCGACTCATTTTTAGTGTGTGGATTTAACCCCAATTCCATCGCTTTCAGTACTCGACGGCTAACTTCGATCAGCTGCTCGTCGGACAAAACCAACGGCTGAAGTGCTGCTTTTACCTTAAATTTTAAAATGAATGTATCGGAATGTATAATTAAATAAATTAGTTTCAACTCTTACTTCGTCCGAGCTCATTTTATCAAACGTGACACGCAATTTCAATCAGAAAAAGTTCAGTAGAGATGGATGTATTGGACGAACTTGAAGCGCGTACACGTAAAAAACAAATGCAAGGGTTGGTTTTTCTCTTTACCAGCTTCCGGCTAGGCGGCCTTGATCTCACACTTGGGACTCATAACACATACGACGTAATTGTTTGTTCCATTTTTACTCGAGGGAAAGGAGTTATCCACGATATGGTCATTAATCATCGTTATGGTAACAAATTTCTAAACAACAACAAGAAAATCAAATAAAGAGCAAATTTTATGTTCAATTATTTATTATTTTTTTTAAATGGATAAAAAGGAACTCTTTCTTTCGTCTGTACAATGGAAATTTGGAATCTTCAAGTAAGAAACATGACATAACCCTCCCATGAGGCCACAGTGAGTGCAACTGGCTGATTATGATAGGGCCGCTTTTTTCAAGGATACAGCTTTCCAGAATATTTGGAATTTGTAACATAGTTTTTTTCCATAAAAAAAAATTTCCAATGGGAATCAAGGCTTGCACCACATGTAGTGGAATATGAAGTACGGTAAGTCTTCTTTTTGCGAAATTGAAAACTTGACATTTAAAAAAACACCGAGTCATGACAATTATCAAAAGATGAAAAGAAAGATTATGCAAGAGCGTTTTTCCAGATTTTTCGAAATTGACAAAAAAAATACCTGTATTCACTTTCAATTTCTATTACCCAATTTTAAGTTTTATAATAATCATGACCTCAACGTAGTCTGGATAGCTGCCGTAAGAGCGAGCCGTAAGGCTGATGGAATGTATTTAGTTTCATCAGTAGATGTCACACCGGTCATATAAAATAGTCTGAGGCTCACCTATTTTTCCTCACCTTTTCCCTTCGTCGGTTTGTTTGTTATCTGGCTACTTTCCTGTTATGGCGGCGGTTCAACTGTATATTGACGGACCCTTGTTATCATCTCTGTTTTATGATAATGCCTGTGGCGGCAGTGATCAGGTAAAATGACAATGCAGTAGTAAAATAGTGTAAGCTTATTTACATACGGTAATCAATGTAAACAATGTAATTTCAGGAAGGATTTTTGTTCGGCCAAATGAAGCATGAAATTGAAGATTCAGTTAACGATGCCCAGATAAACAATCGTTCAGAAAAAGTTATCATGGGTACATAAGATTAAAGAAAACTTTACTTTATATTATACCGTTTTTATGTATCAGTTATGCAAAGTATTATTACTTCGGATTCACCATGCAGTTTTTATGAGAATTCTGGCATGATAATCGAGGACAAATTGCAAGCATTAGTTGGACAAAGAGGCGGGGTAGTTATTAAATAAACGAATTTCAATGAAAATGTCAGTTACGTTACTGAAAATTTGTTTATTCATTTATCTATTTTTAGAAGGTTATCGGTTGGTTTCGATCACGAAAAAATTCGTCGTTAGAACCTTCGTATTTAGAAAAAATTATTCATCAGAATTTAAGGTCACTGACTGAAGAGGACGATTCATTTTTATTCTTGATATTTACCACACAAAATAATACGTTTGTTTCGACTCATACTTTTGATCATATTTGTTTACGTTCAACGGACAGGTTAGTTACGGTAATTGATTCTTTTTCTTTTCACTCGATACAAAATTATTTTTACATGTTTTAGATTTTCGATGACCTTTGAAAGTGTTCCAATTTTTATCACGAACTTGGGAAACAGTGCGCAAGGAGACTATAAACGAAGTACGATAGGCGCAGTATCAAACAAGTTGGTTAAAATATATATATATATATATATCTGTGGAAGTATAAAATAGTGTTTCCATTTTTTATAGGATTTTGGAAAATATTGTAAAGCCCAAAACTGAACCGCTAATTCACGGTATTCGATATTCCATTGAAAAGAAGTTGCAGGTATATAATTTAGGAACATTTAAGACTAACATTTGATTTACACACATTTGTCTATAGTCATTGTGTATGGAAGTGAGTGACAGCGAAAATTCTTGCAGCCAGCTTGAAGAAGAAGTGGAACTTTTACGGGCACAATATTTTGGTCGACATGGCTCGTCTGGTTAGATTCTGTTGGTATTTACATTTGCCTGAATATCCTGAAAACGGGTTTATAATACCTCGTTATAACGAACGTAATTGTAAGTTTATATGCTAAGCCGAAAACCTCATTAGAACGAACGGTTTTTCTTATTTTTTTTGGTTCGTAATAACGAAGTTGGACTGTATTTCTAATTTGTTAATTTCTCTCCCTATAAATTCGTTTATGGTGTTATTTAGTAGGCAAGAAAAGAATGCAATTATTGCAAATTAATTTTTTTTTTACTTATTAATTTGTAGGGTCTGCTGAATCTGTAATTCCATCGAATACAAACAAACGAAATTCAAGGCTGGAATTTGGCTTAGTAAAAGGTGCAAGTTCTGTTGGCTCGAATAGTACATTAAATGCATTTGCAAATCCTTTTACTTCCAAAAATAACAGTGATCATAGATCTAAGGGTGGTTCACCAACCTTTTAGATCGCATTCAAATTATATATGTGCAATTATGTGTAAATTAAAACTCTTTGTAATAAACTGATTTTTAGTTAAAACTGATTTGATTTTTTTTTCGTGCCAAACAAATAATTGGTTTATTCAATATTCCATTCATAACATAAAAATATTTTTGTATAACAATAAATGGTGCCAAAATTTTAATCTTTGGTCAAATTTATTAGCCGTGGTTATACTTCTTATCATAAAATGGGATGAATTTTGTTACTGACAGATTTGTCGTCCGATATTGCATCTATTGCATATGCAATTGACAAATAAAATTAAAATCTGCAGTAAATGACAGTAAAATGTTTGACATACCTAAATCTGCATACTGATTCTGACAAAAAACTCTACGACCGCCGAAACAAAGATCGTATTTGGACAATGTAGAATCTTCGTTACCGCCTAACTCAAACAAAATCAAACTTATTTTGTACAGTAATATATTTCATTGAAAATAGTGGCTTTTTTGATGCAGCTATCAGCATGTGCTCGACGAGGTGTGAATTATAACGCCTGAACAATATTGTCCAAGGTGGTGTTTCTAAACACAACTTTTTAAAATGTTTATGCGACATAGGAAGCAGCTACTGTATTTGAATTTGAAGGTCTCCAAATACATCTAAGCTTTCAAAATTTTGATAGCTGCAAAGGAAATCAACGTATAATAAACGCAGATTAAATTTAGATCAATCTGCTCAGCTGCAGTTATAATTCGAGGTTATAAATCGAGCGCAGCTTTCAATCATTGAAAAATGTAGTAACCCGTTGCCTGCTTACATTTAAGTGCCGTAAATGCATCATCTTCATATACAAATGTAACGAATCCATAACTATCACTAAATTAATAAAATTAAAAAATTAGTATTGAAATAAAAATGAATGAATGAGAAACTGCTGACCCAATCTCTCTAAAATGTAGTTTTACTTCTTCAATCGGTCCAAATTTTGCAAAATGCAATCGTAAATCGTTTAGTGTAGTGCTTTGACCAACATTTCCAACATAAATAATACGCCGTTCTTCCTAGATAGCATTAAAGTGTTGGTTGTAATGAGTGCTATTACATCAACGTTTAACTAACAATACCATATGTTTTAATTTGCACTTCAATGCCGGTGATTTAGTTTTTACGCCAGATTTCTCGACCCTGCGTAAAAATATGAAAATGATTAATCAAAGAAAATAAACCCAACGAAAATAATATCCATTTTTAGAAATATTTACGTTAAATTATGTGATAGATTGCTCTGTATCCTATTTTTCCGCAAGCCAGATAAGTAGGAAGGAATTTTATCATAACATGATTCGCTATCATATGTTATATCGTTTTCTTTCTCTTTTACATTGTCCTTCTTTGTTACTTTTGTTGTAGAAAATGGACCTACGTAATAGTCTGGCAGTTTGCTGTAATAAAATTCATCATCTGCAGCAGATTTCATTGTGAAATGGCGAATATAAAAACAACATGCTGGTTTATACCGCCATACTTTTTCTAGAAAGAAACAAACATTTATGACGTCATATTTGTTACAGCCTAATTAAGACATTACCAATACAATTTTAAATTTTTATTCCAATTTTACTATTTACTATTTACAATTTACTATTTTTAATTTTTTTGATACGGGAATGTCTTTGTCTTGTTCCAAAGTTCCACATTAACAACCATAAATAAAGGTAAAAGGAATGATGGGGGTGCGAGGGAAGGTCCTATAAGCCTCTGTACACGTGAATACCCAAGTTGATGTGCATGTTGTGATATGTTGCAGTTGAAGTAGAAGCAACGCGCGAAAGAAATGATCGGCTTTGTTAATCTCTTTAGCTTAGGTTAATGGTTGTTTCATGATAATTAATTCTTAATATTTGATTAATTTTGTTGTTGCAGGGATACGACGAAGCTGCAATAAATGGCTTTACGCCTCCAAAACTTTAAGAACATCAGGATTTGAAAGTACTTCAAAATGTGTTCTCGATAAGCACATATACAAAAAGAACGTAAATTTGGTTGGATGTGCTACTCGCTGCTTAACATCAGGCACTTTTAATAATTCACTCATTAAGAGTTTAGTATCATTTTCAGTGCCGCAGAAACGGTACTAATTTAAACTCGATTTACTCTACTGTATATTAATTGCATCCGTTTATTTTATAGGTTATTTGAGCCAACACCTCTTTTAAATTCGGCAATCAAAGAGCCAGAACAACGTCGGAGTCTTGTTAAATTTTCAAAAAGAAAATGCAAGAGGAAGACTGTAAAAGCTGTCATCAGACGATTTTACCGCCTTCATTGGGGAGCATGGATTCGTACTGTAGCTGGTAAAAACAAACATATATGGAGAAAATCAATAAAGAGAAGACAACGAATGGAGAAGCACTATTTCTGCAATAATACCCAAAGTCGGTTGCTAAACCACATGACTACGAAATATTGGAAACAACGTCGTTATTACGTCGACGATCCCTATGAACCGTACCACACCAGGCATGAAATATATCTAGCTAACGTGAAATAATTTTATTTTGTACAGTTATTAGTACACTTAGAAATAAATCATAAAAATAAATCTTCAAAAAAGTCTTCGAATTCTTGTTCCTTCGACACCACTTCCTCTGAGGTTGATACCAAAGGTTTGTTACTCCAAATCTCTTGCTCAGTCTCTTTCGACATAGCTTCAGATACTTCAGTTTGATTTTGTGTTGCAGAACTCTCACTTTCTGTCAAATAAAGATAGTTTCATTCTCTACATATTGCAATTAAAATAGTAATTGCGATGATCAAACCTTTATCTGGTTGTGATGATCCCATTTTGTGATGTTTGGCATGTTTTGATGAAAGTCGTTTGGGTACAAACTCCTTTTTCCTAATAATTAAAAAATGTTTGATTGATTAATAAATGTAAAATGTAGGCAAAATTAATTCTTACTTGTGGTGAAAATTAAGTTTCTTTGTACACTTGGGACACAATCCTACAATTATATTGCATATTACTTAAGTGATAATATTTAAAAAGGTAATATACATACTTAATTTAACCAGCGCATTCTTTTTTTGGCCCTGCTCAGCATAAGAAAAATTAACTTCCCAGCTTCTAAGCCCAACTTCTTCGTTGCAATGTTTACTCGCGCAAAAAAATTGTCCTTTTCCATCGACTACTTCTTTCTCAATTCTCCATCGCATCCCAATCTAGATTTTAAAATAAAGCATACTATTTCAGTTTTTTTTTTACACACAAACGAAGAAACTGATTTACTTTGTTTTCTTTATATCGGGTTAAATCAGCGATACAATATTCCTTAAACAATTTATCATAATATTTCTTCGCTAGACGCTGTTCCCAAGTTTGTGCTTTGTCTTCATCTGACCAAACAAATTGATGATTCTCTCGTAGTACGTCCAAATCGGTCTTGTCATTAATTCTAATAAGATCTACTAGTTTCAATATTATTTTTTCAATTTCATTTAGATTTTCCAATTACCTATTTCTTTCAAAATTACTGCGAGACCCCGAATAATACAAATAGTAATTATTAATCAACTCTTTATGTCTCGAATACTGAGTGCAGAGTTAAAAATAAAATATTCATTAAACATTATCTTAAACAGCTGCATAAATCAAAGGATACAGCATCCAAGGCGAGCAGAGGTAATGTTTTCGATCTTTCATTCCTAAATTTAAAAAAAAGTGTATTAGATTTTATGTGCACTAGCATAATTCATAGTTCATACCAATGAGAATCGTAGTCGGGACGCAATTTTTGATTAGTCGGTTGAGAAACATCTTTTAATAGCAAATCAGCTTTCTTTTCACTACTAATTGAGACATGTACATATTATTATACAGATTGAATGGTGATTAAAATCGTCGAAGATATACAATAATCAAACCTCGAAACCCTTTTGGCATCATCGTCAAAAGCAGAATCATAATCTTCACCATCAATTCTTTTAGTCATCGACATCTATTCGAACTACTCCTAGAGAATGCGAGATCGGATGTCAACAAATGTAAATTGTAGCCATTAAAAATATGGCGGGCATGTGTAATGCACCCTGAGGATCGTCTCTTTCATGATATGCTCATTTGTTTAATTTTTACATTTTTTTACACAAAGGTATTAAACCTACTATTTGGAAACACTTTTTATTGCTAAATGCCCAAAGGCCAAATCACATTGCCGTTACCAATGAGCTACAAATTTTGGATATAGTGCTGAAGTATTACTTACTCCTGGACTGGATGTCAAATCAGGTTTTCCATAAAGCCCGCAGTTCCCTTCCATACTATACACGCTGACCACATGCAGCAATGAAGATCAGAAAAAGGTCAGTGAAAAGACAGCGATGGGGAAAAAAAGAAAGTTCTAGTTGTAATCCTACAACTTTTAAACATCGGAAATCTATCGGATGTAAGTTTTTACTGACTTAAAGATAATTTAGTTTTGATATCTAAATATCTAATAAATGGTTTTCCTGTAGGTCCACCAGTCAATAACACAAGGGCTAGTTCTTGCCATGGTTCCTACACAAACTTATCTGTGTCATCTAAAATGACTTTAGAGAATGATCTTTGTGATTCCGTAGATAATTTATCTCTTTTGAGCGAAAAGTATAAAAAAAAAAAACATAAATGAATTAAAATGGTTATTACTAAGATAATTTTTGCAGATTTTTATTTGTTGGAACAAATTCACAATTAGAGAAAGATGCCGGCGCTGTATTTGCTGCAATTACAGAAGTCATTCGATCTCAAAATGGAAAAGAAACTGTTACTGAATACGTAGCAGCAATGGTAATAGTTTGAGACAGAAATTTGGTTAATTCACCTACGTTAACTTTTGAAATTTTAGATTACCTACTTAGAAACAGTAGACGACATGAGCGAATTAGATGCTTCAATGTATTTAATTTCTAAAATGATGAATAGGTACATTTGAAATAATAAATCCAAAAATGACAGCATTATTTATGGTTTCTTCACTTTCAGGGTTCCAGCTGCCGTATTGAATGTGCAGTTTTCAAAGATTTCTTCAATCTTTATGAACATAATTAGTAAAAATGCGGATTCCACTAACGCATTATTACTCCAAAATGTAAATATTTATTTTGTTTTGCTGATGTTTTGGTAAATTAATATCAAAATTTATTACACAGACCATACGAAGTTTGTCAATTTTGATGAAGGCTCAAGAGTTGGCTGTTTGGAACCATTCAATTGCCACGCACATTTTCAAAACGGTTTTGAGTTTTTCTACCGACTCAAGGCCAAAAGTAAATCTTGTGAAGCAAAGAAAAATATTTTATAACTTCGACGATAATTTATTCACAGATTCGCAAAGTAGCACAGGCAGCATCTCGCGAAATAATAAAAAGTGGTATTAATAAATTGGACTTACTGGAAAATAAAGTTAAGAATCATCCTGCGTGCGATGTTACAGCAGAGTTTTGTCTGGAGCAACTCAGTCAATACGGAGGTTTAAAATTTGAATATGTTTATTATTAAAGTTTACATACTATTATTAATATTCTTAATTAGCTTCGAAAGATCAGAATAATATATTACACACAATGGGATTGGTACGACTAACTTTAGAGTTTTTACCCGCACAACGGGTTAAATCTATTTGCGAATCGTTACTTCAGTTGATGACAATTGGAAATACGGTATTTTTAAACCAGAAATTTCTAAATTACCAAATTTTAATTTTATTTATTTATATTTTTAAGCTCTTGAAAACTTGTTGTCTGCAAACACTCCGATATTTTCTTGTTTCGAGGCCAAGAGCTGATAATCTACCTGCATCGATGACGGCGAAACTTATTACGGTAAAGCATGATTTTAATTTTTTAGGTGCAAGTAGAATCAATTTTATTAATTCTAGGCGTTATACAATTACGTGCCTTCTGCCAATGATGTTGTTCTGTGGAAATTATGGCTGCCGGTAATGTTGGAAGCACATTATCATTTAAATAAGTATAACGTACTCTTTAAATTTTTTATATTCCTTTTATTTATTTTTTTGTGTTTCTTCAGATTGGATGAAAATCTCTGTTTTCAACATTTGCCTTTTTTATTTGAAACTGCTGTGAAAGCATTCATGTGCGAATCATTGGAAATTCACGCAGTCGTGGCGGATTGCCTTAAGGTTTATTCTTAATGAAAAACAGTAAACATTGTAAAAAAAAAAAAATTTTATTTATAGGGCGTTTTGAATCATGTTATTGAACCTGTTAAGGAAAAATTGATTTTTGAGGGAGACGTGTTGACGTCTGTAAGGAAATGCTTTGAATTGATTGAAGGTGCACTTAGATTTCAATATCAAGCGTCATGGAATCAAGTTCTTCTAGTGATTGGTGTTTTTTATGAAGTAAGTTGTAGTAAATAATGGCGATTGTTTGTAATTTGAAATAAATTACTATTAATTTTGTGTACAGGTTTCTGGTTTGCACGGTTATACTTTTATGACAAATGTAAGTAAACATTGTAAAATTTACTTTATTTATTATTTTTTATTCACATTTTTTTTATTAGAGTTTGAAGAAACTGGGGACATTGTGTGAAAATGAAAATTTAATGTGTTTTAATGAAGCTAAATATGCAATTGGTTCGGCTGTGCGATCTATGGGCCCTCAAACGGTGCTCGAGGCAATACAGCTTGAGCTAGAAATGTATGAATGAATATTGAATGCGAATTATCATTTAATCAAATTTTTATGAATGTATAGGTCTAGCGCTTCTTTTCGTCGTGGTTGGATCATTTCTGTGTTGCAACAAAATATTCGTCATGCTGATTTTTCATATTTTGTATCGCACTTAAAACCTATAATTGAACAACTTCAAAAAAGAGGTAAATAATAAGTAATTTTGGATCAGATTTTAATGTTTATTTTTATTTAATAGCTGCAAATGCATCAAGCAATAATCAAGTAGCAACTAAAAAAACACTAGTTGATATGGAAATTCAAGTTTGGTCGTTATTACCTGCATTTTGCACACGCCCAATAAATGTGGTAGAGGTGATTAATCATAATCGTATTTCTTTTTTTCTTCTTCTTTTTAATACAATTTTATTTTAGAGTTTTAAAAAAATTGCACAAATATTGGGCACTTTGATCTCTACACGACCCAACGTGCGGCTGCATATTTTGAGTGGCATTCGCACACTTATCAATCAAGACGACGGTATGAAGTTTCGAATCGGAAATAATGCAAAAAATATACTACATATATATATAATTTTTTAACATTAAGATGCCATAAATACCGTACTTGGTCGGTATTCGAAAAATTTTATGCCTATATTTTTCAATTTGTACGCAACACAATCGAATGAAGAATTGACTTTAGGAGAGAGATTGGCAGTGTATGAAACACTAAAAGTTTATTTAAAAATCACCGATTCACATGTATTGATTATTAAATATTTACATTTTTTCAAAGTCTTATTTAATTTTTTTTTTTTTAGCTTATCGAATCGTTACATCAAAAACTTATGACGAAACTAACTGATAAAGAAATAGCACAATCATTACGGTAACTATACCAACTAAAAAATAATGTAATCAGTTTTTTATGCTTATTTATCTCTACAGGCACGCTTTTTTAGATTTGATACTAGTTGTGCTTCCTTATTTGAATTCGGAACAAATTAAAGTTACTTACAATAAATTGTTGGAGCATATAAAGGTAAGATTTATTTAAATGTCTAAATTTCTTATTATCTAAACTGTTTTTCATGATCAGAGTGACGATAGAACGGTTAGGAAAAAGGTTTATCGCTTTATAGAAGAGTTGTGTTCTTGTGATTCAGAATCGTGTAAGACATTTGTGAGGCTGTCATTGTCAGATCTGCAATCAATTTTAGGGGATACCCTTGAATCCGCATCACCAGCAACAAAAGCAGTAAGAGATTTATTAAGTGTAATTTTTCCAAATTAACTTGTGGGATTTTTCTTTATTCTAGGCGCGTTTACGTTGTTTAAAAAATCTCATTTTTCATATGTCCCGTAAAAAAAAAATTTTGTCAAAAAAATCTTGCCACAGGTATTCTTTGATTTTAAATTTTAAATGAACAAATAATTTTACGTTTTCTATATTTTAGACTGTTGTTTGTATCAAAGAACCTTCGACCAAAGCTCGTTCATCAGCGTTAGCACTACTTGTAGAAATTGGAAATTACTTTATTAAAATTTCTGCATCCGCTAAAAAAGGTAATCAACAATTATAAATTATTCATAAACTAGGTAAATAAAATTTTCTTTGCAAAATTTTACAGATGGATTCAAAGAATTTATCCATCTGGTTGTGGCAGGAATAGCGGGTACGCCAAAAATGATAAACGCGAGTGTTTTAGCACTTTGTAATATTATTCGAGAATTTACAGGTAATTAATTTATTAAATTAAGTAATATAATACAGTAACCGATATTTTTTAAAAAAATTGTGTTACTAGAACGAGTACGAGAAGATATGCAACCCCTAATTGACTGCGCTTGTAGCCTTATGCAATATCCAAATCGACAAGTTGTTGATTCAGCTATATTGCTGCTCAAATCAATTTTAGCATCTTTCTCCGAGGAAGATTTATTTGAATTTTCGGAGAAGATGGTGACAAGTCTGACTTCAATGCCCGACGACATTAAGCGTCCTTTTAGATTTAAAACTAAAGAAGTATTGGTTAAATTGGTTAAGAAATTTGGGTAAGAACTGACTTTTGACTATTTAATGAAAAAGGTTCTTAAGAAATTTTTTTTTATAGCTATTTAAGGGTGATTAAGCTGGCACCAGACAGTTTACATGGGATCATAAAAAAGATCAATAAAGATTTAATTCGAGAAAAGCGGAATAAGGCAGATAAGGATACTATGAAGTCCGAAGAAACAGAACCACTGGTGGAGAAAAAGTAATTTTAAATTCAATTACAGCTTGCTTTGGTATAGGTTTTTATTTTATTTTTTATTTGTAACTTTATTTTTTAATTAGGTCGAAAGATGATTTGATGGATTCAGACGATGAGAATGAATCAAACGGAGACGTTAACGAAAATGCTAAATCAGAAACTAATAAGTTATGGCTTCGTGAAAAGGGTGCTGAAGAAGTCATTAACTTTCTCGATCCATCTGCTTTTAAAAACATTACGGGTAATTATTAATACATGTCTGAATATCCATTTTTATTTTATTTTAATTTTATTGTTTTATTTTATTAAGCTACAAAACACAAGTCTAATGCCAAAGCGAAAAATAAGACTGGGGGTTTCCAGTTGTCTAATGATGGAAAATTGATCATTGTTGACGACGAAGGTGCAAAATAATGTTTACTTTGTATAGTTACAATAACTTGAAACATATTTTTAGCACAAACTAATGAAGCGCAAAACAGTAAATCGAAGAAAAGAAAACATGATGAAGAAGATGACGCGGAAGATCTGGTAATAAGTGATAATGACAGTGATGATGACGATGAGAATAATGGGGCTTATAAAGGTTCGAAATGATAAATGTAAAATTTTGAAATTGTTACTAATTCGATATTTTATTTTAGCTGGAGGTTCTGGAATCCATCGTTCGATCGATTCTAAGAAAAAGTCTCTCAACCCGACTAAAAAGTCTAAAAATGAGTTAAAAAAACCGGGTAATGTCCAACCATACAAATATATGCCTTTGGGGACATTAAAACACAGGTAAACAACGCTACATTATTTACTCATTTTGTTTTAAATTAATTTCCCAGTCTGTTTTACTTTAATAATTACTTTAAGCGAAGCATTAATTACCTTAATTATTGGTGTCAATAATTGTAAGTCACTCAAAAATAAATTAGTGAACTGTGGCTATCGAGCGAGAGAGGGCGTTGCGGTTTTGTTGTTCTACCACTGTAAACAAAACACTTAAGCGTTTACTCTCCCCTTTAGTAAATAGCCACACTTCATCACAAGTCTTCCAAATCCTTATGCCACCTGTAAAGTGCACGTAATAAAGCTCATGTGTTCGGCAAAAACACTGTAGCAACTTCGATAATACCAATGATTATCGTGATTAATGCGTTCCATTTTCTTAATGCAATGTTATTAAAAAAAGAAGAAA
Source organism: Strigamia maritima (assembly GCA_000239455.1). Taxonomy (NCBI): domain Eukaryota; kingdom Metazoa; phylum Arthropoda; class Chilopoda; order Geophilomorpha; family Linotaeniidae; genus Strigamia; species Strigamia maritima. Next base: position 622,716 of record JH432192.1, read on the forward strand.
AAAAAACATTTGTTTTATAGGAAGAAAACGAATAACTTGGATAATATTGTTCGATCCGCGAAAAAAGGGTCGAAAGCGGGTAGACTTAAAAACGTGCAGCATAAAAGAAAGACAAAACACTAATGTATTATTTTATAAATATAAATAGTATAATAAAGATTTGTTTGATCCCAATTTAACCCTCGATTGATTAGTTTATGCGTTGAGAATATCCATTAGATTGTCATGGGTTTCACATTGATTGTAAAAAATGTATACAAACACATTATTTTTGAAAATGCACATTCAGCAAAAAGTAGGAAACGAGATGTTTTTGTGATATTGGCATATTGCACGACAGAATTAGTAATTACGTTTCCATGGTTACGACGCTTAAAACCTTTTGGGTGTGTTTAGTCATCCCAAAATTAGTTCATTATAAAAATGATTGCGGCATTAAACTTATTTTTACAAAACCTTTTATAAATTGAGTAATTTTATGAGATTGGCAGGGTCTGCCAAAATTGTTTTATTGGTCAATAACTGGTTGTGGCATGTGGCTGCTCTCTTGGTTTGAGATGGACATCAGATGATTTAAGATGACGCCTTTAGGCGTTTGGAAAATATCTATGAAGTCATTCATTATCGCCTGTTATCAATGATTAAGTACTAAAAGGTAAAAAACTCGAACATATAAAAATCAAAGTCACAAGCTCAAGGTTGCTGGCAAAACGACCAAATTAACACGCCAACAACGGTTTTATTAATATTTGCATGAGGTAAATATCAATAAAGAAAGTTGCCGATCTCCATAAAAAGCTAAAAGAAAAAATTATGTAGTTGTTTGACATACAATCTAAAGATAGACATTTCAGATAAGCGAGTCTAGGAAAGCAATTTTCTTGTGTAAATTCGGTGTTTAATTGTACACTTAAAAAGAAAGAAAAAAAGTTGAACGCTATTATTTCGACAGAATAATTTATTGGAATAAAATGTACATTGTTTCTTATAATTCCGTAACTTATTGCGAGTTCATAAAATCACAGAGCACTGTCTTTAAGCATTGGCGATTTCTTGTACGTAATCCGTAAAGTCGTTCTATGAGGGCGCCACGTCCGTTTGCCAATCAAAATCCGTCTGAATGCACGGCGAAATTCCTGGTTAAAAGTGGAGTAGATTAAAGGATTGAGTGCCGAGTTACAATAACCCAACCACGTGAGTCCTTGAAATACGGTATGAGGTATGCAGGTCTTACAGAAAGCGTCGATAATGTTTACGCAGAAAAATGGAACCCAACAAATGAGAAATACGCCCATAATTACACCTAAAGTGACCGCGGCTTTGCCATCCGATGGCGACGGTGTTTGCGGGGAGTCCGGATGCAACGGCACAGTCATTGCTTTGATGTTGGCAACATGGCGTTGCGCGTATCGATAAAGTTGTATATACAAGCCTATCATTACTAAACACGGCCCGAAAAAGCTGATACATGACGATACGACAGCATAGGGCGGCGCCAAGTCCAAGGCGCACGTGGGCATCGAGTCGAGAAGTGGTGTCAAGTTGGGAGCTTGGTGCAGGTGCAGTTCGATTGGAACGAATGACATGAGCGCCGACACTATCCAAATAGATGCGATCAGACTTACAACGACTCGTCGAGTCATGCAACGTGAGTATTTGAGGGGATCTTTTATGGCAATGTAACGATCCAAACTGACGGCGCACAGGTGCAAAATAGAAGCGGTGCAGCACATGACATCGAAGGCCATCCACGTGTCACAAAATTCGGGTCCGAAAACCCAGTAACCCATAACGTCATTGGCAACCGCGAAACTCATGACCAGGCAAGCGATAAATAAGTCGGCAATCGCCAAAGACATTAAAAAGAGATTGCCCAATCGACGGAGAGTGCGTTCGGTACATATGGCAACACATACGAGCACGTTTCCGACCACGGCCACGAGCGCAACAAGTGATAAAAGGACCCCTACAGCCACGTCGCTCATTTGAATCACTATTTCTGAAGACGTGCTCGAATTCATCGTTCCATTTTTCCATCCCTCCTGAAAATGACAAAAAAGTGTTACGCAATCAACAACACTGCCTCACAGCTGTTGGTTTCTTTTATTGACACAAATTTCTAAACTTTCTTACAGTGTCACATGGGTATGTCTACTTGGGGAGAGGAGAGTTATTTGTTTACTTGCATTAATGTGCCGTGCTGTTTTTAGCAAGTATTAAAAAAAAACTAAACCGGTATTTGTGGTCTACCTCCCCTTTTCCGTCTTAAAAATGGAGTGGTGATAATATAAGGATTTACTTACTTTTGTAGTTGCGGTGTATTGTTACTTAATTTTATCCCCCAGAAACGCCAGTGACGCACTCGTGGTTGCAAACTGAACGGCGTTTGTCGACAGGTTCAATTGGGTCGGTGGCCAACCTATCGCCAACATCGCCCAGGCGCCGCCCTAGTGTCGTATCGGAATATTTTAATGCGTTTTTTGAAAGAAAGCCTTTTTTTGAAATTTTTTGAAATTTTATTTTTTATTAAAAGATTATTTTTTTACACGATTCCCCAATGTTCACGATTAGAAAGTGCGTTATTTAATTGCGCTCGAGATGGACGAAATTCATGAAAGTCTTGAAAAAAATCGGTTCGCCTGGAGTTACCGTTCGAATTTCGATGGCGGTTTCGATAAGTGGGAATATCGTCGTGATCCGCAAACACTCCTCCGCGGATTATCCCAAAATTTCCACTGCCTAAAATACTAGATACTTTAGAATTCTTAGCTTGTAAATGCACATGTTTTCGTTTTGGAAATGAAAACATGGCCATGGGTGAGTGGAGAACGCGACGATTGGTTCGTGGGTCGTGAAGAGAGTCGTCTCCGAAGTGAAAAGAATCGCTGCCTTGTTTCTATGATTGTAAAGGTAATTTAAAATTAAATTGAAATTAAAAATATACACTGTTTACCTGTTGGTTTTGAAAATTGTCGTGGTAAAATTCATCATCTTCCGATGATAAATTATCAAAAATTCCTTTAAAAAAAGAAAATAAAAGACCAATATAACCAAATTGAATTAATAAATAATGATCAATTGCCGCAAATATTTGAAATTACCTGTTTCCTGTGCTATCGTAAAACTGGCCAGAAAAATTGCGGCCAAACAAATTGTGTCGGCAGACGCCATCTCTTCTTTTCGCTTGGTTATTTGTGCAGTCAGTGGCAGCGAGTGGGTTTCAAGGAAGGCGTCTCGCTCTGCTTGTTTGTTTTCACGGACTACTTGCTCCATCAGGGCCATTGCGGTGTACATATGGATTTTTCCTTCCTAATATCAAGCAGACGGAAACTGAGCAAACCAAGCGAGGCGCCAATTCCGCGTATATCGCCATCTATAGTCAAAATAATCAACCGCCAACTGAATTTTTCGTTGCATCGAAGATCGACTATCCATACCACGTCCATACGATAGCAGGCGCCATAGAAAATGGCAGAGGAGGATATCGTAGATGGCGAAGACGTGATCTTCTATCCAGCTGCAACGAGCGCCCATGTAACTACGTTGGAATTTTTCGGAAATCTTTTATTAGCAGGTGGAGTTTTTTCTAATTTTTCATTAAATAAAATTCTGAAATCAACTTAACTACAGCAAGTGGCTGGATTTGGTCGCCCATCAGGCGAAGGTGCCCACTTGTGCGTGTACGATACAGAATCGCGGGATCTAATCCACCAGCAGCAGGTCCTCAAGGGAAGCAACGTGCATGGCATCAGGATCTGCGAGTGGCCAATCGTGTCGACGCCGGACGACGAAAACTTGACGGAATCGAGCGTCGCGGACGATCCGTTACATCAATGGTTCCATGCCAGCGTGTTTGGAGGCAAATCTCTACGGGTTTTGCGTATTTGCTCTCCCACAACCTCATCTGTTTTGTAAGCTAAGTTTGAATAAGTTAACTATTTATTTAGATTTTTAAATTTATTAATTATTTAAATTATTTTACAGGTTGGAAGATGTAAGTCCTGTGTTCACCTTTGAAGATTGGATCTGGGAAGTTGTTTGGATCACCAAAGAAACTGTAAGTACCGTATATAAGTCGACCCTGACTTAAAACGGGTCAAAAATCATTGAATTCTACCCTCTAAATTTTATTTTTTTATTATTTTATTTTTTAAAACTTAAAACGGCTATTGATTCACGTGTATATAAATCGAACCAAATAAAATAAAAAAATAAAATAAAAAAATATAAAAAAATAAAATAAAAAAAATAATAAAAAAATAAAAATAAAAAAAATAATAAAAAAATAAAAATAAAAAGAATTTGGGTCCAAAAATACCTCGACTTATACGGTACTAATTTAAACATTTTTAAATTTTTTATTTTTATTTTATATTTTAGTAAGCAGTATTTAGCTCTTGCTTTCGGCCACAATGCTGTTACTCTGTGGGACTGGGAACATGGCGTTAGAGTACTTAATGTCCACTGCGAAGAAACTTGCATACTGTATCTTTAAATTTAATGACAAAATTAATTAACGTTTAATGATATTTAGCTTTAATGTAAATTTAAGTTATTCTGCGGCTTTGATTTGGTTCGTCCTTGGACAGTTTGGCAGTTTTAGGTGGTACAGTGTTTCACGATGTGATTATATGGTGTCCATCCGAACATAGTGTTTCTAAGGAAAAGAAAAGAGTGATTCATCGTTTACAGGGTCATGAGGTACTTGATGGTGTTTAATTGATTTTGAAAAATTTATATTAATGTATACTTTTCAGGGTGTAATCTTCTCTGTAGCATACAATGCGTGTTTACAGCTCATATGCAGCACTTCGGATGATCGAAGTGTACGCTTGTGGTCTGTTGTTATTCCGTCGAAAAGCGGCTCGGAATTGACGAGTGACGAATGGGCATCGGCGTCAATAAATTTAAAAAGCGTTCTTTATGGCCACACTGCGCGAGTGTGGAAAGCTATTCCGTTGGGCCATTGTTTAGTCAGTGCTGGCGAAGTACAAAATTTTTTAATTAATTTGTGTAAATTTTAATTTATTAATCTATTCTTTAAATTAGGATTCTTTTCTGTGCGTTTGGGATTATAAAGGCGCAGTAATGCAAAAGATACAAGCTCATAATGGTGGTAAAATTTGGAGCGTAGCAGTTGACGATTGTGAAACTTGGGTCGTGAGTAGTATCAAAAATCCTTATTGAATATTGAAATTGATTTGAACCATCTATATACTAGGCATCTGGCGGCAGTGATGCAGGGATTCAACTTTGGCCAATTTCGCAAAACGCGCTAACTAACAGTCGTGTGCCAGTTTCGGTGCCTCTTCCAATCTTGAGTTCGCCCTCCAATGTAGTAATAAGAGTAATATACATTCAGAGAATTGTTAGACATTTTTACTAATTTTGTAGCTAATCGAAGCGGAAGATTTTCCTCGAACAATAGCTTTACTGGACATTCAGCATATTCTTGTCATGACGAATGAAGGGTTCGTTATTATCGAAAGTTTTGAAAAGAAAAGAATGTTTAACTGATTTTTATTTAAACAATTTCAGAATGTTATACTGCCACGATTCTGCGACTGATCAGTGGTCAGTACTAGTCAATGATAATATTTACCGTTCGTATTGTTTACTGGTTCCCGATCCGTTTGGTCAATACGTGGCGTTGGGAAGTTTGAGTGGACAAATTCTTGTAATCAATACAGGTGAAATTGATTTTTGGACAAAGGTTTAACAAATAAATAACAAACTGCTCTTTACAGACATTCGTGAAGGGTCTATAGCTGCCTTTCAATGCGTCAGACAACAGATATACTCTGACAAAATTTTAGCTATTTGTTGGCTCGATCAAAAACGTTTGCTCACGTGTGGAACACAAGGAAACATGGTAACAAATAAAAATCAATTATCGATGTTTTCTCGTTTTTTATATAATTTTTTTTTTATCATTTTAAAAATCAGCTTCTATGGCATTTGTGCAATTCAGGTGGATGTTTACAGTTAACACTTCATCGAGATTTTCTTTTACCCATGTGCAAACAGCGATGGATTTCAACAGCTGCATTTATTCCTCAGAATTCGCGCATTGTTTGTGGTGACAGAGATGGCAACGTGCACTTGTTCGCTTACGATGGTCGATGCATGACGTCGGAACAGGTGAAATAAATTATAAAAGTGAAATGGTTATATTTATAATAATTAAATTCACAGCCTATAAGTGTTCCGCTTCAAAGTTTATTTGGAATTCACACTTTAAATGGGGTGGCTCATGTTGTTCATCACAATGGCAGGATTTACACCGCTGGTCGGGATGGAATAGTAAAAATTTTTAGTTTGAAAGAAGGCGGTTTGGTGGAGGAAAGAGGCATCAAGGTAAATAAATTTTAATGTTTTTTATTTTGTTTTTATAAAATTATCTTTTGCAGGTATCAAATTGCCTCGATTGGATTTCTCGAATTCTATTCATTAAGGATACTATGTACATCTTGGGATTCCACAGAGTAAACGTTTATTTAATAAAAGTTTAATAGATATTTTTAAACTTTTTATTTTTTTTATAGAAAGATTTTATTGTTTGGAGCTGGGAACAACAATGTTCAGTGTTCACTCTTCCATGCGGAGGAGGCCACAGATCTTGGGATTTTAAAATGAGTACCGATGGGGTTCGATTGGTTTACATTCGAGGGAATGAAGTTTTACAATGTTACGTTGACAGTTCTTTTCACATTCCGTACATTTTACGGGTAATTATTCGCTATAATTTGTTTGTACTAAATAAGAAATTGCTCGTTCATAGCCTAGTTTACATGGTCGTCGAATCTGTTCTCTACTTCATTTGTTCTCGGTAATGAAAGACACAGGTATGCTATCATAGTTTTATTTTTTTTTTTATTTATTTAAACTAACGGTTTTCTAATAACAGAAGAACTCAATGTGTGTGCCACTGCTAGCGAAGATAATACTATAAAAATAATTGCATTTATGTGTAACAAAAACTGTGACAAATGGCATTTAGTCTGCACCCTACACGGACACATTTCAAGTGTCCGAACGCTGGCCGCATGCACCGTGTACACGGAAGAGGAGGAAGACTCTCAGCCATCGCAATTGCTTTTATTATCAGCAGGAGGGCGCGCACAAGTCAAATTATGGCAACTCAGTCCTACTTCGTGTCAAGGTTTGAAACACCATTACGAGTTTTTTTGTTTTTGTTGCTAAAACTGAATCAATTTCAGATGTGTGCCATCCTCAGTTATTAGCTTCACACATGCTGCGAGGTACTCGCAAATTGTCGCGTAAACCCTGGAAAAAGCGAGCGGAATTGGTCGATGACCCAGAAACCCGATACATGGATTTTATGATTGTGGCAGTGTGTGAAGTGGATGATCAACAACCAGCTCATTTATATGTGGCGGCCGGCGCCTGTTCCGATGGTTTTATTCGGTCAGTTAAGAGATTTTATAAATTTTTTATTGAATTAATATTTACGTATATCCCACAACAGTATCTTCGGCTTCAATCATCAGAACAAAGAGTTGACTTTGTTATTAGGATTGCCGTTCCACAATCATTGCGTCCTCAGAGTTCACCATTTTATATTAAATAAATCCAAATTGCTCATTTTGTGCTCAGCAGCCACCGATGGAAGATTAGCTTTCTGGGATTTAACACAACTTGCCATATCTTATGCTCAAGATCAGATTCTGGAAAATGACACATTAAATGTGCACAAAACAAAGGTTTTTTTAAAATAAATTATATTTTTGTTGCACCTTATTATATTTCTACAACGCTGTTATTTAGGGTCCAGCCAATGACGAATCAGTTGCCACAAGTGATATTCAACTTGTGCCGTTCCATACAATCCACCTTCATCAGTCCGGAATCAATAGTTTGCTCATCCGTTTTATTACAGGTATTAAAAGAAATAAGAAATGGTGACGCGCAATGCAACATTACAATTTTTAAATTTCAGAGGATAAGTTTTTATTAACAACTGGTGGCGACGATAATGCCTTTCATCTTGTTATGTTTGAAATTAATGACAGTCCAAATAATGTGGAAGTTAAAGTTGTAGCCAGTGGCAGTGCTCCGTCAGCTCACGCAGCACAAATTACCGGTAGTTTATGCTAATTATACGTAAGATGTAAAAATAAAAAATGTACTTTTTTGAGTATAGAAATCCAGTCATTACCACGTGATATGTTGGTAACGGTATCAATTGATCAACGAGTCAACTTGTGGAAATGGCAATTGAATGGTTCAGAAATCGTGTTAAAATTGCTGGCGTCACGGGTCTCGACCGTGGCGGATATCGGTACCATGGATGTGTGGCAGGATCGTAAATATGGGTACATTAATACATTAATTCATTGCTCGGATATTTGAATCTAAGTGATTAATTAATTTTCAATTTCGTTTGTAGTGGTCATGATTTCCACACAGTTTGCGTTGCTGGAGAAGGATTTCAACTGTTCAGGTGTTTTCTCCCAAATCCTCAAGTTGAACGTCTCATATAAAGACTATGCTCGTTTTTAATCTACATTGATCCATTCGTTGAAAGTTATATCGATGTGTTGTTCGTGCAATGTAGTAATGTAATAAATACAAATCATGCCGTCTGATATTTATGGTTGATTTAATATTGCAACTCGGGATCATAGCAACAACTTAATTGTTTTTATCTTGCATAAATTTCAGTTGATTGGTCAATTCGCAGACCTGTGACTCTTTTATAATCAGCAATTCTTCAAGACGACTAATTCTGCCTTGCAACATCTTTGGAGATGCAAATTTTGAACCAGTTGATTAAAGATAAATCGGATGAGTCCATACTTTGATTGTTTCACGTTGAAACATAATTTCTTTATCTTTATCCGCTAAGAGAACACTCGGAACAAAGGTCGGTAGGTCAGTTTCGAGGCTAAAACTACTATAATTTGAGATATTTTTAAGTAGACATTATCTCTTTCTAAAGCGTAGTGCTTACTCTAGGCTTTCTGCAGTTTGTATTTCAGCACTGTCACCTGACAAAGTACTTAGAAATTAAAGAGAAAAGAGTTAGAAATGATATATACAAACCCATAGGTTTGGTAAATTTTTCTCTTTCATAGTTTTCAATCAGATGTTTTATTTTGAGTAGAAAGTTTTCGATGACTCCGCATTTACCCGTTAATATTTGGTCCAGATCTGTTTTGTTCAACTGGGCATTGAGTTTACTTAAAACTTTTCTGAAATGAGATCAAATTACCACTCGAAAAATGACTTTAATTACTTATCCGCACCTGTTGAGTGTTTCCCAATTTGACTTTTTTTGGGCAATACCATTTGCAGGAATATAATTGTGAATTTCAACCAACTTCGGGAAATGATATTGAAGAATTTCCGATATTAAAACTGCAGCGACAGTTTCATCCACTCAAAATAATAATAAACAATACAATTACTTATTTAATTACTAACCGCCATCAGCAAAATCTTTGCCTATGTTTCTTTTCGGTCTCGATAAATGAAATTGATCGAGCCAACTATTTAAACCTTCAAGTTTAGATTGGCATGAACTAATATTGTCAGCCATTTTGTAGATCAAAATTACAATTCTACGTTGCCGACAACGGAAATGTTTGTTCTAACTCATTATTTCACCGAGGAGCAGTAACAATTAAGAGAAATGATGCTCTTTGAAGTTTTAAGTCGGAAAAATTATTTGTAATATCGAGTTTCAGCTCGATTTTAAGTCTTGGAATTTCAGAATGCTGTTGTGTATTCACTTGATGCATTTTTTCCCTTTAATTTATTTATGTGCGTCGTTTCGGTACAATTAATTTCAAAAGAATAAATTTCGGCGGCAATGACCTCTTAGTTATTAGTAGGTGGGGATAGTCACTTTCTGAGTTTTGTTTTCTCCCTGTACAGGGAAATATTTGCTTTAGTAATAAGTACCTGAAGCACAATCAATTACTATTACTATGTTAATATATCAATTTATTAACGGTAATATTTTATAACGACGAAAATAAACATAAATTTGCGTTGAAAAAAATACACGATACTGGATTGAAATTGTTTTAAACATTTAATAAATACAACACCTTGTTTTGGTTTTTTGGCTTTTTGTTTCTTCACCAGGTTCATTGATTCAAGAGTTCATAAAATGGTGCAACAGGAATTTGTTTTTTTTGCCTGATCAATTAAAAAAAAACAATAAGAACTAATTTTTAAAAATATTTATTGTATATAAAATGGGCGGTTTATAAATCAGATGCTCTGGGCTAATGAGCTTCAAGAGCCTGTCAAATGCCAAATCTCTGACTAGAATTTAACCACCAACTATTTTGTGTAATAATTTAACAATTTCTTTTGAGCAGGGCACTCCTGAGCTACAGCCTACAGCCCGAATAGCCCAAACCATGAGCCACCCTTGAGTATACGTACTGTTTTATAAAAGGTTTTGGATTGGAGGCTTAATTCTTCAGATTTTACTACTAGATCATCAAGTTTTTCTCCACGTTGAAGCACTGCCTCTATGGTATTGTGCTGAAACAGTAAATGAATATTTACTCCCTTAAAAACATTTGTAAATATGGTATTTCTTATTACGAGAATAATTTTGGTTTCATCTAAATCAGCTTGGATCTTGGACATGGCATCTATTTCTCGTGGATTCTGATACACAAAAAATAATAAATTATTAATTATTTAAACTTAAATTTTCAAAAGTAATTGAACCATAATACCTGATATTTTGTCAAGTATACATCCAAAGCCTTAAACTGAATTGAGCTAAAAATATTATATAATTCAATTACTTAAAATTTTTTTTAGTTTTTTTATTTTAAGTTTACTTTTCTTGACCAGCAGTCCATTGTGCAAAAGGAACTTGTGCCGCAAACTCATCCAATAGCTGCAAAAGTAACTTCGATTTAACAACCGATTTGCGGATAAATAACGAATCTTACTCTGATTAAAAGAGTGTGGGCTACACGAGGCGGATATTCATGATCAGTTACAACCACGCCTGCTAAATTATCACTACGGACGAACACGTGGCATAAATAATCTACAACATTAAATTATAGTCAGAAAAACAAATCAAATTTGATAAATTTACTACGATAAAAACCTTGTTCACGAATTGAACTTTTCACACTAGCAGGTGTTCTTTCGACGACGATTTGACTCGTAAAGGTACATAAACTACCTGAATAACTGAAAAAATAAAGTATATTATCTGTAACTATCTGTAAAAGTACTTAATCAATCTTTTGTACCTCGTTTTTGGAAAAATCCGAACGATGACAACTCATAAGCTGATTTTAACGTGATGGCTTTACTGTCTAATGTTTTGTATAAAATACTTATCGAATATAATTTCACCATGATGAATTCGAAACAAATATAACGATTCGTCAATTCAAACTCAGTAAAAATATAATAATAATAAATGTTTAAATGTTGGTTTTTGACTAAAAAGTAAGTTTACAAATGTGAAGACGCGAAGGCCAAGAGATATAAATTAATCAATGACGTCAGTTTCTGGTTTGTCCCGGTTTCTAGCTTTAAGATTCTGCCACGAGATGTACGCCGCGTAGACTTCCTAAATTATTCTTGCGATGCTGTGCTGTTGACTCGGTCTGGGGGCTGCAGATTCACTTACAAGTTTTCGGCATGACTGTTACTATTCTTAAAACATCTTAAACGCCATTTAAGTCGAGATAAAAATTTGCTTATGGCCAAAGAAAAAATGAATCAAAAATTTCTACCAAGACGAAATCGCGAGTTTTTTAAGAAAAAGGTTTTTCTAGCGTAGTTCAAAGGAATTATTCCATAAATAACAGTTATGTAAACATGTATTTTTATACTTTTTTCAGTGCCATAAATTGATTGGTATTGACCATGATTAACACATGATTCGTCAATCCAGTTTCACACGGTTGGGAGGATTGATTTTGAGCAGCACCAATAGTAATAAAAAAGGTAAATTATTTATTTATTAAAAAAAAAAGCAGATGTTGTTGCAAAGTTGTTTTTTTTTGTTGCACACACACAACTACAAATGCACACATTTTT